>JAPQRN010000027.1:9934808-9945236 GCA_037367275.1 Coranthus polyacanthus
GGGGGGGGAGTAAAAAGGGGTAGTCAGTAATCACTCTGATGGATCATTTCTTATAATTTTTGTCATATTTTTCTGTTAATTACTGACAATGAATGTCAGTCGTGAATGCCATTGCTGACTACGGATTAAAGAACAGCTTTTATTGCTTTCACAAATTTCAATGGCGGCCTGCTAATAAAAATGAAATTGCTCAACCAGGGAGAAACACTGCTCCAACATCATTTAAAGCACTAACACATTTAATGGTTGGGGCATATAATCCTCCTCCATCCAGCACCTTCCTCACCACTGAGCATCCGTACTCTAATCAGCTAATTGCTCCTATGATGAATAAAAATAGTCTGACACTGCTGAGCCCAGACGAGCCTCTCCTTTTACTTTTTTTTTTTCACCTTGCACAACAACTAATGATGTGCCATGTCCTTTTCTCTTAATGTTTAAACATTCAGCACATTCAAAGGTAGGAGATAATTGGAACAAGGTGACAATCCACGCTCCATAAACCTGGAGCTGTGGCTTTGGCTGCTTCGCTCATGATGGATGCTCATAAATATCAGCCTTAATGAAGGAAATGACTGCGGCGCCAATAAGTCACTTATTTCCTCATTACACTGGTTAATTTTAACACTGCCTCTAAAACGCTCCCTCACCCTATCTGCTGCCAGTCATGAGTTTCCACCTGACTTAACATGAGGCTCAGTGCAGTGGACCTGCAGCTGATAAATGCCCTGGGTATCAATCTGCATACAGGGACACAGGTGATACGGCAGCGCTCCTGTTGGCTCAGACTGCCTGACAATGCCTGTGAGCCATGGGACCATGTTAACAAAAACAGATTTAAATCAACAATCTCTTAGAGACATGCCAGGGCAATGAGCACTTTGTGGTTTGTTTGGATATGCAAGGAAGGATTGAGATGGAACAGGCTGCAGTGATGGACTGTGCAGTCACGGAGCTTTGTAAGAGCAACTCTGGACTTTTTAAGTAGAAATTCCTAGGAGTCAAACTCCACTAGCAGCCCACTTGTAAGTAAGTAATATTTATGTGTAAAAACATGTAAAAAGTCCTGTTACCAAGGTGAGAACCAGCACTTTGGCCAGATATTTATGTGCTAAATATACACATAAGGGTTTAAAGCCAGGAGACAAGATTGCAGCAAGGAAAACCTGCTTCACTTTTCATGATTATTGTTTAAAAGACAGACCTGAAAAAAGGTGAATCCATCTTTAAAGCTATTCGTCAAACATGCAGCATAAACACACACACAAACAGCACGGTCATGTAACCAGGTTACTTCATTTCATGTCTTTAGAATTACACAAACCGGTTTAAATATGTTTACCTGCTTGGACTACGAGGCACGTTAAAATGTTAATCAGTTGTGTTTTATGTGAAATATGTAAACGCAAGTCACCCTTTTGTACAATTCCCCTGTGGGAGCGGAGCCGGAGCTGGAGTATTATTTACACTGAGGTCCTTTCTTGATGCTTTCTTTGTTGGGAATAAACGAAGATCAACTCCAAAGACATCACGCTGTGTTACGGCATCTTTCATATTATAACCACCGCAATGCAGAAACCCATTTACACTCACACATGGTGTCCATGGTAAACACTGATTGATAAAAAATAAGCCTGTTAACATCTCATAGGATTGCTGTTCTTTAGCAAAGTCATACAGAACTGCTTGCATGGTGACAGACTTTTAAACTACATGAAATATCTAGGCACAGACTAAAACATTATTATCATCATGACAACGGGACTACTTCATAAAAGTCATCCAAAAACCGACCTGAGAACCGTCCCGGGTTTCATGAGAATCTGACCTGTAGATATTCTTTACCAAAACCAAATGAGACTGTGAAGCCATTCATTTGCAAAAGTGTGCAGCATATTAGAAAAAACAAGGCCACTGACACAGTAAGTGGGACTGGCGTGTCTCCAAACTACAATCCAATTCTTCCACCAGACTGACAGCTTGCCTCAGCATCAATCCTTTGCAATACCTTTTTAAGTGGACACTGGAAGAGAAGGGGTTCTGAAAGATCAAGCTGACAGCACTATATGCTTTTCTTGCTGGGCTTCCTGACTGAGTTGGACATTACTATTGCACACAGCTACCCCATAGCTGAAGTCCTTTAAAACCGCACATTCTTCCTCTCACATCCGTGAGATCACTAGGGACTTCTCATGGATTTTTTACAGGAGTTGAGATAGGCGGAGGGCAAGGATGAGGCGCGTCAGCAGTGTGAGTATCGGCTTTACATGGTGAGCACCCTCTCAGCTTTTCAGCGGGAGTCCTCCTCATTTGAAAGGCAGAGAGTCAGGAGATGTCAGACTAATCCTTGACACTAAAGGAGAAAGAGTGGCTGAACAAAAATGCAGCAAAAGGCTCTGTACACTGCAGGACTGGGAGACCGCTGAGTGAACTCCAGAATAAAGGTGCTGGAGACGGTGAAAGGACAGAAGCTCTGGTGAAAACACACTCACTCTTATTTGTGATACTTGTGGGTAAATTCAATGACATTCACTTGCACGCTAACCTGAACCTGAACTCCAAGATGAATTTGATTTGTCCCTGGGAGGACCTGGAACGAGGATTTGTATTCTTAGCTCTGTATTTGCTTCCAGCCATTTTCCAAAATATAATGCATATTTTAGATGCATTTTCTCTTGTTGTATTATTCCAGTTCAGTACGCAGATACAGTTAAATGCATAATGTTCGAGTGCAGTTGATTGCCGTTGCTGTACTTTCTTGCTGGTTTTCCAAACTAGATTGAGATGACATACATAAAAGGAAGAGAAAAAAACAAAAACTGTTTACTGTGATGTCCATTATTCCTCTTGAAGGTTATTGTCAAACTCCAAACTGATAATAAAACCGATAGCGCTGGATTCAATGATCTGATACTCTTTATCGGTACCGATTCCATTATAGATAAAAACATAGAATCAGATATTGGAAAAAAAAAAACCTAAATTATAATCTGATATGAACTATTGGCAGACACTTTATACTCTTAACTTTCATGTACATATTATCTGGTGTACACTCCATGGTTTCAAAGTGACTTCGACACAAAAAGCACATGGAATCATCTTAAGGAGGAACAGTAATGAAGGCGTAAAAGCAAAAAAAAAAAAAAAAAAGAGCAAGAAAAATAAGTGTGCTAGAGAAACAAGGGCTAATCAAAGCTAAGAGAAACTGTGACACCCAACAACAAGTAATGCTGATACAGAAAAAAGTGAAATATATTGTGTGTTCGTTAATAACATGAGGTTTGGATTAATTGGGACTGGAAACGGATGTCGAGTGCTGAGCTAGATTTTAATTAAAGGTCCCTGTACAAGTTCAGTTAAAAATGCAGGACTCGCATTGCTTTATATTGGCCTTTATTGGTGCAAATTCCATAACAAATTTGCAAGTAAGTAAATGCCTAACAAAAAAAAAAAGGAAAAGCAGGGAGCAGTAAATTCTGGGAACCCCAGGGACCCGAGGCCAGGCTGCATTGCCCGGTTGGTTATCCAGCCTTGAGTGTGCTTCAGTAGAATGTTTTAAGTGTTAGTGCCATACAACAGTGATTCCATTTAGGCACAACATTATACACTCTACTTGACAAAAGATGCACAAAACCTCTACACGTGTCATAGAAAACTATGTAAGCATTAGGCTAACGGCAATAATGCAATTTCCTTGTGGATAAGTGGTCCCACATGAAAGGCCACATTCATCTAAGTTAATGAGAAAAACATTTGGCGTGGTAAACAACCACCACTTTCACTGCACAACCACCTCATTAACTGTACTGGACACAGACAGAGAGTGACAGTGAGGAACAGCTTGAGGCAAAGGCGTTAGAGATTCTCTCAAAAAAAAAACGCAACGAAGGGTGGGACACTTTGTCTTCTCCCTCCGACTAAGCTCACACCTTCCTTATATCAAAGTGATTATCGTCAAAATGTTATCTGTTTTCCTCGGTTGCTCTAAAGTCCTTTAAATTGAACACAAAATACACAAGCAGTTGTCTGAGCTAAAGCAAGCCACTGTGGCGATGAGCTCCATAAAACATAACATTTGCTGTCCCTACAACTCTCCCTGGTCCAGTCACCTCCATAAAAATCACTGACATTGCTAGCAGGTTAGCAGGTTTTATCATTTTCTCACTGCATCGGCTGAAGTCAAAAAGAATACGTTATAGAATATTGTAGCGAGATAGAAGTTATGTGCTGAACATCGGCTACCGCAAGGAAATAAACAATAAAAGAATCCCTCGCGTATATCTTTAAGAGTGTTGGGTCTTCATCCCTGGAATCAGTACAAACCGACCTGCCGTCGCTAAACATAAGCCCTTGTCCACATTAATATTTATACTTCATTTGCAAAACAAACATTTTCCTCTATGTTTTGGCCTCTTATCTACACAGAAATAGGCTTTTACGCCTTCTAAAGTGCAGATTTTTATAAACTCAGTTTTACCTGTATCCATATGGAGGAAGAACGGAGATTTTTTGGGAAGAAGTGATGTCAACTCACCATTTGTACATGCATATCGTTCCTATAGCACCTCAGGCTGCACAGAGGTGAAAGAAACAGATGTTGAATAACTAGAAGTGAATAAATAATTTGCTACAGGAAAAATAAGCTCACTACAGATGGTCAGAATGTTTTCCTACAGTATTTTATCTAATAATTTATCATCACCTTCTGACCCAACGTGCTTTATTGAATGTTTTTCTATCGTTGTTTTTTTTTGTGTACAGAGATGTTTTAGAAACCGAAGGTCATGTGGGGGTAAAATATCCATTTAGAAAAGTATCTGTTCAAGTGTGGACAAGGCGTAAGTTACAATAGATTGGTGTGGTTTCCTAGCAACAGATGAACTTTGAAATTCATTTAAGTTTGTGTAAAAAGTTACACCATTTTTACTTCATAGTTCTAGAAAATAAGAATCATATCCTTATAATATTTGTAGGACTGAGAATGAATACTATTTCAAAATATTCTTGGCCAAGCAGTGACTGAGGAGCGACTCTTTGGATGACTACGAATAGTCTGGTTCACCGGTAATCCTGGCTCAAACAGTGCTGTAAATACTATGAATACCACCAGGATACATGTGCATATCTATGTACACCACCATGCACAGTCTCAAAGACCAGGACAGAACACCAAAGCAGCTTCTTCTTCTAACTAATAGAAGAAAATAACTCGGTAGCAAGAGATGTTCTTCTCAAGGCAAGGTGGTCTTTCAAACACAGGCCCAGGGGGATTAGGTCCTTTGTGGATGATGACTCAATGTGTGCAGCATCACCGCATGAAAGAGGAGCCGGCCACATTGTTTACAGATACACATTTTGTTGCATGACATTGTCAAGCAATATTCCCTCTCCACCCCCCTCTGTATGCCGCTCAGTAAAGCCTCTTACATGGCCTGTAATCAATTTTAAAAGGTTGAATGGTATGAAAAGCAATTACACGGCACATGTGTCCACTGTCAGGCAGCTGGAGAGGCTGCAGTTTGAGAAGTGGGCTCCCCAGTGATTACAGAGCATAGATCTGGAGCTGTGTCAGTTATAGGTTGTTTCTGTTAGATCCTCCTGTTACACCAGAGGCCCAGGCAGCCTTACAGGCCTGATTGACTGAGACAGCCTCTGACAGTTATTGACAAGCTGCTGCACTTCCCAGAAAGGGCAGCAGTGAGAAAGAGAAGGAGAGAGATTGGGAATCAAATCCCCATGTTAGGGTTGCTCACGTATCCTGTTTCTGCTTAACCTCGAAGTGGAATGCTTTTCTTCATATCATTTGATGCTGTTGATACTGAAATAGCAATGAAGGTTGTTTGTTTCTATGTAAGTTCATTATATGGTGCTGCTAGATGTACAATCTTTTTGATTTGCTGCTGATAAATGTGGCTGAATGATCCCATTACTACTGTATACTTAGTCATTCATATTTGTTTACGGGAAAGGTGTCTTACAAAAGTGTGAAAGCTATGACGGGAGAAACAGTGGAAATTAATTCACATCATTATGAGAGATTTGCGCGGCTCCTTATAAATCACGAGGACTATCATTTACGGCAGACAACACAAAACAACCATAACTTTTTTAATTAGTTTAGGGAACTTCCACAAATTCCTACAGAAAAATGCAGAGCTGGAAAGAAAAATTCACTGGTTAGAAGTCGGAGTGGAGGTAAATGCAATGTGTGACAATAACACCACTTTACTCTGGACAACAAGAAAATACGAACAGACAGATACAATAATTAACACCAATAAGACTAGTACGACGGAGGTAGTCTGTACATCAGGAAATAAATCTGTAAGCAGCAGTCCTCCTTCCAACTCTCTGAGACAATAAATCATTTCCTTGGGAAAAGGAGGGGACGAGTGACTGGCAGAGCCCGGCGCATGTGCAATGCTGCTCGCTGGCCTGCACCGTCTCTTCAACCCCCGTGGCTAGTAGGACATATCCGAGGACAACTGCGAAAGAGAGAACCAGCGAGAATCTCCCCCGCAGCTAAGCTTAGCACTTAAAAAAAACAGAGTTTCACCACCGCTCTAAGACCCAGAATCTTCCCGAACTACCTCCCATCCTGTCAGAAACGAGGACTGAGAGTAATTCTGAAGGCAAAAGCCAATTTGCAAAGTTTATGACTGGGATTACGACCCTGATGATAGGTGATTTTACTGGTAATGAGTAGTAAGAACACCAAAACATACCATGTTCCAAAAGACGTGGACTGCATTCAGTAAGCAGTATGTTTTACTATGGCCAAAACCTTACCCCCACGCTATTTCCAGGTGAAATATTACAGTCACGACAGTTACACAACAGCACAACGCAGTAGTGACAACAACAACATATCAAACCTAACCACAATGAGATTAGACAGACACTGATGTTAAATGAATCATTAAATTACACATAGCATAGTGACGCCATCACCTACATCCACTGGACTAGTTGCTAATTTAAGGATTATCTGGCGACGGAGATGCCTGTGTGCTTCACAACTTCACATTTTCCAACAGCCAAAGAGAGAGGGTCATCTCGCTGCCAGGTATTGCAGATGTCAGTAGAGGTGAGGTTGGCCGGTTACCATGGTTACATGCCTCTAACTGGCAAGGCGGCTCTCGGGAAGCGAAGCGAAAGTACATCCCAGGCAAGACGTCTGAAAAGATACATATTTAGAAACACATATGTTGATCATACTGTGCTTGGTGCCGGATTTCGGACACGGCAACGGTCTCTAAGGCGAAGGAAAGAATCCCACGCGTTCAGGCAGTTAGAACTCCTAAAGACAGACTGTGCTGATCTGCTGAAGACGCTTAACCTTTTGAATCCTGAGGTGTTTATCAGTGAACCTCCTCCACACATAAGAAGAGGAATTTAGAGATTCCAGGATGAGCTTGTTTGCCTGTATCGTCCTCTATTCCTGCCTTGTCCAATTCAGTCGATCTATCAGAATCTGTTAGGGAATAATATGACACTCATATTATAGAAGGTTATCTACAAGTTAGTGTTGAACGATCGAAAGGGTTAGGAGACTGACTGACTAATGGCACACTTAGAACAGCGTCCTGGAAAGCATAATAACGCCTAGCTATAAAAAGGAGCTAAAAATACAGATTTACTGATGCTGATTTTGCAACGTTTTTCCAGTGCGACCGAGTTAGTGAATGTCTCATTGCAACATAGCGTGGTATACTGTTAACTACGCCATTAATGTTCTCTCTGTAAATGTCATCCAGCCACACCATTAACATCCAACAATATTAGGTACAAAAAATGCAGACAGGCCTTTGCTCAATGTTATCATTAAGGGCCAGTCATTCTTCAGTAAAGAATGATAATATAGACACCGAAGTGTTACTCATGGAGACAACTAGCTTGAGCCACATTTAAAGCAAAAAACAAAGGTGGATAAAGTCCTGATACTTCTCGTAATGTGTGTGCCAGTTCTGCATAGTGCACATTTCTACCGCTTTAATTTAATACCATCATGGCATTTTCAACACTTTTAGATTACGCATCTCAAGTGATTCGTTTGATTTCTAGTCGTTGTGGCTGTATGTTGCATATGGTATTTAGTGTAATTTGATTGATTTATTTAAAACATCAGAAAACACATTGAGGAAGGACCCTCATTTTCACATTTCGCTGATGTACAAACCCCATTTCCAGAAAAGTTGGGGCATTTTCTAAGATCTGTGATTTGTTCATTCGTTCGAATCTTTGACAGAAGTACAAAGAAAAGATTTTCAGTGTTTTCACTGACCAACTTAATCGTGTTTTGTAAATATATATAACAAATTTAGATTGTGATGCCTGCAATGCAGTCAAAAAAAGTTGGGAGGGAGACAAATTAAGACTGGGAAGTTGAGAAGTTAAGATTCCAGATATTCGTGCACGCCTACTTTGTATAATGAACATGTACCTATATATGTCTACGCCTAAAACAACAACAACCATGGCAGATATATAGGTCGTATAGGTGCATAAGTCAGTATCTAAGTCAAGCCTCTGCGTCTGCTACGTCCAATATTATCTGAAGGTCTGCAGTATCCGCAGTTTAAACTCCCAACGCAAATCGTGGTTTGTATGAACGTTTGAATCGATTTGTAGTTGTTATTACATTCTAGTCTGTACAGAGATATTGTGTAAAACAAAGCTCCCGGTTTAGAAAAATATCCATATTCGTGCGTACATGGCATTAAGTGACAAAACACTTTATGCCAAACGCCATGAGAGAATTGTCAGTCAGTTCAAAAAGAATATTTGTCGACAGAATTTAGGTCTTTCACCATCTACAGTATGTAAAAGATTTAGGAGTCCTGGGAAATCACAACACGTAAAAGGGCGGAAACCACTGTTCTCTGGCTGTGAGCTAATTTTAAATGGACTGGAAAAAAAAAGACGTCTTCTTGTCCTCTCGTTTAGTTGTGAGGATGAGCTTGGATCCATGTCTGCCGGTTAAAAGCTTGCGGGTCTTGCAAATTACGTATGTTTTTCGGAAAAAACAAAAACGCGGGAAGGTGTTAGGAGATGGGTTTGAAATATGGGAGAAACCTGGATAAAATGGGAGTGTGCCAGAATGTGCACCTGTCAACAGCACTTGTCAGGGCTTATCTGAGCTCAGCATATTCTCCCTGTTGACACGTGAATAGGTGAGAATCTGTGAGATCATAGGCTTTAACATGTGTTTTCACAAGAGAAGGTGGGAAATTCCCTCATCAGTGTACATTCACGTGCTGCCTTGAGTTATTTCAATCACTCTCAGTGAGCAGGCGTCGATGCCGCCATCAGCAAGTCGGGTGCTGTTTAGCACATTTGAGATGAAAAAAAAAAAATTCTGAAAATGAAAATCAGAGCCAGACCTGTAACGCTAACCTTGCCAACGACCTGCTGCTGCGTATAACTAATAACCAGGGAATAACACTGAAAAAGGTGATCACTGCTGTAAATACAAGCCGGTTTATCATGTTACTTCATTTCCCCAGGCGCTTTCCTCTCAAAAGAAGAGAAAAAAGTTCCCGTATTTGCATCATAGTTCACTGAAAAATGGCTTGTTAGCATTGTTAGCAGTCATAATGGATACCGATGGTTATACCAGCGAGCCGCGGGCTCATCAGCATTACATTTGAGTCTCATGTATAAACATGAGGTGTCTGCTGTCCTAATCCTCACAATACTGCTGAATCAATCCACCCTTTATTAGACTTCAAGCCACTGTAGAAATGGTGTTGCCGGAAATACTGATGACACTGATTTGCATATTACTACAAAATCTATGCCTGCCATGGATCGTCTTGTAGCTGAGCTAACCTTGCTTTTATGTATCACAGGCTCATCAGATTAAAAGTTAATCCCATGGCATAAAATGAAAATAGACAGGCGAAGCTAGACATACTGTCAGGTTGTTTGACTCTTACACACAATCACAAGCCTTATGCGTAACAGAAATTGTTTGTTGTGTAATCTTATAAAACAAATTAAATTCATTTTACACTCTAATGTCTTCTATTTGATCATCCGGCGTGTTTAAAGAGCATTTTCGTGGCAAAATGAATTTGCTTCTAATAATTCTCTCTTATACTGATGATTATCAGAGACCCGAAATACGTTCCAGAGAAAGTAGATTTTATGCTTCATCTGCACAGGCTGAGGGAATTCGCTACAGTGTATTCAAAAATATTAAAGTGTTGACATATTTTTGGGTAGTGCTGGCTGTGTACGGCAGCACACTGGAGTTGAAACAATGACTGAGGTTAAAGTGCTGACTCTCTGCTTTAATTTGAGTGTTGTTACAGTCACATCAGAAGGAGGGGGTAGAAACTGGGGGACTTTTTGTGTACAGTGGGTCTCTGTATATATATATATATATATATATCTATATATATATCTATATGACAGATTAAC
>JAPQRN010000027.1:9949202-9973458 GCA_037367275.1 Coranthus polyacanthus
CACACGCACACACACACACACACACACACACACACACACACACACACACACACACACACACACACACTCACACACACTCACTGTCCGGCTCGTTGCCATCTTCTGATGTGAAGAAAATGCACAGCGGCTCAGCGGTCGTGAGGTAAATTGAATCTCAAAAGTAGAGAGCCATACGGTTGGGGCTGATTTATTTACAAGCTGGCTGATGGGGGCCACAGAGGGCCCACAGTGGGATTCAGGGGAAATGGCCTCTAAACCCGAGTTGAGGCGGCTCTGATAAATCTTATTTAACACTGTGCCTTATACTGCCGAGGAAAACTCAAGGTGCTTCCACCACAGCTGAACTCACACAATCACTGATACAGACAGAACACCAATAGATTACGGGCATTAGTTCAACCCTCTGACTCTGCTGAATTTTTTATTCCTATTTTCCATTGTAAGGTACCAGCGGTGATTTCAACATGCGGCTTTGGTGTCTACATTTGGCTTCTCAGGGTCATTGGGTTTTCGTGTTTAAAAATGCACTGGGTAGGCGAGTCCAAACAGAAAGGACTCAAAGAACTCTTCACATATGATTATTTTTTTTTAGGTCAGTTCACCACGACCAGAAAATGCTTTTATTTTTAGTTTTTTATTTATTGCATTCAAGCCAGTTTTGTGTTCACACCGGCGTATAAGGGCCTCCTCGAAGACGGCAACAAAAAAAAGTTGCAAGGGGATTTCATATGCTAAACATAATGACAGAGATGAAGACACAGGGTTTGGGTTAACTTCAACTCCATAAAGAAGACTAGATACTGGTATACTTGTTCACATATGCATGAATTGTACCAAAGTTAAAGTAAAACCAAAATTCAAACAGTAAAACCTAACGCTAAGGCTACAAATGAATGAAAATGCATCACTTTTGAATGCAGTGCTAAGTCACCTGACAAGATGCTATGTTGGCGACTTCTTCTAGATTTCTTTGTAAGATGAACGGATTTTTTTTTTTTTCAGTTTCTCAAACTGGATTTCATGTCTCACCAGAACAAGGAAAAGACTGGTTTGGATTAAATATTAATAAAAACACTGTGAGACTGTCTTTTTTTTTTTTAAATCACATCCGACTGCAGACTTTTTCCGTATTAAACCAAGCCCTGGTATCTCTCTCTGAACATAACCAAGTTCTGCCGATGCCGAAATATAAAATTAAAAACTAGTAATTTTTGAGAGACATGGTTGAAAAGCACCACGAGTGGATGAAACACGATAACGCTGATACTCGATCTAAAAACGTTGATACACGTTGAGTTTGCAAAAAATCAATCTATCATGAGGCACTAACATCTAATGGTCAAACCAGAGCCTATTGAACTGAAGGCAGGGCCATTTCACTGCCTATGAATTCAGATTTTCTTATGTAATAGGAAAAAAAAAAAAGCTTCTTCTAGATACGAAGGCTAAGAAATGCAGAGATCTAAGTGTGCATGTGCAATGTGAGGAAAATGCAATAACATCAATATTGCAACGACGATATGACTTGTGATGAATAAAAAACTAACCCTGAAGTCAGCTGACGGCGAGCTGGGGCTTCAGGTGATTGGCCAAATGGTGTGAACGTATGGCCCGTGTATCCAGGCCTTCATCTGACCAGTCAAATCCTTGCAGGCCGAGAGTGAATACATGTAAATGTAAATTTAAAAAAAAAAAAAAACTGTTCTCATGGATCGCATTTCACGGCAGTGTTTTGCAACGTGTTCTAGTCTTGTGCACATATTTATATTTTGCAATGCTGGTGAATGCACCATTTATTGATCAGCACCAGTGAAATCAATTGCAGATCAAAGACGTCCTACAGCACGAGTGCATCAGAGATTCGTTATCATATTCAGCGTCTCAGAAGGCAGTACGTACTATGTGACACACTGCAGTGTTATCCAGGAAAGGCCTCATTCGTAGAAATTGGTAAAAATAAAACAAAATTTAATTTGCCCAAAACATAAATATGCCAATGCCAACGTTGCGGTCAGTCTGTCAGCTGTCAGCTCCATCCACTGATTTATGAATATATCATTTAGTAATTGATTGGGTGGTTTGCTGGAGGCCCTTGTTAATATTTCACTTGACCTCTCACCATATTGGAGTTTATCATCTCTGACAGATGACTTGGGTGTGAAGGAATGTGAGATGTGAAATGAAAGCTGTTGCTCCCTCCACCGTTTCATTAAAAATGCAACACAGAACCTGCCGGAGGTGAGGCGTAATGAGCGGAAGCAGGCACCTGGGCCCTCAATGGGTCCGATTCATATAGGCTACTACACCACTTTGTCAGGGAACGCTCACTTTTTCCATGGTTTATCACCAGGGGTTTGCACATATCTTTCCTGTAGAATATAATTAAGATCCATTTGGCCGAAGACTTTGCATACAGATGAAACAGATTTCATTGGCCTCTATACGAACAAAGAATATTTATGACTATATAATCTACTTGATATGCACTGCTTAATATGCATATGCATGTACATTGTGTTTTGTAAGAAGTGCGTATGTTTAATATGTAGTACAGCCACATTTGTGTAAATGATATGTTATCATGCAAGATGTAGGAGGAATTAGCATGTAATATATAGGCCTTGTGCTTCCACATCCATTAAAATGCGGATAATTCAATCTTCATTACCATCCATTATGAGCGGCATCACATTATAATTTAGTAAAATGAGATCATATCATGAGGAAGCAGGAGGAGAAGCGGGACTGATAGATCTGTGGTGAAGTGTTCCCCCCAGCAGGGATGGGATGGTTACAAGCGGGTAGATATTATCTCCTTTGACACCCATTGTGCAGCCGACTCCCCCTGTAGAAGCACGGGCCTGGAAGCATTGTTGGAATTGATTTAGTGAACGGAGCCCAATCTTTGGACACTTTGCTACTATTGACTGCGGCTTCAAATCAGAAATTCGAACAGAACTCAGTCGGGGATTTAATTAAAACTCAAAAGAGGGAATGACTGACATTGCGGACAGGGTAGTTGCGAGAAATCAATTGTGCAATGCAAATGAGTTTCAAATCCCCCCTTTGCCTTCTGCTTTCATTATTTATCTTTTTTTTTCCTCCCTCCTCCGCAGCTCTGTGCTGCATTCTTAACTGGGGGCACGGCTCTATCTTTATTCAACAGTTAAGAAGATAAGCAAATGTTTTTAAGCTCATTACTAAAATATGTGCCATTATGATTGGATTGCCACCCTATTTTCATGTCATTCAAGGAGGGCCGTCAAACATCCAATTACTGCCAAGAAGAAAAGGAGATCTTTAAAGGAAGAATTCAACAACATTCAATAAAACAGCTACTAGTTACATCTACAGTGTTTGGAGGTTAGTTTGTTGTTTGGGGGTTTATTTTTCTTATTTTTTTTGCGGATAAGCAGCCAAATGTAAATGATACATTTAAATGAGATGTCAAAATATTACCAGCAGAGATGCAGCACAGTTTGACAGCTGAATGTAATTTAGCTATCTGAAACATCAACAGCAAACATCGAGTTTTGATCTCACTCCTTCAGAATGAAAGCAGCGGGCTCCGTCTTGATTTGTCATTTTGCACCAATATTAAAGAATTCATACGGTGTGAAATATATCTTTAAAAAATGCGTGTCAAGGAGGGGGGGGGGGTTATTCCTATTACTAACGATTTCTATGTCGCTCATACACTGAAACCCACAAAATGAAAAGAAGGCAGGCAGAGGTGAAGTGACCACACCACAAAGCAACGCCGGCCCACAGCTTTTTGCTTTGCTTGTTGTTGTCTGGGATATTGGCTGAAAGAGACATCATTTAAACTAGGCTGTAAAACACATGATTGACAGCCGGTTTCCCGACTCAAGCATCAGAAACTATATCTCCCTGGATGAAGGCGCACCTCTCCAAGAAGCCACAGCCTTTTTTCTTTTGACCAAAATCAAATAAAAAGCCAGAAGCCACACACGACTCACGCCACATTTTTTTTTCCCTTTTTTGCTTATGTTTTAAAGGCTGCAGCAACAAAAGGCCACCATATAGATATATACAGACACATACAACCATCAAAGCAAAAAATAATTCTGCAAATCCTAACATGTCAAAAACACGACAGCAGGTGTTTTTTGCAGTTCCAGATATGGAATGCATTTCCATGAAAGTCTTTGTGTCTCGTATGTCCTCGGGGGTCACCAGACATTCACAGATGTTCAAATACAGAGACAGACGTCTCCACATTTGTCTGAGCATCCAACACCCACTGAATTCATTCTCAGCATTTGATTCATTTGTACCAGTGATATTTGCAAAGTCTAGAGAAGCCTGTTCTGTTTCATGCGCCAAGAACAACTTTCATAAGGTTGACAGGGCACCAGATTTGAGGTCCGGTAATATACGAATAATAGATGAATAACAGATTCAAGTGTGGACCAGAGCGAGTGCAGGAAAAGCTCGTTTTCTGATGGTCCAAAAATAGTCCAAATTAAACTGAATTAGCTTTTGATGATACTGGAATTGCCACATATAATTATAGAATATAAACTACCTCCAACTCACATAAAAGGAGATTAAATAAAAAGGAAACCTGTTATTTTTTACTCTCAGCCAATTGGAGGCAGCAGACACAACTTATTATTCCGTTTTAAAAATTCAGCCATGAATTTATCATTTCAAGAATGAATAAAGGACACCCAATGAGCAATGATTATTGTTTTATATGCGCTGTATGTGAATATTTTTCTCGCGTGCCTGCCTTTTTCTCCCTGTCCTCGGTGTCAAATTGTTACTGCAAATGAAAGTACGATGAATATGCAATAAAAAGAATGATTACTAGGCAAATGTAATGATTTAATATTTCGTAATGTCTCATTTAAATGCAAGTTTTATTCATCAATTTATAATTGCTTTTTCTAAATGTATGTGAGACAATTAAACACACACACACACACTCAAAAAAAGTCTAGAATTTTTCTTCTAGCACACTCCAGACTCAATACCCTTCTTCCTGGATTTATTCGGAGTATATGTAATGTAATAACTGTTCACTGTGGAGCCCATATCACCCAAATAAAAGTGTAATCCAGTGAGGTTGCTGCTGGTGGTACATTTGTAGCTCCGTGATAATTATCATAAATAGTTGGGGCAGATTCTGTCCGTTGCTATTAGTGTGCAGGTTTCTACTGAATATTGTCCAGTGTAAAAGGACCAGCCTTGACCTCTGTCACCTTCCCAGCAGCTAATAGTGCGTAATCATTGATAATTGGCAGCCGGCAGCGTTTACAAAAGGGCCAGTGATTTATGCTAATTAAGAATGGAAAATGTGCGTCCGTGTTGCCATGTGCGAGCGAGCACTTGTGCGTCTGACCTTGCCGGTTCTGTTAAGCCCGATCTGAGCAGCAGAGTTCAGCTTTATACCAACAAAGCTGCTATCAAATATACTGTTTCAAAGCCAGCTGTCTGCTACAAGTCTGCTCCTGCATCGCACATAGGACACAAATAGAAAGAACGAGAAAGAGCGCGAGGTGTAGGGAAGGAGGGGGCGGTGGCGGTGGCGGCGGCGGCGGCGGCGGCGGCGGCGGTGGAGTCTGGTCTCTCTCCCGTGGATTTGTTGATGTCTCCACTTTCTGAGGCAGAGTGCCGAGTCAGCACAGAGCTGAATGACAGACAGAGACACAGAAGTGAAGAGTGAAATCTGGAAAAGAGTGTCTGGGAGTGCATCTCAAAGAGGAGAACACCAGCAGGGCTTTTTGTTATGCTACAGCTGTCAAAGAAAGAAGATGAGAAGTGCAGTTTGCTTGCAGTTTTTTTTTTCCCCCACTGATACTGACCACACAATTACGGCAGTTTGATATAAAAGGACTTCCAAAAGAGCCAATGCAGCTATAAATGACATCAAAAGACAGGTGCTCTGTGTACATAGTGCTCTGTGATTGTCTCTTTGTTTTTTGCTTCTTATTTTTTAAATAATGGCTCAGGATTTTATTTTTTCTACGCAATAAGTGTCTGAGTATCTTCAAGTGCTACGTAAATAAAAAGTATTATTAAATAAAAAAAATCAAGATTGAGATCTCAATCCTTGAAAACTGTACGTTCCTGACACATATAATCGCAACGTATCTTGATCTGTGACTTGGTTGTTTTTCCTCAAAAGGCAGGAGGTGGTTTATTTAAATTTGTCACAAGAGAGTGGACTCTGCATTTGTTTAGGGTCGTTTGGTTTAAATATTAACACATTGTGATTTTTTACCACGTCTTGATGGACTTTTTCTGTATTAAACCAAGACTCGGTGTCTTTCCCTAATCCTAACCAAATGCTCTCAGTGCCAGAATGTAACCTCGAATCTGTTTAATGATGATGTGTATCTCGAAGTGTAGATATGAAAAATATTTTTTGTTTAAAAAAAACGTCGACATTATACGTATACGAGGTTTGTAGAAATGTGGTCATTTTGTTTCTGCACTATATTCCCAAGGGTTCACTTGGTTCCATCTCAACAGACAGTGAGCTAAAACTTCCGAAAATCCCTTTAAATTAAAGCCAAACCTGTTTTGTGCAGCTAGGTTCTTTATTTAACATGCACAGTGAGTCATTAATCAAAGAACTAATTTGCTTCAGTAAATTTCAAACAGCTGCGGCTGTTAATTTGAAAAAATAAAACCATGGTTAACAGGTTTCTGCATCATGCACGCTAAAAAACAAATTATGACTATTTCTGTTGCTACGGGCAATTTGTGTTTTTTTTTTCCCTGTGATTTACATCACTTTAATTTTCAGTGTCTTTTAATTTGGTTCGGAGCTTCTATACACTGAACTTTTCCTGCAGAATTTCCGGCTTCAAGTTGTCATCGCTGACCTTCACGCCAGGTCAGCTTACCACTTAATGTCACGGAGAGTGGCAGCCATGCTGCGATGAACAATACATGTCTGGAACTGTCTTTTAAGGCAGTTTAAGATCGGAATAGGATTTCTCTACCATGACAGACAAAGATGTTCTCAAGACAGGGCTTTAAAAGGCCTTAATAAAAATACGCTCGCCTCCAGTTGCTGTGGACAGCTTTGCCAAAGGTTTTACTCCATTTCGCTGACAGTTAACAGGAGCCAGGAGAGGATCCACTTATTCAACATTACCTCTCCACTGTCGGCCTCATTATCTTCCATAGAGAAGCTCCTCAATACTATGGAGACAGATTCACTGTGTGAAGAAGACAGGTTTTTAGTCTAAGTTAAACATGTCAAAACAGAAATGCTGCATTTTAGAATGAAGCAAAAAAAAAACAGATCCTTGCCATAAATCCTACAGTGATTCAGGTGCATTTACAACAGCAGTCTCCCCTCTGAAATTGCAGACCTAAAATCAGGATTCCTACATTTCACCCAGACAGTTTGAGCCAACATCAACAATTCAGCAATTCGACGAATGTCCAAGAACAAGCCTTTGGTGGACTGAGCTGAAGAAACAAGAAAGTCTACACCAGTGTTTGGCACAGTGAGCCTTGTCTCAGCCCTGTGGAGCCTGTTTGAAGTAGCTACTGATGTGCTGTTATTTATGCAGAGCAAGACCACAGAGACCACAAGCGGAGCGCTGTGTGACCCACATTCTGCAGACTTGAAAGTACTGCTCATTGCCAAGTTTAACAGAGGGCAAAAGTACACAGAGGGCACGGCTGTTTCATCTAGGCTGCTCGGCCCGGGCAGGCTCTCTACCAAAATACAGAACGCCACTGTTTCACCAAGAGCAGGAAATGATGTTAGCAACTCAGTCGCGTGAAAAAAAAACAAACAAGTTTCCATTGTACGTTTATGCAAACATAGATGAAATGTAACGTCAGCGGAATTTGTCATTGAAGGATCCACTACTTTTTTTGCGTTTTCTGAATGGTGGTTCAGAAGTGGTTGGGGTGGGTGCAGAGTTGCCACGGTAATAAAATGTTAGTTTGTTAGTGTTTTAATTTGACGATTAACTGTCACACAAACAACTGAGATTGACTTTTTCACAGACAGTTTATTTATACACCTTCAAGTAAGGACGATGGATCTCCATTTATTGGCATTATAGTAATATTCAAAGAAATGGAAATGGAAAATCATGGAAATAGTGATGAAATGTGACATTTCTGTTTTGTTTCATCCAGCTGTTTTATACAGTTGAAAGGAGGCAAATATCACAATAATGGCAAAAGAACTGCAGAAAGCTCAAATAATTGCAATAAGGCAATTATGCAGCAAATGTGACAAGCCCGGGTGGTGACGAGTTTGCATTGTGGTAATAAAAGCACTTTGGCTACGGAAAAGATCGCGGTTGGTTTAAATGTTAATACATACATTGTGACTCATTCATATCAGCGGACGGGTTCACGTCAGTCTTTTTTGAAGTGGAAATGTTTGCAACCATTTCTGGTTTTGGTGCGATCTTTAGTGTCGGGTAATTGAGGAATTTAATACAAATTTTGCGATCGTGTTCGGTGTTTTGATGGGCTAGACAATGAAGTGGTGTTGTTTTAGCCTAATAAATGTACTCAAACCTAATTCTACCTTGAGTTTGGGATATTTAATTGATCACTCTTAAGGAAGTGTCTTCTGTAATGTGATGACCTTATAGCTGAGACGCTCAGGCTCAGTGTTTTTTTGTGCCACACCTCTTGACAACCTTAACCTTCAGTCTCCATCCAGCACTGTAATCTGTTTTTCTGACATTTTGAAAGGCGCCTCCAAACATTTCATTCTGCCGCTGAGAAATTCAGAACAGGAAACACTTCAATGGTTTGCCTTGAAACAACATATTCGGTGCTCCTATGTTTAAAATGGAAATTTTAATAATAATAATAATAAAAAAAAACAACTTAATAACAATATTTATCAACATAACTGAATAGCAGGCCTCAATATTCATTGCAAGAACAACACACCGCAAACATCTAAGAAATGATCTGTTGTACAGAACACAGCCGGGGAAATAAACAGGTGTGCATCATATTTTATTGAGCGCAGCATCAAGCACACTGCCCGTCTCAAACTGTGAGGATATTCCTACCGCCTGCTTTCATGAGAAATTTGTTCTCTGTGAGGCGACTTGGGACGATCGTTCTGTGCAAGGACGCGGTATTGACTGAATCCTTGGATGTGATATTTAGCTGCAGTTTTTAGAGCCGCAAATGGGGAGTTTGGAACATAAAGTTCTGTCTGGGCGAAGAACAGAACTGAGGTATTACGCCTCAAGGATTTGTTAGACAACCGGGCAAAAGTACTATGTGCTCTGGAGTAATGAGCTAATGCTAGTTGTTGAACTACATTCATATCTGCAAAGTGATTCAAGTACTTCAATTCTTTTTTTTTATTAATATATTTTTTGGGGACGTTTTCTATTGAAACTACAACACATTTTGGGCCATGAATTTGATTTTGATTTCTCGCTTCTCTACTGTAGCCTCTACCTTTGACCAGCCTTATCCTCTGTTTCAGCCGTTAAGATTGCACAAGACGTTACAAAGTAAAACGACACGCACGATTTTAAGAGGTTCAAGTTAAGCGTTTTTAGTTATTGTCATCTTTGGCTACAGTATTTAATGTTTTGAAAAATTCAATAAACTGGACACTTCAACTATAAAAACTTGAATGTACCACTTGAAAATGTACAATAAACTCTACTGAATACCACTTTGTGTTGCAATGTGACATTTTTGTATGTCTTTCTTGTTTTGTTTTTTCATTACAAAGATGTTTCTGTGTCGTTTTCGTTTACGAATCTACGTTTCTTTCTAGGGTAGCTTTGCCGTGTAAAGTAGCTGGTAGTTTGAAAAGCTAAAACTGTGTTTCGCCTACGCCGGTGTTCCTTTTTATCTGTTAATTAAATCATGTACTTAAGTTTCTCGATTGATTGACGTTTAATGAGTTCGAGACAAGCCGATCATTAACACATAAACTGAACTGCGTTGGATTGGAGACCACTGCTGCTTCATCAGTCAGTGATGAATAAAGTCAGAACTTATTTCTAAACGTGAAAACAACGGTTTGTGTAAAGTCTGAAAAGTGCACTTCATCAGGTCTCTTTCCAGCAGGGTCAGGGTGTCACCTAAACAACTGTTGTGTTTCGAGCTGTGTTGACACTGCAAACCAGACTTGGTTTTCCTCCCTGTGCATCAGAAGCCAGTGCTGGCTGGCAGTCAGAAGGGAATTAATTACACACTCACAGATTCACAGTTCTGACTGCAAACACAATGAGTTCAACACAAACAAACAGTGGTCAGCATTCATTCGAATAAAACAACACCAGTCATTATCCATGCCTCTCATCTCTTCTTTGTTTCTGCTGTTCCACTTCACCCAGAATTTGCTGACAGCCCTTATTGCGCAGTAAGTTCAGTATCAGAGACAAAAAAAAAAATGCGTCCGACTTCTTTCTCTCAACAATCTTACTGCCACAAACGCTCAACTATCATTTAACTCTGCCCCTCGCTAATGAATAAATACATAATGCATCACTGTAATGTGAGGCATTTTCCCTCTGAATAGATTGAAATAAATTGGTTATGATTAAACCTATAAAATCCTTCTTTGTTAGGTTTTGTCTCTGTAATAGAGTTAAATGCTGGTTGATGAGCAAACAAAAAAGCAACAATGTGATTGTATACCCCAGTTACACAATTAGGAAATGAGAATGATTGCGGTCTTACATTCATTTGGCACTCTTTTAGGCTGAAACACATGAAGCTTCATTGTGGAAACGCTAAGTGAATATCATTATTAGACGTCTTCTAATTTCACTCAGCTTTGTGCCCGCTAAAATAACAATACGGTATCAGTAACATACCATTAGCATAGCAGCGATTTTTACTTTAGCAAACCGAGACAATTTGACTGATATTCTCGTGTAAACAATGGAGGAAAATACAAACGTGTGATTTCAATTTCATGACAGACCAACTAAAAAATGATTTGTGACTTGGTGTTTTACTGGATGCACCTTTAAAGCTCAGTGTCTAATATTGTTCTAATATTTTAATATATAGTGTTTGGTTTGTCCGTTCTGGGCTTTTTAGTTAAAGGGATATTCACTCTGGTCCACACTCAAACATTGCAGGTGATGGTAATGCGACTTTGTGCTGGATGTCACCCACTATAAATTGGAAAACAAGAAGAAGAGTCTGTCGTGAGCTACTGAAACCTGACAGCACAACATGGCGGACTCTGCCGAGGTGACCCACTCCCTCTGCAGATATAAATGGCTGATTCTGAGGTAATAAAACACAACGATTGTTATTTAGGTAATAAATCCTACCTCCTCAATGTTAGTTAAAGTACGTGTCTAGTAAATACGTGTGTTCAAGCTGTTTTTGTTTTTAATGATGTGTTGAGCGCTGGGCGATTTCAACATTTCTGAAGACAGAGTTAGCGTCGAACCTACTCCTTAACCTTCGCGCAGAGGACAAAATCACACGCCCTATATTCTTTTGAAAGCAACACCAGTATGCTCATATTTCCAAGGCATATGTCATATGTAACATTAGACACCTATGCTCCTCTGATTCTCTGATTTAGGAACACTGGCATGCTATCTAAAATTGCACACTAGGGCAAGGATCTCTGTTTAAAAAGGGGCAACGGTTTGATACAGTTAAAAAAAGAAGAGGGCCAGCGTAATGCTTTTCCAGCCCACTTTGTATTGACAGCTAAACATTACTTTGACTGAAAATCCACGATTTTCTCTTTATTGTACAATGCAAATCATTTCAGGTCTAGATATTGCCAGGCTTTTACAAACACCTGTTTTAGTAAATCCTTCTCTCATCACTAGTGCTGCTCATACAGTGAGTGATATTAGGTTAACAATGAATCAGTGTCTGGTCAAACGCAGCAGACATAGACTCGAGCTTCAGTTCATGCAGCTGCAGAGCTGTCTCATGCTGTGTTCAGACATACGATACAAAGGCAGGCTGTTTCCAGCATCTCTTTGGAACTAAAGATTTCCACCATGTCTAGTGCCTGCCGCATAATTTACATACATCAAACAGGCAGTTTTTGACACTGCTGCTATGAGGTAGAGAGAGCAGTTGGCCTCTGACAAATGTTTATTTCTTCAACAAAGGCACTCAATCTAGCAAGACTGACTGAATTTTGTGTTTCTTCATTTGCATGTCTTAATGCATTCTTATTTTATATCACACCTAAATGTATCAGGTACAAGGTCCTCTTCCCATCTCTTTTGTTGCTATAATGTGATAAATAATGCCCAAAATGAAATCACTCTTGAGTTCATTTTCATCGCCCGTCTCAAAACAGATGCTGAAAAGAAAAATGTACATTTTATCTGTGTTTTCCTGTAAGGCTTATGTTAAACAGAGGCCTACACATATACTCTATACATAAAGCCAGGAAGGGCAAAAAGAAAAATGTGTGACAAGTTAAAACACTACCCCCTGTGCCTGGAAAGTGTGGAAGGGGCAGAATCGGAGACACTTTTTTTTAGCAGAGCAGGGCCTGTGATCCTTGAGCTGAAGGAGCTTTGCTCTCCCCAGACACACTTTCTGCACACGCAGCAATACTGGGAAACTCGAGCCTGATTGGAGAGGACAGGCCAGTCCACTATGCCAGCAAAGTGTTCAGGATTCGGCATATGCGACAACGTCCTGGCAGGGACATCGGTCCGCTGAGCCCTGATTGGCAGCAGGAGCCAGCATGGCTCACTAGCAGAACACCTGATGACAGGGAGGTTCAGCCAGATAAGGCTGTCTTGATGCTGCCCACATGACAGCCAGCCATAATCATACATTCTTGTGAAAATGCTGCCTCTACTCTGGGCATATCTACATGAGGTTTGAAGAAATCACTCTTCAGCCGAACATGGCTCACTACAGCTCATTGGAGTGATGGACAGCCAAGGGAGAAGGACATCCTGGTGGACAAATAGCTTGCACTTGCATGCTCCTCCACAGCAGAGGACTTGTGTGTGTCAAAAGCAATGCTTGACGCCCCAGCTTTGAAGCCTAATGGCATTAGGGTTGTGAGCAGACAGCTGGTTAGAGAGGGCTGCATGGAGCCTAGAGTGCATTATTAAGTGTAATGAATGTCAGCGTACAGAGCTCATCCAACACATCAGATGCCAATTATAGAGGTGGGTCCTGATTTGGTTCTAAACTCAATGCACCGAGGAGGAGCTCCTTTGGCCTAACTGACATCTGCCTCATTAACTCGGAGAAACAGGAGGAGAAAGCTAGCGACCATCTTCGCCTCCAGGCCTCCGTGGGCCCTCACGGGGGCACAGGGACACACATTCTCCCTGCTGCTTCTCTGCTGAGCTCACTCCTTACCTATTATTGATGAGGTGGAGGGTGAACGGAATATGAATGGAAGACAGTCGGAGTGACATTTGGAGGTGATTAGATACTCTTGTAAGCCATAGCTGGAGTGTTTGGCAGGGCAGTTCATTCATTAGTCAATGCTGAATAGTGCCTCAAATCTTCACGCATAAAGAGGTAAATAAAGCATTCATGGATATCATTGCCTCGGGCAGCCGGAGCAAACACTATTGATTTTTCTGGAGTGTTCTAAAATAATGGTCACAGATGTGTCAAGACATTCATCAAACCGTCTCTATGAGCCAAATCCTCAATGCAGTAAAAAGCCAATATGCTGCTCTGTTCTCTCCGAGTAATCGGAAATCTGTGCAAGTGTTAGCGCTGACAGTTTAGCTACTTGGTTCAATATACTCTCAAAGAAATCACACACTCACAGCAAGCCCACAAGCCCCAGAAAAACATGTGCAGCTATTTAGACTGTACATTTCACCAGAGAGAGGTGTTATCAAAAATAGATGGTACATTCTAATTTATGATCAGAATTCTATATGCTCTTGTCAACACTGTGGAAGTATAAAGCTGGAAAATTCTGCACCAGCAGATTCATAAGTCCTCCCAAGTCTGTTGCAAACCAACAGGCCTCAAGGTGCATGCTGTCTACTCTTTCAATAATAGGTAATGTACTCACCACTATAAAGCAGATTCTCCCAAGGCAAAAGCAACTGTCTCACAATATAAACTGTATTTTAAGTTGGCTTGGTGGCACTGATTATTAGGTCAATACATCACAGCCAACAACAAGTGGAGGAGAGAGAGGGTGACCGCAGGGAGATTTTACAACTGTCTGTGCTGAGCTTTATTGGAGGAAGAACAGGTAAACTAAGAGGTGACCAGATAATTTGACCTCAGCTGACCGTATGAAAATACCAAGGGAAAGAACAGTGGCTCCTATAATGGAGAGATCTATCCTTTAATGCACACAACCCTGATCAAATAACTCCCTGTCAACAAGGGAATGGGGGAGGGGAGAGTGAAGTGTTAGGTAAGTGCCAGAGATGGATTTGGAGTCGTTTTTTTTCAGAGCTCTTGTTCCGACAAGTCAGATGTTCCCACTGTGGAATATCGCCCACAGCGTGCCTTTGGCAACCAAAGCAACATCATGTTGTACAAAACTGAGTGACAGAAAAAATATGTTGTTCCTATAAAGGTTAATTCCAACAATTTGTCTAACTATGTTGTTTGGAGTTATCAAAAAGAAGAGAAAGGAAGGAAGATTCCGAATAGCAGAGTATTTTTTTCAGCATCTCAGGCAGGAAAATTTAATGATGCCATGAGGATGAATACGGATTTGAAGGTCTTTTTTTCCTGAACAACCCAAGATTTGGCTGTCATAAAATGTAACATTTCATTACTTACCTGAGTGATGAATCAGCAGATGACAACACAGAGCCCATCGAACAAGGAAGTGAAGAAGAAGAAGAAAAAGAAGAAGAAGAAAAAGAACACATTAGTCACACATGTATAGCCCAAAATGACTAACTTTAAAATATGTGATATGAAACCCCAGAAATTCTTTATAGTAACCTAACATTTCTTTTTAGACGGACATCATTATTCTACTCAACGGTAATCTGTGTTTAATACAGAAAGAGGTCATTATCGAGCAATGGTGGCACAGAACTCTTTACAAAGAGTTGAATTCAGCTCAATGATTTCATCTCCGTAACATTGCCAAAATTAGGAACATCCTGTCCCAAAGCGACACAGAAAAAACTAGTCCATGCAGTTGTTACTTTCAGGCTTCACTACTGCAACTCATTACATTCAGGATGCCCAAGTAACTCCCTAAAAAGCCTCCAGTTAATCCAAAATTCTGCAGCACAAGTACTAAAAGGAGCCACAAAAAGAGATCATACTCCTCCAATATTAGCTCCTCTTCCTTGGCTCTGCTGTAAAATGTAGAATTGAATTTAAAATCCATCTGTTACCATATGAAGCCCTATCTTATATCTAATACCTGTACCTAATTGTACCTTATCGCCCAAACAGAACTTCGCTCTCAGTGTGCAGGTTTACTTGTGGTTCCGAGTGGAGACTTGGAGGCAGAACCTTCGGTATCAAGCTCCTCTCCTGTGGAACCAGCTCCCAGTTCGGGTCCGGGAGGCAGTTGGTGTCGGTTACTGTGTTTCTTTGTTACTTTGTCGTGCATTGAGTCTCATTGTGAGTATGAACGTTGAAAAGTATTCACGTAATTTCTGATGTCAATTTTCTGTTGAAAATAGAGATGGGGACCACAGAAAGAGTAGCTGCATTTGTAATGCAATGTAGCTAATGGGGATCTCAATAGAGAAACAAACAAATCGTAGTGAGAGTCTGAGCTTCAAGCACTAACACACTACAACCAAGACCAAGAGGCAGTGTTCTTGCAATGTACCTAATGTAACAAGCAATCCTTTGAAAGCCCTTGGTGCTTTATCTTGCCTTGTCCATTGTAACATTTGTACCATCAGCACTCAGCCGAGGTGTGACAAGGCCTCTCGAGGTCTAGAAACAACCGTGTCTCCATTGCAGGCCCAATTAGAAGCCTTCACCTGCACAGCAGGGGGATGTATTCAAAGGTCATTCATCTGTCAGACCTGTGCACTTCCACTGTCATATCATTCTTCAGAAATAGCCGCTGATGCCCACCGATACTGCCTAAGAGTCTTATGTTTCAGTGGCCTTCATGGCTTGCTGGAAATGTTTGGTGCACTCTGACAGTCTCCCGCTCTCGCTCCTTCAAGGGAGACACATACACCGTAAATACTGCATGTCAGACAACTCTTCAGCTCTCTCGAGAAGCAGCATACTGAGGAATTGAGAGTGGGGGGTGGAAATCTGGCAAGTCGAGTACAGTGATGATGGACTCTGCAAGATTTGTGCGACATGGTGGAAATACTTTTGAGGAGGTGAAAGATATTGAAACTGCGGTACTTCAGCGTACCAGCGCACCTTAGTTGTTTCCTTTTTAAATTCTGCCCACTATCCCTCTAGAGACTGGCGTAGCATTGACACTAAGCACACACATTTTACAAAAACTCAAAGAACTTTTCAACTGTTTATGATAAAGTTGAGATTTAAATTGTGTCCGAACAGATTCAGACACAATTTGAAACGGTGCCTTTATGACATCTGGGTCGACTCAAAGTGTATGCAATAATCAGGATAAACGGAGGAGAACTTTGCTGACTCACTACCAGAATTTGCTGCTGGAATTTTTATGGTAGTTGATAGGACAGCACAGGTTCCCCAAGAAATAAAACATGGAAAAGATGTCACAGGTTTTAGACATTATTTTACATCCTTTGAATCATTTAAATATTATAACTTATAGTTCACTGCTCCACTGTTACTCACTGAGTTAAAGGTTTATTTACACTTCATTACTTCATGTGATCTGAAACGTTCAGATCAGAAACTTTCAAATTAAAACTGGGCATTTTTTAGTTTTATGGTATGGTTTACCCACACAAAGGTCAAGCATGATGGTGACGTTACACTGCACTAGAAAGAAAAGGTAGGTTCCCTTGAATCATATGATGTACAACACTTGATACTGACTTAAAGAACAAAACTATATAAAATATAAAACTACATCCAGGCGTTTCTTTGTCTAGGCAGGATTCTAAGGGTTCAATTAAAGACTGGTCAAACTAGTGGCCAAGTTCACCAGTCTTCAAACTCAAAGACATAAGGAGTTATTTTCAAACTAACGCTGTGGCTGACCCAGTCTGAATGGGGGATTTTGGGTGGGTCTCTGGTCACGACCTAGCTGTGGGAACCTGCTCCCAGGGGCCCGTTGGACAGTCCTGGCCAGTGACACATTGATGTATGAGCTCCAGTTTTTTTGCTCCCTCTCCCCCTCAGCACAGAGAAGCAGGTGTGCTGATCAGTGCCACTTGATCTGTCAGTCGGATGGATAAAAATAGCCTTGGAGATTGAGCTGGGAGCAGGACTCGCCTAAGTCTTCGGTGGAAACTCAATTGACTTTGAAAGGCTCCTCGAATGTTCTTGACCACAGTAAATGAGCCAAAGTCTTCTCAAGGTCGAACGTCTTAAATACGGCTTTTCAGTTATCTGGGAGAGGAGAGTGGAAAAGTTTTGTCTTACCATTAGATATCTGTTCGCTGGCATGGAAAAACTTTCACTGATATAACACCACCACCACCACCATGCAAATCTGGGTAGCCCAGGCAAAAAGCATTCAAATATTTGCTGGAAAAAAGATGTACAGCATTACAACGTTTATTGTTTTACAGTAAGTGGATGATTGTTATAACCAAACCTTTAATTTGTCACCCTTCTGTCAGTCTAATACTGAAATGTATTAGTGATAATGAGGTGTATTTGCCTTGAATTGTTGGTAGTGGTGGGTTCTGTAGATATTTTGGTACACTTTATGTTGAGATATGTATGTTGCCGTAACTGAGAAATTTCATGTATCTTTATTAATAATTCATAATTAATAATTACAAGTGGGATGTGTTTTCCCATCCAGCTGCTTGTAGTTACAGCTCAAACAAAATGACATGAAGCATGATTGTTACCTCAGCTGCCTCCCCGTGCAGTTTCTTTAACACAATGTTCTCTTTTTAAATTACTCAAGGCAGTCTAGGGAAACTTTCAAACTGTCCACACCCAGGCTTGCTGACAATTCCTCTGCCTTTTCTGTCACCAAGGGCTCGCTCAACTGGGCGTTACGAGCCAGGACAATATCAGTCATACACAGGTGCTTTGGCTTTCCGTCTCCATCTCTAGCAGCCATGAATGTTTCTTGTTGTTTGAGTAGACTACACAAGGTAGCTTGAGGAACACCAATGTTTTGCTGCTGCATCAGGCTTTTTGATCCATATAAGCACTCGTCACTGTAACTGTGATCACTACAAGCGGCTTCCACTATGTATATAAAGTGCATAGGGAAGTATGTCCCATGAATGAGTTGAATTAAGGCCTTCTTGCTGCAGTTTACAGCCTCTTTCTTTTCTGGTCATTTACTGTCAGATTTCTTGGCATATCCTAGGCTTCCCTTCTCCTGTAGGCTTTAAAAAAATGCATAACTTTGCAAGTTTTCTGTGAAATTCCTGATCAAGAGAGATTGAGGGCAGAGACTATAAGATGGGAGTAAAGCTGCGGCGTCAGCAGCTTTCATTGTGGGGAGGCTGAAGAGGCTCAGCTAGTTGCTTGAACAGCAGGCGGTTATTACACCACATGGATGCTCAGAGTAATTAAATGTGTTCTGTTCTCCTTCATGTTCCTTTCTCTCTTCTCCCAGTGCCTTAAATCTGCACAGATAGGTTCAAAGAAATGTTAATGCCAGTGTTGTTTGCTGAAAATCTTTTCTAGCAAATGTAACAGGAGTGTTTTATTCACTTGTCTTAGCCTTACTGTTACTGATTAAAAAAAGCACTCATGTGAACATGCATGTTGCTTAGGCTGTGTGATTAGTGCATGATCCAGTGAATTACTTGTGTTGTAGTCAGTCCCTTTGACTGGATTCACTTTTAATGAGCAATTCTCTATTTCATTTCCACTTGACACCTTCCTATCCAACTCTGTCAAAGGTACAAAATGAGGTGCTACGGAGAAGCTTGTCTAATTAGCTGCCCACTTGTGATGGTCCCACTGGCAACCGTCATTTCAAATATTGAAGCTATTATTATGATCACTCTCACCATTAACATAAAAGCAAGGCAATGGGCCATTTAATGTGGCTTCCTAAGTAAACACTTTGCAAAACATTCAAATCGCAGACAGAGGCAGGCTCAGCGAGGGTCTAGGTTATGTGTTAGACTGATAATTATGAAGCTCAAAAATTACATATCGGCCTGTCTAATGAATATGTTAAGCTGACAAATGAGAGCAATGGTCATCACAGCCAAAACTCCACTGAGACTTCCCTCTAAACCTTAAAGTGCTGACTCACTAAGTCCCCCAAATACTACATTCATAACTTGAAAGGCCACACTGATCCCAGATCAGCTCTCGAGCTCAAGAAAAGACAAATAAGCTCATATTCCATCTAAGACGGAATTTAACAGCATTAGCAAAAGACCCTAAAATAGTGTCAAGGAGAAGGTTGTCTGTTTCCTGTTAGAAAAGAAAAGGCTGTCACGGGTGTCAGGAGCGAAATGTCTGGGTTTGTGAGGATTAAAAAAAAAAAAACACAGAAATACCTCGGGCAAAAGGTCCCAGCATCAAGAAAGAGGGTTTAATTATGTGCATATGTAAAAGAGTCAAGACATCATTTAAATAAAGAAATCTAGCCAAGAGGAGCTACATGAATTGGCTGGCGGAAGCGTGTTCCACCCCCACCAGTCCTTAAGCATTTTTATTTTAGTATAATGGCTTCATGTAAGAAAGAAAGCATCCTTTGTATTTTTTGTTACATCATTCTTTCTCCGTGCCCTGGGAATATATAGGAAGAATGTACAAAAAAAATGGCATGGAAACATTCTCACAGATGTAGGAATCAACAATGAGTAAATAATTCCACAGAATATCACAAACAAGCCAAAAGCTATGCTGTACTGAGGGCACAGTCAGTAGCCCTCCCTCTGCTCAACAATACATGACAAGTGGGAATGAAGATGGCACCAAAATGGAGAGCACTTAATCTGCAAAGTGTTCTGAATAAAGTCAGGGCTTTTGTCATTGGCTTCTTGGCAAGAAGTTACATAAATCATGTCCAAAAGCCCCTGTGTCTTCGAAAATACCCGTCTGCTGTTTGTTGAGACTATGCAAAATAAGTCGACATGTTACCCCTGCACGAGTGGTCTCGTTTTAAGGATGGTCAGGGTATGGGGTTGAGGGGGATATTTTACACGCATCATCTAAACTACTTTCAGGGGAGTCGGTGCGGAGGACAGAAAAATCTGAAGGATGCCTGCTGTAATCTCTTTGGGAAATAAATAAACCAAGCATGGCCGTTTAATTGCAGCCTCCGACTTGGCCTCTTGGTGGTCTTTGGAGAGCAGAGCTGCAGCAGAGCCGTTTGGCCATCAGAGTAAAAAAAGAAAAAGGAAAATAGAGTGTTCACGGTGACTCGAGCTTAGAATGTATCCTAGCTCCAGAATATTATATATTATATTCAAATGCACAGAATGCAGTTTCTGTTGCTGAGGGTCTCGCAGTCAAAACAAAAACAAAAGACATAGTTTGATGTAACGTGACATGGGATCGTGGAAATTGTTGTTTTCAGTACTACTGCAGATCTAATGTATTCAAATTTTATTCATGTTAGCTTTAGTGGTCCATATTTACATTTCATTTCATTCTCATCAAACAGGCACAAGTAACATTAGCCAACACAATTCTGAATGCTAACCTACCATTAGATATGTATTAATATTATGTTACTGTATGCATTAAGTTGGCAGCTGGTGGCATTATAGGAAGCTAGATTGATATAGAAATATAAATAGGACCTACCACATGTATGGATCAAAAAGCTGGGACAGAATCATTCCTATAAAAATGCTGATCAGATCAGTCATTTATAGTAACCGAGCAGTCTGTTTACAGTGTTCGTTTTGGTTCTTTTCATACTTGAAGCTGGTGCTCGATTGAAATCATTTACTCTTAATGAAAAATGACAGAAAATGTAAGCACACGGGGAAAGCAGCTGCGGTTTAACTTGTGATCACCTAATGCCCCAGTGAGAGAAAAGGCAGAAGGGTCGGCAGTGAGCCAGAGGACAGTCTGACAGTTTCCATCAGCCGGTTTGCACAATTTACGAAAATGAGAAGGCTGTGTTTGAGAAGCCGTACCTGTGAGTCTGCTGAGAGGCAACAATCAGCCTAATGCTGTGTTCACGTCACATCCTTTGTGCCTTCACCACAGGCAGATGATTGGGAAAAACTAGTGCTATTTTTATTTCTGAGTCGGAGAGTAGTGTTGTAGTACTCGAGACTGGTTTTGGGCTTGAGACGGGTCTTTTCGAACGTCCTGGTTTCGTCTCAGTCTCTTGTGCATTTTCATTGGGTCTTGGATCGGTCTATGACAAAGAGGACTCTGGATTTAGGGACATCACTACATTTCTGGTGCTTTTCTAATTTATTAGTTTGGAAATAATTTTTTTTTTTTTTTTGGTTTGCTAATTCTTCATTCTGCTACTCACTGGCAACAGGAATCATCTCACTCCATATCAATCTGGAATATTTGAAAAACCTGGTTGCTGACAAGGCTTGCCCTTGCTGTGTATCTAGCCTGGTGTCGGTCTTGACTCAGTCTCGCCCTGCTTTGGTCTTTGTCTCGATTTGGTCTCAAATCGTCAAAGTCTTTCTCACATTTCTGACAGTTATGACAGCATACATTTCCCAACATAAGAGGTCCCAAAACATGTACAAAAACCATGACTACCAACAGTTTACGGTAAATAAACCACATTATCACTAATAAAACCGAGTATGAGATTTACACATGGGCATGTAAAATTCTCTCTAAAGGTTCGGTTATAAAAACCATCCGCTTATAGAGGTCAATTTGAACTAGACAGAGGTGAGCACTATACGTGGTTTCTACTGTAATAAAAAAATATGCAATGTGGCAGAAAGCCACATAATTCTGCACCTACTCTGGGCCATGTGTGTTAACATTTTGCTGTTACATCATATCCAACAAATGTCAAACTCTGTTTCCCAGTAAAAAGGATGTGACACCATTGACAGAAAACCAAGTGAACATTGTTGGAAGCATTTAATACAGTGTACACAAAACCAGGTAAAATACATAACAAAGGCCTAGTTCTTTTTCACATTTTAATGCGGAAATGTTACATATTATAAGTCATTCGTAGCCAAGATTTTGCCTTGATTAGTCAGCAGCGGCATCTCTGTCCACGATTCAGTGGATGGAAATCTAGGGAGGCCGACACTTTGATAAAATATTGGTGTTGTTCTCTGTGGAGAGGGCGTTGAATGGAATGATAACAAATGAGATATTGATTCAGTGCTGATTACAGCCACACAGATGAATGTCAAAATATTGTCACTCTCTCATTCTTCATTATATTATCACTGCAGGGACAAAAAGGACGGCCAATAGCAGATTAATTCCACCGGGAGAAATCCCAGACAACGGTTTTCATGTCAAGGTTAGCTAAAGTGACTTTACTGTACATGATGATGGACTTGGTATCAGATTCAATTAAGTAGAACACGTCCACACAATGCAGTAGCCCTGTAGCGGAATGAATAGAGTGTAGTCCTAACATTGCAGGGGTTAGAGGTTTGTGTTCCTTAGGGAAAATCTAGTTGCACTCATGTTTTATCAGGAATTGTAAAGAGATTTCAAATAAGAGCAGATGTCAGATATCATGCCAAATCCCGCTGTGCCAAAAATATCTGCAGACTGTCATGGACATATTTAATATATAGTTTTCTTTTCTTTGCTGGAGAGACTTTTTTGTGCAGCCGGTAGTCCACAGCTGCTGTGATAGTTTCTGTTTACAAACCAAAGGACTGGGATTGCGAACAATAAGACTAGATTCCTCAAGAGAGATGAGCAATAGCACTTGCAGCAGAAGTGTAGTGGTGGGCATGTACAGGTATATGGCATATGTCTACCTCTAGTGGTGTACTCCACCTCTATGGGAGACATGCCTTGAATTTAGTCTTTAAGGCAAAGCTTCCTCTAAGGCAACAAAAGTGGTTATGTCACTGTAGGAGCTAAAATATGTACTTAGTCTGGGTTGTTTGTTTGTTTGGGCTGCACACATTCTTTTGGTTACTATCATTTCTGGCGACTGGTACAGGGGTGTTTACACGTTATTAAACTTGTTCACTTCTACGGCCGTCAAAGAGGGTGAGTAGGTGAATAGGGGTCCGATGCGCTGATGACCGTAATGTTTAGTTTTAATTATACCAGTAGAGCTTTTGCTTGCCAGTCCTTTTGTTTAATGAACGGTATAAAAGACATCTGGACAGTACGGACGTGTCACAGCTAAGAACCCACTGCTGCTCTTTTCATTGATAGTAATCGCTACAGTCTTGTGCACCTTCACATGCAACCAGGTTAAGAGCAAGTGTGCCGCACTGAGAAATAACAACACACAGTACATTTATCCTACACTCGACCCATAACCCACCACATGCACCGCATTAGACGCTAGCTCAGCTGGTGAATGTAATACATTTTGCTGGGTTACCAACTGTCAACAACAAAGAAATATATTAGGTCATGATGCAGGTGATCTGCACAAAACACTACAGGAATCAGGAATGAGATTTCACGAAAGAAAATGTTTGTGTGTGCAATTTAGTATCTGAAAGGATATACATACATATTATACGATGTATTTAATTTCCCTTTGTTATGCAAGCTGTTTAATTTATAATAAGCTAAACTACCACTGATTAATGTTCACTGTTAATGTTAATGTACTCTGACTTCATGTGATTTATATTGGCTTGCTTCATGCAAAGTTCATCTTAATCAAAGTGGCACCAAAATCAGGAGCAATATTTTGGATCGATCATCTGACAATCCAAGCAAACTCCCTGTGTCTACTTAGACACAGGTGGCACAAAACTTATACAACTAACCACTACTTGATACTGCAGTGTTTACTACAAACTCTAACATAACAATACCTGTTGAAGTGCTGTCTGAAAACAAAATTGGAGGTGGAGAAAAGCATGGTATTATAATTTCTTAAACTGCGCTTTTAATGGAGAGATAGGAGCATGTAATGAATGATAACAGTTGAAAAATGTCAACTTTAATCTTGCACCAGCAAAACTACTATTAACAATTGAACAGACGAAAGCTCATTAATGAATTTGATGAAAAGAAAGAAAACAGTCAGATAATGATGACAGTGATGACAGTAGTCAGAGGGAGGAAAAGCATTAAAGGATGACGATACGCCGCTATATTTATTTGAAGATAAGAGTTTAAATCTAAACTCTGATGGAGTGTTACA
>JAPQRN010000027.1:9979242-10014125 GCA_037367275.1 Coranthus polyacanthus
TATTAGAAGTGCTACAGTGCTCGAGGTGCAGATATGAAACTTGGTGAAAAAAATCAGGAGACTGTTCCCAATCAGTTATACATTATAGGGGCTGCTATAGACTGCAATGGCAGAAGAAAAACGAAAAAGAATAAGAATAAGAAAAGGTAGAAACACAATGTGAGCTTTTGCGGCTTTGGCCCCAAAAAATAAGGCTCTTGTTTATTTTTTACTGTGCAGATGGCCACCAGGTACCACCAGAACGGCTTCAAAGCACCTGGCATTGAGTCTACACGTCTGTGAACATTACTGGAGGGGTGAACACCATTCTTCCAAAAGATATTACCTTGTTTGGTGTGGAGAGCGCTGTCTAACATGCTGGTGCCAAATCTGGACAATGTGTCCAATTGGGAGGCAAAAGCCAAAGCATATGCATCATTTTCATACTCAAACCTTTTAGTGACCTCTCATACACTATAGATGGGGGCATTGTCATCCTGGAAAGAGACCACTACCATCACGTCTTTCCTTTCATTTATCACTTGCCTGTGGCTGCATTTTTCTTTTTGGAGATACGCACTTAAGGATTTTTCAGGACATAGTGTGGCTTCTTCAAGTAGTTAAATCTCAGAGGAAATCACCTTCACAAGTGCCATTATAGATTCAGGTTTTGGATTTTGTGGAGCAGTTTGCACTATAGTATTCAATGTTTTCAAGCAGCTTAAGCTTTTTGACACCTGTTGTCACACTGTGGTTTTTACCATCTGCCACCCAATAACATTTGAAAAGCTATTCCTTGAGGACAGCAACAAAGCTACTGAGGGATGTGGTGCTGCAGCTGGCTTGGTCTTATAATGAGTGCTGTCAGGGATTTGCAGAGCTGAACTTTTGCGCCCTGATCTGTGGCGGGTCACCGTCGAGTTTATATCAATAATTCATCTCGCAGCTCCACTCCCTTCCCTGTTATGAAACAAATCTTGTTAGGAAGTCCTGCCAACATCGTCTCCATCTCACTACTTTATTTGTAACCCTCTCTGTCAGACGGCGGGTAGAGGGGAGGGGGTACGGGGAAGATTAGCTTAGTTCATCTACATGAAGCATTTGTTTGGAAATAAGGACAGGAAGGAAGCTTGGATTTTGTGTCTGATCTGAAAAATACAGTCTCCCCACAATGACTCACTTCTCTTCCTACAGGGCTGCAATAGATGTGTTCATGAAAAGCAGATAGAGTGTGGTCCCTGCTCTTTATCCTCGCCGTGTGGCTTTTGTGCAGCCTTCCTCTGGTTTATTGTGAAACAACCTGGAGCTGTCAGAAGCTCAGTGGAGACCCAGGGAGAAGGGGGCAGGGAAGTGGAACGCTATACTGGATGGGCTGCACTGATAAGATCCAGGGAGACTCCTTGCCCTCCCCCTCCGCATCTCCTCAGCTGGCAGCAAGCGACAGTAACCTTTCCCAGGTTTGACAGGTGCTAAAAGCAGCAGGGGATTTGCAGGCATTATGTTTGACTTCTTTCAAATTAGCGCCTTTTTTTTTTTGGTGTCTTTCCCTGCATATCAAGGTGGCCGCAATCAATCAGTTCACCGCGAATAATTACACGCTTGGGGATATTGAGCACATGACAAAACAATCTGTAAACACTTTGCATAACTCGCAGGTATTCATAAAAACAAGTTAAGACATGAACAAATCAAACGCACCACTTGACACTCCTTACACATGACTTCAAACGATTTTGGCCTTGATCACACTGCTCCAGTTTAAACGAAATCCATCCACCAGAGTAAAACAGGTCCAACAGTTCCCCTTATATTAGCGTGCTAATGAGATCCCAGTGTGATACTTTTTAATGAAACCATCCAGGAGGCCAATTGTCCATAACTAATTATCATATGCTAATTGGCACACCAAAGTGCAGAGAGAGGACTGATTTTGTTTGTCTGCACCTCACATTTCTTATTACTCTCTGTGCATGCATTGTATCAAAAGTGCTTAATGATTGTAATTATGGCGAAAAGACACTGCGACTCAAATGTTTCTTTCATATGATTACCACTGCACTGATTATAAACAACAAGGATCTAGAAGGATGTGGGTGTGGACTTTGGGAATGTACAAAATGTTAACATCCAGCTAATAATAACAACCTTAGGGGTGTGACTCCAGGAAAACAATGAGTTTGATTGTTCTCCAGGCAGACTGAAGAGTAATTATTATTTCGATCACAGCGTCTTGCTCTGTCTGCGGTGGTCTTGATAAGCCAGGTGTGACAAATTCTTCTTGCAATATTGCACATTATCCTCATTTGCCACCCCCGGCGCTCTGAAGTATGAAATAAGGTGAAGAAGAAATCTCCCAAAGATCCCACTGATCTGAGAAAGAATGAACTCTGATGAATAGCATCATATCGAATTACGTTCAAGCAAAAGAAAACATTGGGTGGCACCTGGCAATGGACCATATTGGTTCAGTTCTGGTTCAGTGTGCCAGAAAATGGGACAGGGACCACAAACACATACAAATAGCTGCTATTGCTTTGGAGATTGTGGCTGACCAGCTCTGCAAACTGAATACAGCAACAGGTTCTGGTTCAGTGCACAACACAATGGCAACAGTTCTGCTGGAAACACAGGGAAGTTTCTATATCTTGTGAGAAATCCAAAGTTAAAAGATTGCCCTTGTTATGGTAGTGGGGTGGAAATAATCAAAGTGGGATTGCGTTAAAGGAATACTTGACAGGCTGACCAAACAGCACAGGCCAGACGACAGTATCACATAGCACACATTTTGTCTGTGCTTCATGTATTCTTGTGTCTATACCGATTCAACCACTGCGCTCTGTCTAAGCATGTACACATGTCCAGATTCTATTTTCCTCGTTTAGGTGGTCGTTAGGCTTGTCGTTAGACAATTAGCCATGGACGATGAAGCCAGGAGGTAGGACAGAGGTATCGTGCCGGATCCCCATTAGCTCATTTGCATAGGGTCATTAGACAGAGTGCGACGAGAGACACACCAGTTGTTTGCTGCAGATCGCAGGAGGACCAGGGTCGACTCCAATGGCTGATAGGCTTTCCACTCTCTGTGATGAGGATATTTCAATGTTAATGATTATGGTGCAGAGCAATTCTTGCGAAAAAGCCATTAGAACAGTGAGGCAATGCTCACTGAATTCTTCAGTAACCTCCAGTGAGCAATTTCCTGCAGTTATACTGGACAATGATTTTTGAAAGGTTTCTTCCCAGGTTGTTGAACAATGTGAATGTCAGAGATTGAAGTAATGGCCATGTCTGATTTGGAATGTTTTTACTGAGAAGCAAGAAGGATTCTCTGTGTATCTTTACGGAGTGTGACAGCTCATTAAATCAGAGGAGTCAACATGCAGTACATCAATGCTCAATTACATTACCAGAGATGTATGTGAATTACCTTATACTACAGTGAAATGCATTAAGCTAAAAATAGAATTGGAGAGTTGCGAAAGTGTCTTAGATATTTGGAAAAAGTAATGACCCTTGCCGCCTCCAATGAGCATGCTCATTTACACCCTGAAAAATATTGTCAGTGCACTTGTTCCCCGCAGCAGTACAGGCTTGTATGGAATTGATGGATGGCAGCTTTTCACTGGCAATTTATCATGTCATGTCAATACATACAGGGGAAGAAAATATGTTTATGTTTAGGGTGCTATGTGTAATGGAGTTGTTCAATGAGGGGACGGTCCGGTGTGTGTTGAGCAACGCAGTGGTGGATCGTAATGAGTTCGACATCTGAACATCAGGATACCCTTTTCTGTGGTCCCATTTCTCCTCTCCCCATTGTGCCTCCACCTAGACCCACTGAAGTGTAACCAAGGCATCTGAGAACATATTGACTGGGCAATCTCAGAAAAAGGCAGAATTTCAAACAGGTTCCTGAAAACCGGAGGCTAAAATCATCCATCACCCTGGGCTGCTTCAAATGCAGACATCAAAAAGGCTACCTTATGGATTGATCTTGGTGATCATATAATGGATTTCGCCAGCGCCAGAGTGACGGCTGTAATGGGTTTCTATGCGGGCTGCCTATCGGAAGTCTGTCAGTTGCACCGGCTCTCCACGGAGTGCTCCATACATTTGCCGGAGGCTCCTTATATCTACTCTTGGGGGACCATATACTAAATTGACTTCAGAAGCACTCAAGGAAACAAGAGAAAGAAACATCCACTTCTCCTGTAGGCAAAAAAAAAATATATATATATTACATCTTGACGTCCTTTTATAATTTACATCTACCTCACAAAGATGCACTTGTGTAGATTTTCTGTTTTGCTCAATATTTGTAAGAGATGTTCTCTGAACTCTCTACTGAAAATGACCACATTTAATAATTTATCTCACTGAATCAGAATATTCACTAAGTCAACAGCAGATAACTGCAGGCTGTTGTGCATTATAATGAATTAGTTACATGTGAATCAAATTAAGCAAATGGAGCACATGACAGAATTATGTGAACGCCATTCTTCAGATGGAACAATTCCCTTTGCAACTCTGATGACTGATTTTCCAGTTAAGTGAGCGGCTGGTGCATTTGTCCTGCTCATTGACAGTAACCCGTCATTTGCAGAACTTAATCTAGCTGAGGACAGAGCACAGCTTTCAATTAACTCGTCAAACAAGCCAAATGACACATCCATCATGTGCTTGGCTCCGGCACACTGTGTTTTTCGACTCTTCTCAAAAATTCAAACAGCAAATTATGTTCCCAACCATTCCAAAAGCTAGAGTACATTATGCATCTTTGTAAAAATAAATCTTGACAGGGGCTTACCAGTCTATTTTTCCATCAAAGTGGTGAAACAAAATAGCATAGATTGTTTATGGAATCATAGCTAAGTTCAAGATACTGATCCTTTCACACTGCAGTGGTAGTTATACACCTGGGGAAGGCGGCACCTTAGATTCCAAGTCAAGCTGATTACTGCATTCTGTGACCCAGCTGACAGCCCTGCACAGTCCACCTGGACCGGCTAGCATTGCCTCCTTATATACCAGCTCACATCTCCTCTGACAACCAATCAAATTGACCCTGACGTGGCAGCATAGATGTACATCTCTCACACTGACATAAGTTTCAACTACTGAAATCTGTGAATGTATCTACTCAGCACACAGATGCCACCATGGTGTCAAAAGTGTCAAGACCTTATTGTATTATAGCTGCTGCTGCTGCTGCTGCTGCTGTTGCTGCTGCGAGCCACCAGTCACATTTGGATGGTGGGGTTAAAAAAAAAAGAGGGCAGTAATAAGGCCTTAGCCTGTGGACTATAATAAGAGATGAACTAAATAAATAAGTGGAGGTGCTGGGATATTAATATTGCCAGGAGTCAGTGATATAAGCTGCCTTCCTGACATACAGCACAGCGAAGCCAATTAAATCTTCTCATGTGCTTTTCTTTGTACAGGCAAAGAGAAGTCACAGACACCTGCTGAGATGGACTGGGGAGCTAACAAAGTTTCACCAACACAACAGAAACTTAAATTATATGACATAAGTGAAATGTATTTTGCCTTAGATTCACACATTACCAGTATTTGGATAAAAACAGAAATTGAACCGCCAAGTCAAACTAGTCTTTAAAACTTATAATGGGGAGTTCAGTTGACAAAATATTCAAAGGACTGTTCACTTGTTTACAAGCCATATGCATACACTCCCCAAAATTCTCCAAATGTACCTTTTTTAAAAATTATATTTTAAAAAGCAACATGCTATTTTGGGGTGTGTAACGAGTAAGATGATCTAATCTCTGATCAAAATTAAAACAGTGCAAAGCAGGATACAATTGGTTCTGCATTTACATCACACTTTTTGTGCCATAACTGTGTAAAGCCTTTGCCTGAGAATGGTAACACAAGTTGCAGTAAAAGGTAAAACGTGACAAAAAAATTGTGACAGACTGGAGGTAGGTTAACTCAGAGTGAATTAACGGCCCCAAAAAGCAAATAAGCGAAGTCAAATAGCATGATATTGCATTCTTCTATGTTAACAGAACCAAAGTAATCTGAGGCGTATGAAATTAAGTCACGTTGCAAATTCAAATTTGACTTAATGTGAAGCTTCTTCTTTTCTTTTCAGAATAAAAAAGTTTGTATGTGTGTGTGTGTGTGTTAAATAACCATCCTAGCAAGATGCCTGGCCTTAACATCTGGGATTTTAACTAAATTACAACATGTAACTTCACGGTTCCATATGAATGAGCTCAAATCAGCATCAAAAGCTATGTCCATGTCAACACAGCTATGGGTGAATGACTAAATAGGACTGATGAAAACTAATCGTCTGCTATTATCAGGATCTGCACAGGCACATTTACAAAAAAAAAAAAAAACACTTTTAAAACTTAAATGAACATTACTGGTACCGTCTGAGTGCTTTATTAGAGTCTTCTACTACTGAAAAGTGCAGATCGGAGCTAGTTCTATGCTATCAAATATGTAGCAGACACACTGACGACAGAGGTAACAGGGACCACTTCTCACAAATGATGTGCAGATACTTACTGGAGTTAAACTGGGGATAATACATTTAGCAGTGTGTTTTTTTTGCATGAAGCTGTTAAAAAAGAGGTTTAGACTATGCAGTTTTGTGCAGAAGTTCAATATCCTTCAATCTGCCTGCTTTTCATCCCAAACCTAATAAGTTAAAACCCCATAGAGCATTGGGATTCTCGGTGCTGCATCGTGATTCTCTTGAAAACAAGGACAATTATAATTGGTGGGGTAAAAATATCAGTCCTACTGCAATATTATTAGTTCTTTTTGAAATCTCAATTTTGACAATCTTAAATACTCACAGTGTGTATTTGTCTTTTTTGTCTTTTAGAAAAAATATTGCCATTTACTGCACGGAGGAAAGAGGCTCTTCATGACACCTTTGAACAACCGTGATCGGTGCAGATACTAGCAGCATATGTTTGTACATTTTTGAACTTCAAGGATATAGAAGATTTTTGAGAAAAGCTACAGATGTCTTACCAGCTTCCTCTGGAACTTTTAAAGTAAAAAACCTGTGACAGTTGATTGAGGGAAGGACCCTGAAGGACCATGAGATGTGGTAGAAAGCTCAGTCAAACGTTTTATTTTTTCACGTGTCTTTTCCTACTGCAACATCGAGAATAAATGTTGAGGCTCAACATACATAAAACAAGATAATAAGCCTAAATTGGTAGCAGGAGAATCAGGAGCTGGAACAGAATGATTAGTATGGTCCAGTATGGTTCTAATAAATACCCCAACAGAGTTTGTGTGTAAAATCTGTCTTAAATTAAACTCCAGCCAGTTGTAAACTACAGCGGTGATTTGCTTAATCAGTTCTCATCATTAAAATATGACAAATGTCTTCGCTGATGAAGCCTTCAGTAGATTTGTTGCTAGGCAACCTCCTGCCTGCTATGTAATGAAAAGCAATCGACAATGTAAACAGAAAGCACTGTAGCATCACAAGCTGTAATGTGACCGTTTTAGGTAACCAAGTGACTCATTATACTAATATATATATATTTTACACTGCCAAACCTTTGTAGATGTAGTTATTGTAATAATTTCTACCAACATGAAACAGCTGGCGAGGCCGCCCAGCCGAACTTTTGAAGTAGAATCACGACCCACGATCTGAGTCACAATTTTCTCACCTCTTGGAAAATGCAGAGGTGCAAGTTTTCCTTTAGTTTTCGTTGGTTTCACACTCACATATTTTCCCGTACATACGTGGCAGCTGCAGTGTTTCTATACATATACTCCCACCCACATGTTAGTGCAATGCCTGTGAGCAACACTCTGTAAAATACCTACATAACTACACTAGTAAACTAGTAAGCCATTTAAAATGAATGCTACCTGAGTGGGAAAGTTTTGACATTGCTGTTATTTATTGTGTTAATGATGCAATCTGTACGATGGCTCTGAAAAGTAGATCATATGCCAAATTAAGATCGATCACCATCATGAGATCACAAAGCTCTAATATCATGATAAAACTTGTAATTTTATTTTCTATGAAATCATCAATATCATTATCATATATTAAACATATGTTTTGTCACTTGCTGGCATAGTTATACATTTTTCTTGTTATAAACACTTTACAAGAATTACTCGGTTTAAATCAGTGTTAGGTGAATTTTTCCTGCAGCTTAGTTAGCTTTGGTTGGACACAGTTTTTGGCATGTTGTGGTTTGTGGTTATGTAATTGCAGGTAACTGTTATTTTGTTGGGAAATACAGAACTCTGTAAACACTACAGAAGCACAGCATCAACTGACAAGATACGAGCTTTAATGTGGGTCCTGCTTCTTAAGGCAGCCAGGCAAAAGTGTGCTTAATTACAGTATTTAACTGGATACTGGGGCTACATGTTGAAGATTTCTACATTGATTTGTTTGTAATGAAATTCCCACACAGCAAACCTGGGGCTATGCTATGCTCTAGTAAAGGAAAACTATACACATTGCACAGAAAGAAGGGAAATGCATGATTAGTTGGGGTCCATTAGCTCGTTTTCCCTCTGGGACTCTACAGCAGGTAAATTAGGCCATGAACATATTCATGTAAGTTTGATCAGTTCAGAAAAAGAGCATCCAATAAACAGCCATTGCAGTATTGATGGAAAGGTCTAAGTGCAACATATCCATCATATTAGAAGTGGATGACCAGCTGGTTTCAGTCTGACATATCGGAAAATGCATCAGTCCAACCCCAGTGGGCAGCGTGAGATTTACAGATAGACAAACACCACTTCATCTACATACACTCAGTGTCAGTATGAATCCAACTGTTAGCAGTGTAATTTGATGAAGTGGTGACACCAGAGCTCACTGCTTTCTCAAAATTCAATAGATTTCTGAAAGAGAGCCGGGCGCCTGCTGTCCTCACAAGAGAAATGGATGTGGTCTGAAACACAAATGCTCTTTGGTCCCAAAAATGACTGAAGAATCTTCAGTGGGCAGCACAAGCTGCTGAAGCTGTGCCATTAGAGTAATAATCTCCCAATGCAGGACCTTCTGGAGCCTTTGACACCTCCTCTTCCTCATTATCCCCTCAATGATTTTCTCTGGTGGTGGTCCACGGGGTCTGCATCCTTCTTGCTAAATTGGGAGGCATGGGATATCTCCAAGCCAATGCAGCTTTGATGTTTCACTTAAAAAAAGAGCCAAAGAGGAAGTGACATCCCAGCGGAAAAAATTATGCTAATCTAGAAAATGTTAATTAGGCCCAAAGGGTTAATTTCTTCTGCTTTATCAACTCTATACTTTAATCTGTCTCTCAGTTAAAATGCTTACTGGAGAATGAGTGCGGTGTTACAAATTTTCGAAACATTACTCTTCCTCCCTTTTAGCTAAAAGTTTCCTTAATCCTCCTCCTTTGAAATGTAATTGGTAAATCCCACAGCCAAGGAGCTCGCTCTCATCAAGCTACAAAGTAACATAATCTTCTTTATTTTGAATAACTTATCACAGGAATGAGACAACATATTGCAAAATGCATCGCTGTATATTACACAGTGGATTCTCCGACACACAAATCACTAGATTAAGACAAGAGAAGGTCAAATTTTATCTCTATGAATAAGGAAAACCCTGAAATCAGATATCTATTGTGCAAACTACAACAGCTGCAGAAACCAACAACTTAATTACATTATATTAATTTTCTCTGCAGAGATTCAGCAAACAATGCCTAAATGGATGATAATTACTTTAATACCAAGGGTCCTATTCTTATCTTGCAAATTTTCTCAGAACAAGAAGCAGTAATGAAGTGAAGTCTTTTCAGCACAGTGTCAGCGGCAAACAAGCATGTACCTGCAAAGTCAACGGGGGCCGCGTTGCATGTGAAATGCTTGATTTGATATACAGCACAGTGTTCACTTGAGGGCAAATTTGCCTCGCAGCTTGTTTTGAAGAAAACCAATGAGCGCTCTCAGACAAAAGCATATCGCCCCCTCAAGGCTTGTTCATGTGGCCAGGCATTTACCGCAAAGCCAGTGTCTCCCTTCCATGCTATTTCATTAGTGTTAATTCCCCCCCCGGCCTCCGGGACAAGGAGAGGAACGTCAAAGCCCAGGGTTCCCTTTAAAATGCAGGAGAAGAATGAACGGCTCTCACTACTCACGCTGAGTGATGAACAATGTCCTGACATGGCAGGTAACGGTTATGTATCGTCCTTCCTCCTATATGTGACACGCTGAAATGATAGGCGTTACGGCAGGGAGTGATGGATTCTGCAGTGCAGCAGGAGCTTACGTGCAAAGGTTGAATTGTAGAGAAGAAATTCATCTCAAGGTTGGTCTAAAAGTAAAATTAAAGGGGTGTGGAGTTTCTGCGTCAAGGTTATGTTCACATTAATTCCTTTGCCAAGGTCCCTTTTAAGCTATGTTAAATGACGACATCCACAAAGACCGTATTAAAGGGCAAACTAATTATTAATTAATAATTATTATGTTATTTGAATTCCGAAGGTAAGCTACACTCTGCATGTATGTGCTTCATGTTATTAATGCTGCATATTTAAAAAAATCTTGCAACCAAAGAAATGGTATGAGCTTGGAGTCAGGTTTAAGACTTAAGAAGACTTAAGACAACAAACATATGGCCAGTCAATGACACTGATCTTGATAATATGTTTTCACATCTTATAAGACTCGCAGGAATATAGAAGTACAAGCGTCAGATTTGTGCTGCAATAAAAGAGAAGGTCAACAGCGTTATAATACCAAATTATTTCACACCCAATGAAAACCAAATTCCACTTTTATTGGATCGAAATGATTCACCCTGGTGTTCCAGCGCACGGAGAAATGGTTATACATTACAGTCTATTAAAGGAGCTGATATAAAGAGAAAGAAAACAAGCCAAAGCATATACACAGTGAAAGCCGCCTTTGTCATCACGACACGTACCGAAGCTATGAGAACACCAAGGCGACTGAGCACACCTCTCCCACTTCTAAATCCAGATAGAGTGCGCTTTCATCCATTAAAAATGATGACTGAGGGAACCAAACAGGCCTTTTTTCACCACTGCTGCCTAACACTATAATATGGTTAAGTGGACATAATTTGCACCTGTCTCTTCCTGTCAATTTCTAAAGAGGGATGGAGCTGCAGTCAGCCAGAGTCGCTCCCCCCAGACCCCTTCTGTGCTGTACTCCACAGTAACTCACACCACAATTCTTGAAGTTGAAGAATTTATTCAAGTACAATGACAACAGAGAGAAAACCAGTTCTATAAAAGCTGCTCCTTAAATGTCGGTTTTCTTGCACTTTGCAGCCTAATTGCTTGACTTGGCCGGTGTTTGCAGACCTGTCCTCAAGGCTTCTTTTTAGACCTCTCTTCACTGAGGCAATAATGTTCATTTTCTGACTCGCAGCAGTGGGAATTTTACCGATCTGTACACAAAGATGCTGTGTTATTACTTACTGCCAACCCCATCCCTTAGGGATTGGACACAGCCTTTGTGCTTTTTAGGTAGAGAGATCCCTATCCCCCTAATTGATTTCCCTTGAATTCTTAAATGCAGAGCCAGAAACACTGTAGCACAGAAAGGAAGCTGATAGTGTTAATTAGGAGTAACTGTTCCTGGATTAGTGATAAACGCTTTGGGAACCATTTAAGCAAAATGCATAAGCCAATGCATACAGTCAGTAATGCAACACAGAGGAGTGTTTGTTCATGTAGTATTTATCTTGACAATTAAACTTAAGAATTGGATTATCCCAGAACAGCGTATCATAAGAAGTTGTCTGCCCACTGTATAACAACCGCTGTTAATTATAAGTTTATCAATTTCCACAGTGAAAAAACAGATTATTTTATACGCCTACCAACGCTTCATCATAATCTGCTTCACACAGCACTTAATCACAGTTTGGAGTTTTAGCTACCCAAATGTGTCTCAGAGGCAGAATTAATCTAAACCTCAATGGGAGCAGTCAAAGAAGAGCGACTGGCGAGCTGGAGTTGAAAGATGAAACTACGGTCAAGTAGCATGACATTTATAAAGACAGATTAGCAGGATACTCTTCATACAGTTAGCTGGATTGCCTGAGAAGTGGTTTGTTTTGATTTGGGGTTTTTTTGTGGCATGTAGAAAAAAGCTCTGGAAAAAACACTGCTATACTTTTATTTTTCTCTACGTAAATAAAATACAAATACAGACCAACACAGGATGCAGTTTAAACAGAGTTCAAGTACCGTTTGTTTGTCCCTGCCCTTTGATACGACGCATGGGAACATTAGCATTTATTCTGCAAGCTCCCTCAATGCAGCCTGTTACTGAGGTATTTTATTTCTTTTTTTTATTTCTTTTTTTTTTTACATGCCTTCTTGTAATAAAAGTGGTAACAAAAGTAAAAATGGGAATGCTATCTATCTACTGCCCGGTCTTGACAAACCTTGTCAACCAAAAATTCTTGGCTCTTGGCATTAAAAAAACGGTAGATTTCTTAGCAATGAAAAATTTAAATTGCCTATTTGTACATATAGAAGTGGGATTTGTATAGAAGTGGGATTTGTTTGTCGGTGCCTCTGGTATATCATTATAATATAGTGGTGTATATGTGGTGTATTGTATGCACTCACACAGCTACGTCTATGTTTGGACTGCAGGCAGAAGCAAACTAAATCTGATTTCTTTGCTAATTCATATCTGACTCAGATCTATTTTTTTCTTCTTCTTCTTCATACAGTAACGGTGTAAAAATCACATGGCGTCTGATCTTTTTAATTCTGTTGTGGTTCACTTTCATATGTGGCCCTGAATTAGAAACAGGTCTGATTTTCTGCAACGTGGCCTCAGTCTGAACAGTCATATCATATAGTTCATGCCACTTTTGTTACTTTGGATTGAGATTTGTCAAAATTTATGCTCATGTATTTAGGACGAAGGATGTTAGTAGTGGGCAGTTTGGCAGTATTTGTATATTTGATGTCAACTGGATACAAATTCAATGCCAACTCAGATGTGAGCAGTTAGAATCTGCATTTTATTAATATTCAAACATGGCCATAATATTTCCCTTACCTGACTAACTCTAATTGTGAGGCTGTATTTTTCCTCTTGGCAATAATAGCAGTAGTCTTCTCTGAATCCCATGTGTTTTGCTAAGAACTACAGGTGTTTACTTACTCCATTTCCAAGTTTAAATCAAACTGAACACGATAAAACATGTTGTATATCGATGTACAAGTCTGAGCTGAGCAGTATATGTAAACTAATGACACTGATGGGGAACTAAATTCGCGCAGCTGGAAAAAAAAAAAAAAAAAAATCAGCCTAATTTTTCTTCACTGTCAGGGCACAGAGCAGCGGGAGCTGTGAGCAACCACAGCCCACTTTATTCACCACAAATACCATTAGAAAAACATTGCTCTCATCATTTTTATCCCAACCCACAGGCCGACTGATGACAGGCATTACCAGAGTGACTACTGCACAACCAGCAGCATTACATTACTGAACGGGATAGCAAGCGCACTGCGTCTTTCATCTTTAACAAATCATATTAAAATAGTATTAGGTTACAGTGGGTGACCAAACTTGTGAAAAAAGCCGTTTGAAAAAAAATTCATCAGGTTCTACTTGGCTTGAGAACAACAAATAGCACAGATATAGAGAGCATGGTAATGAATCCGTGTCATTTATGACAGCATCAAGGGAATATTTCACAGTATTTAAATCTAAGGTCAAGAGGCTCCGCTACATCTCCCCATCACTGCCCCATCATCTGTCTCGCCGGTAGGAGAAACGGGTGCATAATAAAGCGGCCAAAGCAGCCACAGGAGGAATATTAGACTAATGAAAAGCTCTTTCCTGCCTTGGCTGCTGGCCCATCTTGTGTACTGCTTTGCGTCTACCATTTCACAGCGTGGAGCTGTGAAATGGAATTCCGTTGGCAAAACAATAAAACAGCCCCCCTATGATTGTGCGTCATGCACTTTAGCTAACAGCTCCACAGAAAAGTGGTGGCAAACAATGATGACTCAAAGGGAAGTGTAATATCGGATGTGCATATAGAATCGCTCAGTTAAAAGTAGCTCATTTCAAAGTAGTGCAGTACATTATTCTGTTTGCATGACAAAGGAGAGGAGTCTTTATGTCCTGGCACGGTGTTACAGCTGCAGCCTGGCTTCTTACAATGATATAAAGGCCACTGGACATAGGAGCACCATGACATTGTGGATGATGGGAAAGGTGGTAAGTGGTGGGCCTGCCTGTTTGGAAATATGAGCAAAAGCAACCCCTGCTGATCAGGAGCCAAAGCTGACAAAGTACCCCTGCTGTGGCCTGCAGCACACTGGAGGGAGCTACACCTTGGCAGAGACATTAGTAACAGAGTAACACTGCCCTGCAGGTACAGTCTGGTAAAGGTTAGGATAAGGAAAAGGCTACAGGCTAGGCCGAACTACGTGACGAGTATTACTCCACCCAAACCTGTCACTGTAACTGCAGCACCTGATCATATTTAAGACCCAGAAAGCAAAAGAATGGTGATCATCTATGCTTTTCTATCATCGGTAAATCCTACAAAATCCAGTATTGCCTGTGAGGTTCATCTATCTGCTAGAAATACTCCACCAGAACACCAGTCCCCAGCAAATGATTTTCTCCTCTCTGCAAAGATGAACAGATTACTGATTTTGGATATTGCAGGAGATATTTTCAAAGGACGGATACATAATACCGCACAACTATTAGGTCCTAACATTTATGCATTAAAATGTCGAAAAACAACAGGGCCGATGTTGTATTTATTGAATTGTGTACTTACATCACATCAGAGGTGTCCAACAACGTTCAAATTCAGAGAAATCTGTTATAGGCTTGTACCACAATATGGGAATCCAGTAGATTGGTCTGTAAATGGTCCTGAGTCTAAGCTTTAGACAGTTCAAATATTACAAAGCTACAGCTATGCCTGTGTGTTTTTGAAAATGAGTGGCTCTATCAATTACATTTAAGCGCATATTCAAAAATGCTAAATCACAGGTATTTTCCTTTAAGTAAAAGTGACAAACGTGATGTTGTAGCTTCTCAACAGTGTAGACTTGCTGTTTTTCCTATTTTTATTGCCACGATAATACATTAAATATCTAATACTATGCCATCAAGCACTTTTAGCCATTACATCATTTTCTAATACTTTTGGAACAATGATTGGACATAAAATAAGTACATTAATTGGTAATAAAAGCAAGTATTAAAAGTCTGGTCTACTTCTACAATGTCATGTTTGGTTTTTTGGGTTTTTTTTTTTTTTTTATAACTGCTTGAGAGGCACAAAATATGAAGAAAGTGACAAAACTAGGACTATTTCAGGACTGACATGTCCTCTACATTTGAAGTATGATGCTATGAGATGAGTGACTCCACCCAATAATATGACCATCTATGAAAAGTCATGTCACACTGATGTACAAAGCAGCTGTCTAATCTTCCAGCTGAGAGGTGCAACTTCAGAGGCAAAAAGCACCAGGCTTGCAGTCCTTAGGTTAATAATAGTTTCTTGTCAGGAGAAAAGCCTTGGCATGGTAATGCATCATGTCTTACGCAATGTATGCCACTCCAGATCTCAGCGGTGCAGCCTTGGCACTTCTGCTGTATTATTAGGAATTATCTGCAGTCGATTAATAAATGTCCTACTGGCTGAGTCCCACAGGACAAGGGGCAGAGAAGCACACCCTGATAATGGAGGGGTATCCATCATGTCTGCCAGTCAGGACACAGCGACTGCCACTGCCACTGCCACCCAGGCCCATGGTGTGCACCAGCAAGGCAACACTGGCTAATATGGACGGCACTGTGAACACCTGGAAAATGATCTGATGATAGATGTAGGGGACACTTTGATTACTTTCCCCATTATGGTGCACAAACATTGCATTAATCATAACTGTTTGTGCATAAATTATTAAATGTATTCCCAGTAAGCCTGAATGATATGAGGAACATCTGAGATGTGTGATCATGTTTAATATTGCAATGACTTGCAATAAATTATTGAATATTGTATTGTGCATATTTGCTTGACAGGCCCTGTGTCTTTATGCTTTAATAGGTACATTGCTGACATCGACCCCGCTCCTGAAGTAAAGAAATAAATGATTTCGTACGCACTTTTACGAATGCAAACCCAACAAATTAAACACGGCATAGTTAAAGAAGACATTAAAGAAACTCCTGCTCCCGTTTTACACAGTACGTGTGTTTATAACCGACCATCTTTCCTGAATCCAAAGAGCAGAAGAGCTGTTCATATTCATCACGAGGTCTTCGTCAACTTCATTTTCCTCGCTTTTCTCTCCTTCCTGAGCCATCGTAACAAAGTAACAGAAGTAACAGTTGCAGTCGTCGCTGAGTCGTCACGACTAAACTGAGCTGTAGCTAACGGCTGAGTTGAATACACAGCTGATACATAATCATCTGATAGGTCAAATGTTTGCATCGTGCGCGTAAATAAGATGATTTTTCACGTTCATGGCAGTCGATTGCAGGTGCAGTTGTTTTTTTTAATGATTCAAAGAAAACATTGTGGAACTGTAACTGTGTATTAAGTGAGTTTTCAAACATGCATCTATTTTGCAAAATGGTCTATTTCAGGAAGTGCATAACCAGAGCTAATAGGCGACAAGTATCCATCCCACCAGCAGATCTGATGGCTGGATAAAAGGGGTAATTTGCAGTAACATCCAATCCTCGGCAGGCTCGGGTTTAGATATTTAAAACCTGAATTGAAATTTCTAAGCATAAAAATGCTTTTCTCCTCAAATGAATTCAGTCTAAATCATCCAAGAACTCTCAAAGGACAACGTTAAAACGAGCTGTTTTTCTGACGTGTCATGAATAAAAAAGGCCTGTGGGCTCTTAACGGCCTGTGGCCTACTGCAGAAACAGAAAGCTCAGCTCTCGTTTTCCCCCAGTGCTCCAGTAATAGGCCAGTGGAAATAAATGTAATCACTGCACTTTGTTCTCCCCAGTGATATCATTTCTTCTTATTACTTTTCACCCCCTCCGCCTCTCAGGCCACCATCAGAATCTCATTTGATCGTATTTACATTCACTCTGGCTTCAAACCCTGGTGATGCTAAAAAGCAATTACTACTTCAAGTTGCCGTCTGCCAAAGAGAGCCACACAAGATGTCCTTGCCAAACTGCAGAGGATTCCTACCCAGTCTGCTGCTGACATTTAGGCTCTTGTCTTCTCCTGTAAGCACGGTTCAGTACATTTAGAAGCAGAGAACTGATTATGACAAACATGGCCTTTAAAAGAGGCCTTTGACCGGGGACAATCCCAACAAAGTAACATTTATCAGTGTTTAATACCAGAGCCGCTCAAAGCCAAACAACACAGCGATGCACCATTTATCAAATTAGAACATCATAAGACATCTCACTGACTGTCTGACTGGAAACTGTGATCAGCCTGATGAAATATTACTGAGAGCCTAACCCATTAATTCTAACCAAAGCGCAGACCTTTGCCAGCTCAAATACACCGATTTACGCATCGATTTCCTTTTCGGCCACTTCCTTTACCTGTAAAAAAAAAACTGTCCTAAAAATGTATCCTGTTGACATTGCGGAATCAAGCAATTTCACAGACTTTTTTATGGTTTATGTGTGATGTTTGAAAACTGAAATCATATTTCTTAATGATGCAGGTACCGTGACATTTCTCCATGTGCTACTGCACGTATGTTTCGACTGCTTTCACATGCAAAGTTATCAAAAAGTCAGGATGGCAAAGGGTAACGGCGCCAACCATGAGCTGCATCATCAGCAGTTCAACACCCGAGGTCAGATGGACCTTTCATTTCATCTCTATGCCCTTGTTTCCTGTCTTGTTTCCTGTCTCTTCTCTACCTTTCTTTATCGAATAAAGACAAAAATGGCCAAAATACAAAATATTTGTTTAAATTCCATCTAGTCTTTGGCATTCAGTGTTGGAGAAATGGTGTTCATTAACAGCCACCGAAACATACTGAAGTTCTCAGGAAACAGCAGAGTTAGTTCTATTTGCTTTTGTATATTTATGTGATTCCTGTAAAAACAGTAACGGCCCATAACGACAACCATGGATGTGTTGTTCGAACTGGATTCCAGAGCCAAAATGGCACCTGTTCTTTTGAATGGAAAGCTGCTCATTGAAGCCAAAACATTTTGTGGCTTCCATGTTACTTCCGTGTTATTGAACATGCTGGAGAAGCGGACTAGCGCTTCACCCACTGCTCAAGCCCGTGCCTTCCCGCCCGTTCAGACTGTACGGTGCAGTGACGTAATGGATTTTAAAATCTTTTTTTTGGGGCGGGGACATAAAAACTTATAATGAAAAGTCATTTCTGACCTTTTTGCAGTTGTAGGTGTCCTGTCAGCAGTTGTACAGATGTCTCTTTTATCACTGTGGTCTACGGGGAAAAGGTTTTTTGGCCGCAGGGGATTTTTTCGCTACAATACAGCAGCATGAATTTGTAGTCACCGGGGAAGGACATGAAAATTCCAGAAAGCAATTAATTGGACACAGAATTAGTATATGCCCTCGAGTGCAGGATGAATCATCAAAAATGACAAAATCTAAAATACCTTTAAGAATACCTTCAAAACTACTTTTTGGTCATAGTCTGGCCAGATACTGGTGTATAGGTGACATGTAGTGCACGATGCATCGTATAAAAACACTTAGATTTCATGAGGAATTTAAAGAGTAAATATTACATAAACAATGTGTTCTTCAAATCATCTCAGTGGTATTTTCAATGGGACTGTGCTGTCCTCAGTATTCTTCTGTATATACTTAGCCAACTTAACACCTAAAAACCAAAACTCTCAAAAGACTTTCATCCTTTTCTACAGGTTTATTGATGTTTCCAAAGAGGGTAAAACCATGTAAATACATCTTTTATTATTTATTATCTTTTCATTCAAAGCATTATGCCAAATAAGACACTGACGATCATCCATTTTACCATTTAATCAGCTTGAAGCAGCCATGAATTAGCATGAACAAAGGGAACAAAGGATTTAGCCTTGGCATATGTGTCACCATCAACCAGACCTCACATCCCAAGTTTAAACATGGCTTAAACAAACATAAACCCACCACCTACATATCTGCAAACAATCTCAACACACACTCAAACAAAGACAAACATACCCGCAATGCAAACACAGGCTCGACGCTTGACGATGCTACAGACACAGACTAACAAACATTTGCTGCCATGCTTCTCAGACATGCTTCCACCCTGACTGTCACGTGACCTTTAATACCTCACTTCCTGTCCTGCTGGTCACAGGAAGCGATGTCAAATGCAAGAACAAACAAACTACTGTCAAATGAACACATAAAATACACATGACAAAACAGGGACTTTCTGACTTTTGGAACAGGACCCTGTACAGGTTTTAATTTGATGCTGCAGATGCTGTGGAGTTGCATTGTGGGAAGTGAAGGATGCTGTTATTTCAGCTCTTAAGCCATACTAAAATGTGAGGCTATCTTGTCCTCTGCAGCTTTGATTTGTTTCTTAAATATCTCCCGCTGTATAGATATTCAGCATTAAACTGATGGAGAGTCCCTTTAAAACACACAGCAGGTGCTTGTTTCATTACAGCTGAGGCGTAAGTTGTCTTCAGACCAATGACCTGTTGTTTTCTCAAGTATTTGACTCATTCCATTTAACGTGACCTTGTACAAAATTATCAAAGCATCATGTCGTAATAAAAAATGACATCTACTGGTTAAAACTGTAGCTATAGATGCTTCAGCCAATGCCGCTATCAAGAACATAATCAAACATAATAAATTGAATAGCTTTATTGTATTTTCCTTAATGCAATGTGTGGTTGTCCATACCATTAAATGTAAAATACGCAACCCTATTGCCAATTGATTGTGTTGCTTTGCAAATGGAGCTTCAATTACGCTGTTCTTCCAACTGAGCGCAGAGCAAATGACATAGAACTATCAATAATAGGCTGCTCGGGGGACAGATGCAGAAGAGGATAAGCGAGATAGCCGGACCTCCTTTGCTGTTCACTCTTTGTTAAATTACCCAAGGTTAGTGTAGCGTACTAAAGGCAGCTAAAGCAATTAGTTTTCCACCAGTTGGTCAATTGTCAGAGTCTGCAGGCAGAAGAACTACTGTGTATACTCTTCTGTTTCAGAACAGATGGCAGCAAACAAGAATCACATCTGAGCATGAGCAGTCACGCTCAAGACTGTTTATGGAGGTTTTTTGGGTTTTTTTTTTTTTTTACAACTACAGTGGTATTGTGGTATTAATGTATTGTGTGAACTAGCATTTCTCTCGTCTAGCCTTTGAGATTTGGTAAGCAATACACGCATCCAAAGCCTACAAAGAAAGAGTGATATGTACTTGTTAAAGTGCAAGTTTGGAAAAAGAGCAAAACTCCCATCTTTATCATCGCTAGACAAGCAATAAAAGAGGCTCTTCCAATCAATGCTGCTTTTACAGTCAGTACAGCAGTGTAGTTTGTAGCACTTGATGTATCATAAGCAGAAGCAGCTCACAGGGATTATAAGAAATGACACGGATTTAAGGTTTTATACTTTATATTTTATGTAATCCATTATGCTTCTTAATTCTTGCCTGGATATTTGTCTTATTTTTTACTTGTGCCTTTTTCACTCAGCTTGAATGAGAGACATGTTTTTCAATTCCTGTCCTCCCCTGTGGCACACAGAGTCAAAACTAAATGTGGAATACTGGATGCCACTGTACTGTAACAAAATGTCGAGAAATGATTTTGGAAACCTTTTTGTCTGCAATTACCATTCTGCTTTCCATACAGCCCTGTGGGCTACTCATTACTCAAGGACTTAAGGTTGTGATGGACTACTTCAATTTATTGTTGGTCTGCATATGCAACATGCATCTATCGAGTTACAGTGCCTCACCACGGATGCTGAGACATTTCTAAAGGAAATCGCTGGTGACATTTGGTGCCTGTGATTTCATTGCCCGGCATTTCTCCGCCAACTATTAAAATTCTTTTTACCTACTTTACAGCCACAGATTCACAAGGAATACAAATCCCGCTGTGTTTACTCAAACAACATGGCTCCATTCTTTTGATGGATTTGGCAGCTTTAATCAATATTTTTGCTTTAATTAGGCTTTATTCAAAATTCATGTCCCTGCAAAACATCACTGATTCAGTTAATGAAAAAGTGATATTGCCTATTGATCATTTTGAAACGTTCATTCCATAAAGACCCTCCCTAACCAAACTCCTGCTCCGTCCTCATCCTCCCTCCAATAGGTGTGTACATCCTCCTTCTGCTAGCTGTTGACTTTAAAAGCTTTTTAGTGTTGGGTTGTGAGTTTCTTGCATTACTTTGCAAGAGATCCTTGACCTGCAGAGTGGATATGGATTTCACACGGCCCGCGCAGAGGTTGACGAAAAGAGATGACTCTTATCTCAGCGTGTGTCTCTGCTGAGGACGTGACATTCAGTTGCCATTCTCAAAGACCAAGGGAGGGTCTTGTTACTCTAGCAGGCACGCAATTATTCTGGCATCAGTAACTGGATATTTATTACAGGTCTGCAGAGACAAATATATGATGCTTTACATCAAATTTATTACCTTTTCCGAGTTATCAAAGCTGATAAATGCGCTTTGATATTATCAATAAATAAGAATAAAACCAACAATGAATTGATCCTGCCTGCAGATATATCCTATTTCCTATTAACAATGAGTCACTGTGTTGTACTGGGTGACATGTTCCTTCGTTACAAATAAGATGGCCACTATTCTTTATTTTTCCTCCATTTCACATACAGCATCGTGCACCTATACATATTCACTCGGTACACATGCTGCATCTTAAAATAATCCCCAGCGAGTCTATGGTTTGCTTATGTTTGGATATTGCTTGATAAAACACACAGTGCCAAGCTAGGTAAGAAAAGCTATAAAACAAAGCTACATATTTTTATTCATGAAACTCTAAAGATTTATGTCTTCACTATGAAGCTTTGCAGACACAATCAGGAAGCAGATATTGAGAGATGGACTAAGTGGCCAAGAGAAGAGGAACTCGCAGCTTTCCGTGGATTTTTCCATGTAAATTAGCCTTTGAAAAGTTGATGGATTGTTTTCTTAGGTTTGTAGGACATATACACAAAAAATTCAGAGGGACATTCTGTATTTTCAGCAACAGCCTTTTTTTCCTCACCACCCCCTTCTAACACCACAGGAGGGAGTCAAACTCTCCGACCCTGCTACAACTCACCATATGTAAACAGAAATAAAATGTTCATCCAGATAATATTTTCTTTATCTCTCTCTCTCTCTCCATCATGCATGCTGCTTTCTCTTCAAGTTGACTCTGCCTTAGTTGAAATCACATTAAATTTCTCAGTTTTGAGGTGGACTTACAAACATGAGTCTAGATGTGAATACGAATAAACTTTTTCTACATTACTTTCCCAAGCCATGGTTTTCCATACCGTTATACAACTTATAATGTAGGCCAGATATATTCAAATAACTTTACTGACAGTTCTCTATTGCTCTGGAGAGAAAACATTTGTTCGGAATATAAGACCGTCTTTTTCTGTAAATAAGCTCTTTGGGGATTGTCCAAAAAATTAACAATTGCATGTTGACAATATTAGATTCTTTGAATCTTTTCCTGCCACTGAGGAAATACAATGATTGAAAATGAGTTCAGAGCGTCTCCTGATGTCTTTATTGGAGAAATGATCCAGAGACAGAATCTGTCAAACAGCCAAGAATTACAGCTGTCACAGATGATGAGCTCAGAAAGACAGTGTGAATACGCAAACTGTCAGAGGAAATGATTCTGAGACGAATGAGAGTGAGAGGAATACAGTAACTTAATGAGCTGCTAGCGGTTACAGACATCTGAACAAACAATAGTCCTTCCTCCATCAGTGAGGAGATTTGTTTAGCTTTTCATCTAATGTCTAAATATTACGACTATTGTATTTGTATTTACCTGCAACTAAATTATGCAAAAATGCATAGATTTTATTCAATTAATAATTCATTTGTCTAGACTACATTCATGAAAATAAGGAAGAGCACCCAAAAAATATTGTCAAAAAACATTTATTTACAACGACAGTGTGCGACCAGGTACGAAGGGAGGCAGGCAGACTGGCAGACAGGAAGGAAATGACAGGATCAAGGATAGGCGGAGGAAGCAGGCAAGCAAACAAACAAACACGAGCAGAACAAGCAGGAGAATCAAGCAGAGGCGAGGTCCAAAAGAAAAGGCCAAGTCCAAAAACAGGCGGGGAAAACACAAGGGAAACAGGCCAGACATCAACGACAGGAAACTGCACATGGCAAGCTGGCAGAGGAGTAGCAAATACAGAAACGTATAAGTAAAGACGGTGACCACGTGCAACCAGAACAACTTCAAAGTGTCTTGGCATTGATTCTACAAGTCTGTGAACTCTACTGGAGGAATTCTTCCTAATGATATCCCCACATTTGGTGTTTTGATGATGGCGGTGGAGAGGGCGGTCAGTCCAGAATCTCCCATAAGTGTTTGATTGAGTCGACATGCGGCGACTGCAAAGGGTTGAGGGTTTCTTTTAAATTCTGCATATACATAAGGACTTAATGAAAGGACAGAGTTCAGGCGTGGATGGATGGTGTGCAGGTACTGTGTCGAGGAATGACAGGAGAGACCCATTGACTAAATCCACCATCCTCCACACCTCCAAGCCACCACAGCGCCCGAGCCTTCCAGAAACCTTGTAAACCACGTAAACAATTTAATGGGGTCGCCAACCTTTAAGTTGGTTGATCTTCTCTGTCTGAGAGATGTGATACGCACATGTTTGTTTATAAGGCTCTCCTTGGAAAGTTGCCATCCTATATCACCTTTTTGCTGGATATATCAAACTCGATCTAATGACTGTCTTTCGGTGCAAGTCCTGTTTTTAGATTCTCTGCTCTGATTACCTGGAACTCTTTACAAAACAACCAAAAAATTTGGTAGCCCTTGGTGAATTGAAATCAATTCAAAAATCAATCAGTTTTCTGTCTGTACTAGATTTATCTGAATCTTGCAACATTTTATGAATGATATTGATATACAGTACTTGATTTTAATTCATTATTTTTTAGAATGGATCTTATTTTGTGTCTTTATGCTATTTTAAATGGTTGCTTAACATCGCTCTAAATGAAGGTCAGTACTTAAGAATAATATTGATTAAAGTCCTGCTGTTAATAGTAAAAGCACAGCTAATTAATATGTGCATTTTTTTCTTCAAATGCAGGTTTGGAGTTTGCACTTGTTTTTAAACAGCGTGTTGTGCACTCACATGACGCATGGCGTGAGTCAAAGGTGATGGTCAGAGGGATACTCTTCATAAAACACTTTCAAGTGCCTGCAGAAAGCTACAGAAGCGTAACTCACATCACGAGCGAAGACCGGTCATCCAATTAGCAAAGGAATCGCTTTAGACAGCATTCATCTGGATGCCATTTTATGTCAGAAACTACAGGAAGAGGCACAGTGAATCACAAAGACACCAGCGGCTGACATGAGATCATTCCCAAAGAAGAAGCAGCTTCAGGCCAGTCGTACAGTACACGCCACATTGTTTCATAAAGGCTATTAATCCAAAGTAACATTAACGCAGCTCAAAAAGACAACGGCAACCAGAGAAACAGTTTCTGGCATGCTGTGTGGGCACCAGCCATACTAAATCAGCAAAGATACAACATGGCCCACAAGGTTGCGATGAATACATGTTGGTTTACATGGGAGGGTTGAGTAATCCACAGTGGTGCTGACCCTGAAGAACTCTGAGATTGTATCAAAAGCCAAAATGAGTTTGAAAAGAGAAATTTTTGAGCATGAAAAGAAGGCAGTAGGAGGATGCCTGAGGCGCACAAGAAGCTGAAGAGTTACACAGCCACTACACGGCAAGACAAAGAAAGCAGAGTACAATACAATATTCATATTCTAAATGCTTTACCAGGTCACAAGCTAAGCTGTCAGGACCTCTTAAGTCAAAAGAAAGCCAGTGAACTGACCCACTGTTCATTAAAACGCAGTAAAAAAATGCCTTAATACGGTATAACTACAAGACTAATGCATTAGTCACTGATGAATAAGGCAAAAAGATTTGTTGTGAACAGCCAGGGAAGGTTGGAGGGGGAACACATGCCAGGTGTTTCATCACCTTCCAGCTTAGAAACTCGGAGGAGATAGCAGCAGCTGTCTGTTATCATCAAAACATGGCTACCTCATTTTCCTGTCCAGAAGTCTATCTTGAAATATGCCGAAACCCATCACTGAACGCTGTAAACTAATGCCTGATGTCTCTGCCATGCTGACAGGCTTTAAATGTATTTTCATATTACCCTCCATTGAACAGTGGCCACGACTGTCGAGAGGCCGGTTCTGATCATTCGTCAGTCCAGGTTGATACTTGCAGTGAGTGATGTTATACGAGAAACGTGGCTCATATGGCTAGTGAGCGAACAGACTGTCAAAAACAGATAGACCATAAAACAGGGAGCCGGTCAAGAAGGTGCCTTTGAGGAGTAAAGCACAGCTGAGAGCCATCTGAAATATTAAAGTTGCAGTGTAGCCTTTTGAAAGCATCAAAATAGCTTCGTGCAATTTACTGTGATAGTTTTGTGTAGTGAATAAACCAGTAAGAGCACGGTGAAGAGCACTGGCATCTTTTAAACCATCTGTGGATATCTCTTTTTGAAATAAGGCTCCAATTCTCACTAAAACCATTGCGAGTCATTGCCAATTCTTTTTTTTCACTAGATTTTCATACATCTAAAGGATCGCCTGAGAGCTTTATCGATATGCTTGAGAACAACAGAGTAAAAAAAGAGGTACTGTAGAATTTTGAGAAATACCTGACTGCCATAAGAGTTCATCAGAGGACAAACGAGACAAACACAGCTCCATCAAGAATCTTAATTTCCCAAATGTAAGGAAAGAGATATTTTCTTGGCAAATGAAGCTTTTCTTGGAAAAAGCTGCGTGGAGTTGAGGCACACTGAAGCTTCTGAGAAAAGCAGACTTCATTCTCACATTTTCCCAACATTTTAATATGTGACACGTGTTGAGCCGATACTGCTAGCTAGGAAACATTGCAAGAAATGGAAACTAGCAAGCTAAATAAAGTTAGCTCTTCTGAGTAGTGAGAATATGTGTCCCAGAATATGAACAAGCAGCAGGGGATAAAACCATGGATGTTATGATTAGAGCTGGATACCAGATGTCAAACATGGCGCCCATTCAGCCTTATGAAAGCTGCTCATTGGCACATAAAGTAACCCACAATTCCCAGGCTTCCAGGTTCCAGCAATAAAACTAACCGTATGTTTCTTACACTTCGACGTTTTTCAGCCCATAAAAGCAGGCGCAGTCGAGACACCCGTTGGATGAGACAGCTAACTTCCAAAGTGGATAAAATGAAATAATGCAACGGCTCGAGACATCACAGACGTTATTGAAAATAACGTTAGGTTTTCGATGCTCTGAAATCCACCATGTGCAGACGTCTCTTTCTCAGTGCAAGAAGTCGCAGTACCGTGATTTGGGTGATTCTCAGCCTCGCTCCGTTTCTTGGTAAAAACATAGCCCACCTTACGCTAGCAATGTACTACATTTGGACATTAACATAAAATCTCTGCTGTTTGTCATCAAAGTATTCAAGACACTGCACATTTCTGAGAGGACAGACACATACTTGCATTACAGGCCTGTGGTGAAAACTGAAACATTTATTCATAAATAACTTTCAACATTAAAGTAAAGACAAATATTAGACAATTACTACCATGTGTCAAATGTTACATATTATAGCCAAGAGTTGCTCCCATGCCTCAGATTATTATATTTATTCTAAAGTCATAGTGTCTCATCATGCAAGACTTTTCATCTTCTTATTAAATTCCACCGGTACGTCCCAATTCCCTTAATTTGTTCCTTGAGTGATCTGGAAATTGTGCCATTCGGCCATCATCTGAGGCCATCCAGAAGCTCGCATTTGAGCTCTGAGGAGCAATAGAAAGGACACACGGGACCGTTCTTCACATACAGCAAGTCTTTAACCAACATATCCCCTTTTTTGGGAGGGGATTCTGTAAAAGATTGGATGCCACAGACAATCAGACTGCTCTGAAACTGCTTCTAATATATGGAGGAGGACAACAAAATAACTGAAAAAAACCCACATCTGTGTTCCAGTTTATCATCTGGTAAAAACAGTGGATCTGAGGATCTGATCCAACCATGAAAAAACTTCCCTCTGTGGTAAACAAAATTTACACATTGTCTAATGAAAATCTTTAAAAATAAGATAAAACTAGTCATTAAAAAACACGTTGCTGCCAGTAGAAATGGTTCCTGTGCCTGAGCTGTGAAGTACATTTACACACTGTGCTGTGACTGATCCGTGCACAGTACAATACAAAATGCAGTGGTTGATGCACGTGCAGATGTTTGTCAAACTCTAAATACGCTGTCGCATATAGACGGACTCAAAAAAGACTCACTGCTGTGCCGACACTCATAACCCTGCTTATTAATGCGTGGGCAGAACAAACTCCACATACAATACAAACTTCAAAGCATAAAACAGCTTAAAGCTGACTGACAGCTGATCAGCCGTAAAGTCAGACTTCAGATAACGCTCAGAGGAAAGGACGCCTCATTTCTCCGAAAACAGATTTTCCACTCTCCTCACATCTTCTGATTGCGTCTCTCTTCGTGTCTCCGGCGGGAGGGACGGAGACACAAGGAAAATACGCAAACGCAAGAAACGTGGATGCAATTAAGGAATTGGCATGTACCCAAAGAATCGAGCCAGATGCTAAACGCTAGTAGCTAATAACGCAATCTGGCTTGAAAAGGGGATATCTTGTCGAACGGAACAGTTTTCAACTTCCTGAAAGTAATGCATCTCATGTTAAAATGATGGAATGGCAAGTAAGACAGCGAATGATCATTAAAAACAATAAGCTCAGCGAGAGGAGAAAGCTTGATTTATTTGTTAGGACAGGGAGGCATAGCATGAAGTATTTACTTCCACCTGTTTGAGCAGCATGAGGATTCAACTGGGGATACATTCATGTTTTGTTTCCACTACAGCCTTTAAGATTTCCAGAAATTTCATCATCATTGCCTTTAAAAAAAAGTATTAGTTCAAACTGTTATAGCAGCAAATAAAGGCTACCAGAAGCTTTACGATCACATTGCTTTTGTTTTTGAAATTCTACAATGTATGCAATACCCAGCAGTAGTATAGATATACAGAGGTGCAGCATAAAATAAATGATCAGGACTGTCATACATTACACGCTGAAGTCCAATTCTGTCCAATTGTGTCACCATGTTGTGGGAACCAGCCGTGAGACATATGGTTAGTACCCACAGCATCTTGAGTTGTCTAACTCATGATGCTCATCACATCATCTTTTCATCATCCACTTAAGCAGAACTTTCATCAAATCTAAAAATGCAATTAATCCCTGCCACCACAAGCAAGTGGAGTCTAGAACACATTACTTCTTTTAAATTAAGAATTAATTGACCGAATATTTTGAGCACTCAGGGCCCCTTCGTGTATAATTTGAAATGCGATGACTAACAACACTTTAATCAGAAGCATCAACAAAGAAAACTACTCACATAGAAATGCCTGCTTTTCCACTGATTGATACACAAGTATAAATTTATTCTTAATGCTTATATCAAAATGACAATATTTGTAACAATTTAGTTTGCTTATTTGTACTTCTGCCGTTGCAAGTGTTGTAAACTGTAAACTTTCCAGACCCATACCTCCTTAAAAAAAGAGAACTGGGTGCATGATTTGACCCGTTGATTACAATTGTGAAGCTGGTGCTTTGATTGGCCAGTCACTGTCAATACAGACTTACATAATGCAGCATTCTGAGCTGAATGAATGACTCTTTTTTTTTCTTTCTTTGAACTAACCCTGTCTCTGCGATCGCTAGACATGCACACAGATGAATGATGTGAACTGAAGTGAAAATTCACAACAGAAAAATAGACTTTTCTTTGGAGAAAATTATTTTCCCAGGGTACAAGATGTTCATCAGCTCAATTCAGGTCAGCTGGACTATCAGTCAGACATACTGCCTCTTCTCTAAATGGTGGTGCTCGCTCCAAGAATTACTGTGTGGGCTAATCCATGTGTGACAAATACTGTTTTGTAAGCAATATTTCTGTTGCAAGGAGACTGAGTTAGTCAAGTAATTATCAGATTGGAGTTTGCAAAGCTGTTCAATGCTGATGACACTGCGCTTACTCATGTCCGTGTGGGGAGCTTACAAGTGTCTGTTAAGTATTTAAGCTGCAGTGACTGACAAAACATATCTGCAGGTGAGTATTTTAGAGAATTTTGGCAGCTAATTTGAGTTTCTCTTCACACACTGCACTCAATCACTTCTAATTAGGGGCCAAGCGGTGAAGTTGCATAGGCTCCCATTGTGTTTCTACCTTTTCCTTCTTCTGTCAGTGGAATCTATGGCAGCTCCTAGAATTGTAGAATTTGACACACGGGAGTGGGGACAGTTTTATTTCACCGAGTTTCACGTCTGCACTTCGAACACTCTAGCGTCACCAGTGGGTCAAAGTCGGCAGTGCGTTTATGCGAGCAGCTTTTAAATCATTATGGCCGATTTTCAAATGTGAGGATCAAGCGAGTTCAAAGCACCGTGTCACGTCGCTTTCCACCATGCTGGATTTTATGAACAATGTTATGCCCTGTTTTTCAGTCTTCACCAAAATTAGCAGAAATCACCATACAGATTTCCTCAAGTTCTCTGCTGCATTTCTGTGCAGTTACACCCCATCTCTGGTCAACTGGTCAAACTTTCTGTCAGCGCTTTGAACGCGATCGCATCAAGTTGTCGACGGCTCTGCCCTGTTGAACTGTTTGACTCCATCGCCGCTCCATCACTTGCAGCTAAATTTAAACTGGATTCCGTTGTCACTTCTTGTCACACAAATATTTCTGGCTCTGTGAAAACAGGAGCTGTGAGTTTTGATGAAGACTTGAAGATCTTTTAGGGCATATCGGTTTTTCATTGCATTCTTTTAGTTAAAGTGTAAATTGGAATATAATTGTTTCCCATAAAAAACATTGAGTTTTTAGAACAAATGTTGGTAAAACGACCCATGTACAATTTGTAACTGATAAAGAGCTTACAGAGGAAAATGCCCTATCCTTCTCACAGCTTGCTTATTAGTCTGTGTAACTTTTTTTTCAGTGTCCCGGCATCTTCAGGCATACACCTGCTATTAAGGGGTGCGTGGGTCTGCAGAACACAACAGTGCAGCACGGTGAAGCACCCTGCAGACGAGGTGACACAGGTCTGTTTTCTGTTATGTGCCGGCCAGCTGCGTCTAGTGTTGTGTTATGACAGTTGTGCTCAGGAGGCAGCGAATACAAGGAGGACAAAATTAACAAGTTGTGTTTACGAGCCACAAGTAGCACATCACGACTCTGTCGGCCTACAAAATGTTTTATATGAAGATCGATGTTTTAGCATCTAGCTCTTCACAGCGAGCGTTAGTAAACTTCACACTGTGTAAATAATAATTAATCCTTAATTATTTTGAGACCCTCGAATTTATTAAAAGCAGTATGCTAATCACAATCCCGCCACATATTTGAGAAATGCGTGGTTATTTGCAGTTTGTTCATATTAACCGTACATCACGCGTCCTAAGCTTGAGGTGTCTATAACTTTAATATTAACATCAAGAAAAAGTAAAATCAATACACTAACTTAACGCAAGAGAACAAAGAGAGATGATGTGACAAAACAACTGTCTTAAATTAAATGACGTCTTAAAATATAATGAAACAAAATCAAACACTGAATTGAATCCAGAGTTTTCTCACAATTCACGGCCTCTTTATTTTCTGAAGCGTGCATACTTTAAACTATTATTAACCATCAGGACATCTGAAATAATAATAATAATAATTACGATTCTTACTTCATGGTTACTCAACAGTAAAGTTAATGCAGGCTAATATTCTGTCCATTTACAAAGAAAAGTTTATCATTTCCATCATGTAAGATATTGAAATATTACTATTAACGAGCCTGAGTGACCATGTAATTGGATGTTTATTAGTTATTCTGATTTTTTAAGGCCTTGTGTCCTAAATCCCTATTGCACATTCTTGACTCTTATTTTAAATTCAACCCACTGATAGAGTAAACACATAGAAGCACATACAACAACGTAATCATCAACATGAAGACCTTATATCCCACAATACTTTCAAATGTATCTCACTCTCTTTTTACATAGCTGATTCCATTATGTTAAGAGTATGCAACACTTTATTTTACCTTCCCCTGATGTGTGCTAAGATATAAATTCCGTCCCCTTTTCTGCGGACAGTCCACCACTGGTCAAAACCAGCACGGTCCAATGACGAGCATGTGCCCACCAGCGAGACACAGAGGGCCTCCAGGCAGGACAGGACACAGCGAGCTGAGACTGGCGCTCGGCAGTTCATTCATCACAACGTGTCCTTCAGCGGTGTTCTGTCCCGATAGGCCTGCTGCTGCACCATGGATCAACAGAGGACATGTTTGAACAGCTGACCCAAGGCCATGAAAGTGGGTACAGAAACAGCAGAGAACCATCAGGGTTGGCATATCAAAGGCCATACATCAGGCGTGGCAGACAAATACCTGTGATCTATGAATTGGGGAGGCTTTTCTACAACTACTACCCTTTCAATGGAGTCAGCCCTTGTTGCCGGGTTACCATACGGGCTCTTTCATGTCCTCTTTGTCTCTGTGCTCATTTGCTTTCTAGACTTCCAATGGCCTTGATGTAACAACTTACACACTTGCGCATGCTTTCGTGGTTCTATTGTATGCTAATTGATGCATACAATCTGAAAAAGCAAATAACTTCAAGTAGTCCAATGAAAACAAATGGTTTTCACGCAATGACATTCATATACCTAAGTTCCGATGGATGGACTAAGAGATTCACTAAGGAACTCCAGTCATTCAAAAGGCCATTTACTTGAAATAGGCTGACATAGATTTCAGCCATGACCCATACATCACTGCGACATGTTTTTCGATAACAATATTGAATTCTCTCCAACTTGATAAGGGATGAGGCCTCGCCTTTCACTTGACTCGGATTCTATAGCAGCTCAAACACAGATGCTATCAAATATGACCAGAGATGTAACGTAACTAAAATGTACACAGCGTTGTGTCGGTCTTGTAATTACAGTGCGTTTGAGTGTGCATGTGTCTATGTGCACACATCCCCAGTTGGCCTTATGGCTGCTTGGAGGATTGCTAAATAGGATGCTATCATAAAGCATCCTTGTAAAAAGCTCATCTGGTGCACACCATCTGTAAACACAGATATGAAGAAGTTCATGGAGCCTGCGCAACCTGACACCTCTAAATTTGGAGTTTATTACCACGCCGTAGTGCCAGCATTTGCTTTGTAGCAAAGGCCAAATGAATGCAGAAAACACACATTAGTGCTGCTTTTTCATAAAGAACATGTTCTACTTGTGTTGATGCTTGAGAGTAATTGCTAACCATATAAGTGTGATTAATTACAGTTTGCAGCCATAAATATGTTTATTTAGAGCACATGCAAGCATCTTCAAAGATTGCATAAATGAAGAGGATGTTCAATTAATAGTCATGAATATTCATACATTGCTTTTGTATATCACCGTTACTGTTATGTGTTGTGTGTGCAAAACAAGTTATTGCCCAAGTAAAAACACTTTTTCTACTTGGCTGTTATTTTAATACAACACTATTATTTATTATATAAGCAAATATATTAGGATTATATTTTCTGGCTGTTATTTTGGGCCTCATACTTTATTTTAGTTGCCACATGTGCGAAGCAAAGCTAACTAAATCAAGATTGTGAATTTTTTTTTTCATGTAATTTATGCAAAATAAATTTCTAAACGCTATAAACGAACGATTTGAAAAAGTGCAGCTGTCTATTTATCTCATCTGTAAGACAATGCACAATGCAACACAAACAGGCAGTTTTCCCTGCTCAAGTATTTTTTCCCTTACCATTATACAGTACAGTGAATCCTCCGCCTACCATATTTAAATCCCAAGTGTTTTTCACCCTCAGGGAGTTCTTCACAAGTGCTGAAAAACAGAAAAACCCTGGAAAAATAAAGCTGTGTCCACATGTATCACTCAGGGCTCATACAAAGGTTGCCGTATTTAAAAAGAAACCTACTCGGCTACAGTGTAGACAGGGCTGTGGAATGAAGACGTGTGGCACTAAGAGCACAAGTGATTGAATCTCCTGACTGAGATGGATGAACGGTATCTGCAGCTTTGTTACATGATTTAGCACTGTGACTGTGTGGGCCTCCTAACCCTGCCCTGATTGCTGTCCCCTCAGATTAAGTAGGATGGAAGCTACAGCGTGCATCCAAGAAAGATGAGGCCGTCATGACTCAAGTGTTTTCCACAGGAACGTTAAATATCAACTAGCGTAGCAGGTTGGTTCTTGCAAAATGGCCAAACTGAGGCCGAAGCGGGCTGAAGGGAACACAGGCCGCTAAAATGTCATTATTTTGTGCAGTTGGTTATTTATAATGACTGAACGATTGAAGCGCTCGCTGTGTTGGACTGCACAGACACATCTTGGCTTTGATTCTTCTTTTGTGCAAACCAGTGCTGTACATTGTGGGATCATGTAATGGTACGTGTAAACCCGTGTTAATAGATTTTTGGTCATTTGGGTGCAGTGCAAGAAGCTGTGAAAAATAACACTAACTCGCTCCCACCTTATAAAGCTGTGATGGCCAATGGGAAACAGTTACAGATAGAAACATCCAGCTGACACAAAGCAACATTAGCGGCTAACAAGTGCAAGTCAATTATTCAGCCTGCTTTTGAGCCCGTCGGAGTTTCCACCTTTAGCAGCTAATTGGCTCCGGAGCTGCTAAATGCTCCATTATGCAATTTGCCACTTGCTAACTTTACCTGTCTATCGTTTACACCCGGGAAGGTCATTCTGAAACATCTGCTACTGCTAGAAACGTGGCTGGTGAGAGCCACGAGAGTGAACCACAGCAGTAAAGTTGTGGCCCGTGAAAACCAAAACAATGAGGCTGATATTTAATTATTACATAGACCTGAGGCACAGTGCAGAGCAGAGTCGGTCGTGTGGCCCTTATGCTATTACAAATAGTTTGTTGTTTTTTTCTAGGGCTATCTATTGGTTAGAAAAATAATTAGTCATACAGTCTGTGATTATTGTAATAATGGATATTTAAATGTAAAAATACAGAATTAATGTAGAATTAGCACAAAAAGGAGCATATTTCAATTCAAATAATAGATTTAATTGCCTCTTTTTAACTATGAATACTGATCCTCTGATGTGAACTACAGATTTCCAATAAAACCCTCACGGCCCCCGAACTGAGAGTCAGCTTGAAAGTCGTATCTCTCATATTCACGGTAATTATAACAAAACCCAGGTTTGTATGTTAAACTGCCATTTGAATTTCAAAACCATCAGGGCCATTAAAATGAGCCACCTGCTTAGAAAGCAATCATTTATTATATGTACTAATATAAATGTTAATTAACAACAATAAATGTGTTCCATGTTCAAGTGCCTGTTGAGTTTCAAAAAGGTTCACAGAAAACAAACACGCCAATATTGTGCCCCCCCCCCATAGAAACAACTGGGGTTAGACGTCTATATTGAGCCAGTTACTCAGACAGTGCACTTCACATTATACGGGTTCAAACGATTGGTACGTCATGTCACCATCACCACAAGTACCTCAGCCATCAGCTC
>JAPQRN010000027.1:10014225-10053889 GCA_037367275.1 Coranthus polyacanthus
GAAAGTATGAAAATGCTTCCCTGTGTTAATATTCTTTCCTCTTTTAATACTCTTTTTGTCTTTCTTTAGCTTTCAGGCATAATCAGGATACTCGTCAGCATGGCAGCATTATCAGATTATTTATGGTGATAAATATCGATATGGAAAAAAATATTGTGATCACATTTTTTTGCCACAACACATCATAAGTCAGCTGCAGCAGGCAGTAAATAAAACACAGCAACCATTTTTTAAGGTTGTGCATTTCAAATTATGCTAAATTGTGCAACTTTAATGTTTGCGATGTTGATAAGATAAATACACCACTTTCAAGGCAGCTACTTCTGTAAGTTGACTTACAACAGTGGAGCAGCTGCATCATTCTTACTCAACCTTATTGTCATCTTGTGGGCATTTATATTTTTCCCTTCACATTTTCTTTTGTAATGTCACTTCAAGAAGGTGGGAGACGATTATCTGACATCCTGAATACATCAAGGCCTTTGCATTATAAAGTGACAGATACTGATGACACACACCGGCGGGAAAAAAAGTCTAATATGTAAGAATCATTCAGCCACAGAGCGGACAGGAGCACCCAATAAGCTGCAGGGGCTGATTGCTGACTACATTAAGCCTGTTAGGCAGCATGTTGATGAATCCACTCATTGAAATGTGAAGGTAATAGTCTTGACATAGCAAAGACATAACTCACAGACTGTACCTGCAAAGTCCCCAAATGACAGCAATCCCGAGTAAGAGCCAGTCCAATGTGAAGGAGGACTTTGCTTTTATTACCATCATCATTACTGTATATCATTTCTGAATGTACAGTCATTTGGTTTCATTTAAATGTAAATCTGGGCACTGAACTGCGCACGTTGTCACCCACAGCAGCCTGACTATGATGATTCATTCTGGGATCGGCAGGGAAAATATAAGAGCCCCTTTACTTTCTCGGAGGGAAAATAACAGATTTGACCTTTGTCTGTTTTCATGAAAGCCTTGTACACAGCAAAATAAAAAACCTTGAGATTTTCTTTTTCTCCACAAAACAAAAGTAACCACAGTTGTGTGCATCCTTTGTACTCTGCTGTGTTTTTTGCTCAACCTGAAGAACAAAACCAGAAAGGTGCAAGGTACAATCTGCAGCAGAGGGTCAAGGGTGGACGAAAGCCTGGAGAGAATTGATGATCCCTTATGTCAAATGAGGTTGCAGCGATAGAACGCGGACAGACATCGCACGTCCATGCGGTAACGGTTACTTCATCAAGAATAATGCATCTGCGCAGCTGCAAGATGCTGTTTGCTACTAATGTTCATCAAATGAAGTGACCACCACAGGCCCTGGGCACCATGCTCATGTTCATGTGTGTGAGAATCAGCCTTTTTTGCAGCATTGGTAGCTCCATAATCTCATAACATATTAATGATATATAGAATTAGGAAAACTTGCATCAGTGCTGGTTGAATTGCACACAAATGAAATAGGAACCTTCACTGATCCTCATTCAAACACTAGATAATCCCCCTCCTTATTATTTGTCTTTCTCTCCCCTGCTAAATCACACATCACATAAATTAATCATCAACTCCCAAATAAATTCACCTTCACGTCGAATGAAATAAACAAGGGCCTAATCAAAAGCCAAGTTACGAGGGATATTACATATGAGGGCTTGGCCTTTTTGCATGTCTGAGTAGGCCTTCATTAGGAAATAAAAAGACAATTCTTGATCCATAGGGAAGTCACATCCAACTTCACTGCTTACTGCTGAAAGCCCTATCTATGTGTGGCTGTGTTTCATGCAACATGACTGAAAAGCCTTTTAAAGTTTCCCCATGGGCCACACTGTGCTTACTCAAGGCGTGTTACACAGAAGAGCCCTCGTTCGTGACCCCTTGCGTGAGTCTCGTTCTCAGCCAACAAGGCCTGCGAACATCACCATTGATCCTTAAGAGCTTAAGTCTTACTGGAGTGCAAGCTAGCATAGCCGAGTCCCGCCGCAGCTGGGCTGATATGTTTCTACTGTTGGGTTCATAGAGTCGTTTTTGTACGGAAATGTCGTGACACTAGTTGTTACATTTATGGCCTTTGAGAATGATGTGCCACAGTGAAGTGGCAACACATAAGGTGTCACGTTGTCCATGAGGAACTGGAGGCACATCAAAATGTCAATCTGAATCCTGCAGATGCCGTGACAGCATTCAAGGTACAACACATAATATCAACAGAGCCTCTTTAACTGAGGAACTGCCGGAATTAAGCTCCGGGAGGACAGGAAGTGACAAACGTAAACTCGAGAGAAGAAGAATTTGAGCCAGAATTGTTCTACAAGAAATTGTGTTAATGCGCCATGTTTTCCCACTACATAGCAAATATATTATGGAGGAACATCTACCTTTTCTATCAGCTTAATGGGAAAATGTTAATTAACAGTAAACAGTATTTGCCAATGTTTTGGTATGTTGATCTTCAATACATCCAAACCTAACCAAAGGTGGGACTCAGAACGCAACTCAAACAAGACTGGTATACCTGACTTCCTTTCCAATCCAAAACCAAGTGAAACCCAGGGAGGTACGTCATGCCGATACTTATAGATGCTTATATTTGTCGTTTCCTCCAGTGTCTGCATTGTTTGTTGTTCTTTATCTATGCTTTTCTTCTCTCTCATCTCTTTCCACTCCCCCCAGCCGGTCGAGGCAGATGGCCTACCCAGAGGTTTTTTCTTCCGTAAAGGAAGTTCTTCCTCCCCGCTGTCGCCCTGAGCTTGCTGGGTTTTTTTCTCTGTATAGTCTTTTTTAAGGCCTCAACCTGAATTGGTGAAGTGCCTGTGATTGAATAAATAAAACTGAACTGAAATCGAATTGAATAGGAAATCATTTAAAATGGGTACTTAACGCTGCAGTGCTCGGTAGTTTTTTGGTGTCATCGGGCAAAAATTCCATAATTACCTTTCAGCATTTTGTAATTCAAGTGGTCTGACAGGAAAGAAGAATTCGACCCCCTTCCGTGGACTGTTTTCAGGCTGTATACAGTCTATCCCATGACGGGAGATTCTGGCTGCTCATAGGTGGCTTCACTTTACCACAGCGGTGTGAAACAGCATCAGGTCATCTATATTCATGCTCAGTCTTTTGATTGGGACAGAGAAGAGAGAGCTGCAAAAGGAAGGTGTGCGTTTTGAATTTTTTTTTATCCCGATTTCGGCTCCTGCAGCTTTAAGTGTCATTAAAAAAATGGAGAGTACATGCTATAAAAGAGCCATTTCAGTATCAGAGGTTTGAAAATAATCTAAGAAACATTTGATTGAATTGATGTTGGGTGATCCCAGGGACACAAATCTCACTTAAAGCTGAACTCTAAAGATGTAGCCTTGATTTTTATAGAGCGTTTTATTGTGCCGTTCAAAAAAAGCATTCTGTAGTTTCAAGAATGCAAGGACCTCCGGTTTGAACATCAACACACAAACTGAAGGCTAGATGCATTTATAGAGCCATAGTTCACATGTAACAGGTGGAAGTAGTAGTAGTAGCAGTCCTTAACAGAAGGGTAATATTTAGACTAGATCCTAGAGAAAGTGTAGTTATTTTCTAGTGTCCTCTGTTGGTGATTAAATATGCATTATCCCAAATGACGGGGTTTAGATATTGATATTTTAATGTGAGAATCAATCCTAGAACAGGAAACATTGGGATCGGAAGCAAAGAAATCAGATTGGCAAGGACTGAAAATCAACATATCGTATCATTGCAACAGCATCGCCCAGCAGCAGAGCTACTATTCTCAAGAAGCAGCCTCACCCTCTAATCTTTGTGTCTTTGCTACTGTAAAACAACTCATATCGATAAGAAGCGAAACCTAATTTTTATTCAGTGGCAACATGAGTTTGTAGCAGCGGAGCTACAGCTCCGTGATTTTGGTCTGAAAGCTGGAGTTCAGCCTCTTTGCTTCCACGCTCTTTGTCGGAAGCATCGACGTTTCGGTATCGATGTTTCAGTATCGACGTGCACACCATGAATATGAAAACCAGTGAAAACAATGAGCAACAACTGTTCAACATTGTCAACTAGAAATTGTATTTTAGCATATTCCACTACATAGAAAATATATTGTGGAAGGACCATTTTTTTATCAGCTTAACAGAAAAATGTTAATTCACACACAGTATTTGGCAAAAATGTTGATAATCACCAAAAACACTGCATTGGAAAATAAGAAACTCAAGGAACAGTATATCAGACAAACAACTGTTTCAATCAAGAGCACGCTGAGTGACGTTACCTCTCTGCAAAATGATATGTTCTAGTAAAATGTATACTACTGAATAAATTTAACATAAAACTGTTCATTTATTTCTATAATAATGATAAAGGATAATGTATATTCTCATCAAGCTAATTTGTACATAGACCATTTTGGTGTTTGTCTGCAGCGATGATGTTTTTTGCGGTGGCAGAAAGTGACGGTTCCACTAGCATTGAAACACTACTGACATGGCGTGGTGTCATATCACAGATCTAATATTAGTGTAAGGCCTCTTCATTCATTAAACGCCGGATAAATGCTGAGTCATGTAACAGTCAAACTGTTAGTGAGCAGGCTGGTTTGTTTAGCTTAAATGCTAATGTTGCTAACGTCAGTGGTTGTGGTGTCAACGGTATCGAAATGAATCCCCTGTTACTGTTACCAGCTGGTGTTACTGTTACATACTGAGTTTGATTTTATGTGTGATGAACAGCGAGACCTGTGGTGTTTTCCAGAAAGATGATTCAATGAGAACTCGCTGTTAACTCTGAGAAGAGGGACAGCGCGTTTTACAGCTTATTAGTTTTATATTACCTTGTTGCCTTTAGCGTTGTGATGCGCTGCAGCGATTAATTTGCATTGTCATCTCTGTCTTCACATGGACACAACAGAGAATCACTCTGAACATGTTGTTAGATAAAAATGAAATAAAAAAAAAAGATTTCTAGATACTACAGACGTGCATGATCAATGAATAGTCATCCCCCGCCGTGTTGAGTCATTCAGGATCAGGAATATTTACAGCTTAAATGCTTTTACACTGTTTGCTGCTGATTTATTTGTAAAACACAGGTCCATGGTACACTCAGTTTTAAGCAGATGCCAGCTTAACTTTTCTCAGTGATTAGGTCCGAGTTTGTTAAACCTTCTTTCAGGAACAGACTCCATCGGTCCAGTCTGTCTGTTTAATGACTTAACGTCTGTGTTTGGCTTCAAATGGCGTCATCTATAAAACTGAAGGTCATCTTTATTTGTATTCTTAATCTAACATCTAATGGCACATTTTTATTCCTTATTTCAGGGATCTCCAACTGGTTTTTCTGCAACCAGTCTGCACTCACAAGTGACGTGACGTCTACTGCAAAGCGGTCTATTAAGCTGACTGATAAGTGTGCCTATAGCTTATATGAATGGCTTCAAACTTGGGGGCTGGGACCTCCCTTAGGGTCACAAGAAAAGTCTCAGGAGTCAAATTACAATTGAAAATCTTCTCAAATTTCATTATTGTCTTTCTGATATAAATTGGGGAGGGGGTCGTAATTACGCATTTTTTAAAGGGTCCCAATCCAAAAAGGGTGGGAAACTGCACTGTATGAAAAGCCGCTTAGTCGATATACCCAATAACACGACAACAACCTGAGCGTTATTTGCAACACGCTAAAAGATTTTCAACTCAAGTGTTTAGCTCTCAATTTTTTAGACAATGCAGAAAAACATAATGTCCACTCGAAATGTAACAGATTTAACAATTGTTTAGCAGATTCACTAATAACAAAGCCTAAGTGTTCCACTGGCCATTCAAACAGCGGACTCTGCAAACCCATGTTCAATGACTGTATTGGGCAATGGAGTCCTGATGACCTCAATCTGTTACTGCACTCAGCTCAGCACCACGGCTGCAACACAGTGAGCTTAGAGTGTGTGACTGAATCTGGAGAAATAGTAACATTACACTAGACTCAAAAAAACACCACTGTACAGGCTCACCCTCGACCCTGTATTACTCAAAATCTGAAGAATCTGCAGCTCTGTGCTGCAGTCATCAAAGCAGGTAGCCTATTTGTGATGTGTAGTTGTGACAGCAGGTTGAATGTTTGTTTCTGTGATGAAAATGAACAAAGACAAGAGGACAAGAGTCGTCTGCTTTTAATGCTGATTGAAGTGGATGAGTTTCCATATAAAAAAAAAAAAAAAAATGTCACAAAATCGGAAAAATCATCTTAGGGTTTTTGTTTGTATTTATTTATTTATTTTACTTTTGATCACCATTAAAACAGACAAATTTGCAACATGAAATATGAACAAGCACCCAGTCCTCAACAGGCTGTTCACCTGGCACAGTCACGCCATATTCAGGTTTTTTTAATGTGTAAAATATGTATGACCCTATTCATGATCCCTCAGTTAAATACATGAGCAGATGGCTTTAAACAAATTAGCGAAATGTTCCTTAAACGCACATGGCTCTCCACTGAAGCCAGCCCTCATGTCCTTTCAAAAATGGTTTTCGGTGCGTCAGTGCTTTTCTTATTTTGTGCCTGAATTTAAAATAAACGTCTGTACCTCGTGCGCAATGTTGGATTTCAAAAGCACAAATAACATTTTTGCTCGCACTGTATCCAGTTCGTGATATCGGGGAGTGGAGCGTTTACATGAAGACAGACATGAACACATTCCGTACAGTAACTACCGGAGGAAAATGCGTGGACATGCCTGTTGCACAGGCGTGCCTGTGTAAAAGCCTATAGGCTACTCCTGCATGCAGCGCGGTAATGATGGATTCGTTAAAGACTGCAACAACTGAGTGAAATGGGACGATTAGAATTGATGTGAGGTGGAGTGAACAGTGGGATGTGAGAAGATAAACAGTGGGAGAACTTGACAGTGCAAGCTGTGGCTTGATGAATCAATATCGGAAGCGCTGCTGCGCATTGGGGAAGAGAAAGCACAAACAGTCACAATAACTCCGAGGAGGAATAAAAATCCTCCTTTAAATGTGCCGTGCATACTCCTCTAACCTATTTGCAAACATTTAGAGATGTAAAACCGCCACAAACATGAAATTAACGTGACAAGTGGTGCGTAACCAGAAGGATGGCACAAGGAAAATGCTTTTTTACAAGCCGGGTAGAAGCTTTTCAACCCAGTGACACCCAAAGTAGCCCCGCATGCTCACGACAGGTCTTACCTTTGGAGATCACGGATGTTGTGCAGTAAACAAGAAGCAGGAGGCCCATCGTGGAGAGGTAACGTCCTTTTGTCAGCGCACCCATACCGACGCGTAGCTCTCCACGGATACGCTATAGGGGTGACGGTGCTCCGGATCTCGATGCCTCCTCTCGCCTCCTCCGAGCTGGATGAGTCCCGGCTGCGCAAGTTCCTCCTGTAAACCTGGGATGGGGACAGTTTGGCGCTGTGGTAAAAGAAGGAGGAGAAGTGAACGGCTTACGAGGTGGACTGTTGATCGAAAGGGAAGAAGCATCTTCACTTCACTTTTGCTGTGCGTGTGTGCGCAGCGGGGAGACGTGCGCTCCGAGTTTACCCCCCTTTCCAGGCATCAGCATCCCGGAGCCTGCCTCTTTCTAACCAATGGCAGAGTGAGAAGGGCGGAGAGGAGGAGACCACGGGTAGGCTACATGTAGGCCTATAGTTTCCTAAAACATTTATTTTAACTGCAACGGAGCATCCTCATGTCCAGCAGCAGAGTTAGGTTTCGAAACCTGACCACAGGAAGCAATAAAGGGCGCAGACCAAATTCCATTTTGCATATAATATGTGACAAAGCTGCATCTGGTGTCATTTCCCGTAAAAATGTCAAACAGGCTTCTAATTATCAAGTGAAAAAGCTTAGTGTTTGGTCAGTGTGATAAATGTGCTCCAGAGTCAGTCACACAGCAGAGAGCACAGTGGCTCTTAATGTTCAGGACTGCGGAATGCATATGTGTTCTGTTAAAAGGTAATACTTAAAAACTACAAAATCACTCCTCGGACAAAGGTGAAACGATCTTGGATTTAAGAATTTGTTTTTATATGTTGTTTTCAATTTCAGTTTAGTATGAATACGTTTTTAAACCATGTTTGCTAGTTTAGTTTTTTTTTTAAATGCTTAGTTTTAGTTTACTTTTCATTAGTCCCAGTGTTCATCTATTGCCAAAGACTCACGACTCAGAGATTCCATTAGGCTCGCCAAATAAATAAGCATTTCAAACATTTCAAAAAACTTTAAAGGTCCCATATCTTAACACTTAAAGTTGTATCTATACCATGTATATGTGTATATTAAAGACTTCTGTAATGGTGTTGACAAAAAAGCAGGAATAATACACTTTTCATAGATAGTTTTACCAACATGGTCACTGTTCTGTTGTTAGCAACTGATGGGGGCGGGGATAACAGATTTTAAAAAATACCTTGATATGATTGGTTAGGGATATATGGTTCTTATTCTCTTACTTACTTACTACATCACAAGCAAATGATTTTGTAATTGGCTTGTTTTGTCAGGAGGACATCTTGTGGTGGAGGAGTAGTTCCCCTCTCATTGTGCAGAGGGGAAGGCACCAACACCTGATATGAACCACAACATCTCAGCTTGTGTGACCTCCTTAACCTATACAACATGAATTAACATACCCAGCAACTGTATTATCATTATATAAATATTTCAACTTGTTTTTGGATGATTTTCTTTTCTTTGCTGGAGTGAAAGAGTCAAAAAAGAAGACCATTATACTCTTGTTTTTAAGATTTCTGTTGCACATTAAAGGTCAATAAAGGTTTGTCTACAAAAATTGCCTACTAAGCTGTAATGTGTATCAAATCGATGTTCTTTCTCATACTTATTGGAAAGGTAAATGTAGCTCCTCTCTCCTTTAACACAACTCACTAGGAAAAAAAGATACCACAAGAATCCAATAAATTTTCTGTCCAGCATTCTGCACATCTTTCACTTATTTTTATTCCAGTCGGGTATAACTTAACAGTAACTGCGAATAAACACTTTCAAAAAGGCACCTCTTTATTTCCTCTTCGTATACTTTGCCATTCTGTCAAAAAATTTCAGCAACTCTGCTGCTGATGTGTGGAATATCTCTGGCAAGCTTCCCTTCCGTCAACAGCACAGCAAAGCTCAGGCTGTTTCGTCAGGAAGTTCTTGACCTGATTCTGTGTCGAAATTATTCTGCATTCAATTATGCGTTCACACTCAACTGACACAAATGTGATGTTCTGTAATCAGCGTGACCAGAAAAAAGCTTTACATTTGAATTTAAGTTGAAAATATGTAGGAAATAAGGCAAGCAACATCCTGCACATCTGACACCCAAATTTGAATTTTTAGACGCTCAGCTGAGTGTTTATTAAAATCCCACATGGCCAATTTAGTTGCAGCACAACAGCCAGATACATAAACATGCAAGAAACAGAGAAGGCAGCACATAACACAGTGCAATTCTGAGTAGGTAAAAAATAAATATGTGAAATAAATCCATTAAAAATTTAAAGAATTTTAACTTTTAAAAGGTTCCTCCGGGGACAAACGGGTATTTGTAACAATTACTCCTGATCTTTAGTAGTCTGTCTGTAGCATGAGCCTGAAGGCAGAACAGTGAATTCTGGGTACAGAGGGTGATCACTGTCTGAGAGCACAGTCAGAGCTCAGTTTGAAACATTTCTGTCAAACAGGTTCTGTTTCCCGCTGTCTTTGACAATGCCATTGAATGTGTTGTTATTTTTCACGTTGAGCTTAACAAACTAGCAGATTACAGAGAACAACAACATTCAATCTATGTAGGATTTGTCCCACAATGTCCTATCAATGTTTAGCGATAGTTTTCTAAGACAGTATAGGCACTGCTGTCCATTTCTGCACATGTCTGTGTTCACATCAAAGCACACATCTGTTATCTGTAGTTCCTCCAGGGAGTTTGTTACTATCCGCCCACACTCCACCTTTTGGCCATTGATGTGTGAGAAACGCATACACATACATAGGTACCCACACACCACTTTCAAAAAAATCACCAACTACTGAACTGTGGCAGGTTTCATTATTTTCCGTGACACTCACAATGACTCTATCATCTGCAAACATCAAGAAATGCATCTTATTATACTTGCTTTGCAGTCGTTACCCTGCGTGCAGAGGGTGAACAGGGTGCTGTTTTTGCTTGTTTCCTTCTATGCGAGTGTGAGACGTACAACTCACCAACGTTAATGAAGCTTGGTACTTACACTGTATGGCCAAACATTTGAGGACAACCCAGATCATGCATTTTGTTATAGCACTGATGTGTAGCTGTTTTTTTAGGTTTAATATGTTTAATCATAGGGACATCTGAGTGCTGCAACATGGAATGACAACAGTGTGCCTAAAACAGCTTGGTTAAAAAAAAAAAATCCTGAGAAAGATCCTGTTTCAACACGGCAGTGCCTTTGTGCATGAAACCCAATCAATAAAGAAATGGTTTTCCCAGTGTGGTGAAAACCTGAAGGGTCCTACACAGCTCCCTGACCTCAGCCCCTTCCAACACCTTTGGGATGAACATGAATGCAGACTGGAGGCCAGGATGCATCACCGTGACTTTGTGGCTGAATGGGAGCAAATCCTTGGAGTCATGTTCCAAAATCTTTGGGGTGAAAATCATTTTTCCTGCATCTAGCTTAAGAATGAATGAAAAAGCCAGTTTAACCCTGTAAAGCTACAATTAGAGATGTTTTCAGCTACACACAGGATTTGAATCTCCTCTCTGATCCATTTTTCATTTGTATATAAAATGTATAACAGTGATGACCGGACGCAGCCTTGAGGTGAGCCTGCGGATGTTGTTAGGGGAGCTAGAGGGCTGCCCTTCACTTTCACACTCACTTTAAAAGTTTAAAAACCAACCTTCTAAAATGAAGGCCAAAAGGCATAATTAATTTATCTGATAAAATATGGCAGTGTATGGTATTAAAAGGAGATGAAAAATCTATAAATACCAGCCTCGCATGTGTTTTGTTACCTTCCAAGTGCTTCACTATCGTACTTAGTAAGTTTGCTGTGGCCAGTTCGACACCACACACCAAACTGGAGTTGTGGCATTATCAGAATTATGGCAGCTTGACGCACCTACTCATTGTATGTCAGTGTAACTTTTATACTGAATACAAGTTCCTTGAATGAGGAGAAAAAAAACATATTCAGGCTGCAGTTATTGAGTGTGAAGGTTTGTGTGTAGCCTTGGATTCATTTGCGGACCGCATGCCTCAGCCTTGCACTGAAGGGTCCTGAATGTTATTGTTCTCCATCAAAAGCAGCTCTGACATTCTCGAGCTCCTCATTGACATCGCGAGCAAAATTCTTCACTTTACTTTTGGCCATAGTTATTATTCTTACTCCTTTATTTTGATTTGGAATACACGTTGAGGTTAAAAACTTATTTTTCAATATAGCTGAATAAAAGAGTCATGATTAAGTATGAAATGGTTCCAGAAAATATTCAATTCAGTAAAATAATATAACTTAAAGAATAATTACGGTCATTAAAATACAAAACAAATGAATTAACTGAAACAAGAACAGCAAGAAATAGAATGTGATGGAATTAAAAATTCAAAATGCCCTAAAGATAAAATGGAAGCGAGTTTAAAAACTTTCATTAATTTTGAACCATTCTTGACGATGAGCACACATGCAGTGTTTGTGAGATACTCAGTACTACACGTGAACAAAACAGACATTACATAAAAGAAGTTAAGTATGAGATATTTACAAATGAAAAAGAACTGAAATCTGCCTTTTCTGACCACTTTCATAACATCCTGTTTTGGTCAGAGCACTTATGGCAGAGCTACAATAGATGTGAAAGGTGCACTTAAGGACAACACTTGAAATGATTCACCTTTTTATTTAAAATGATTGGGAGAGCAATCAGTGTAAGTACCTCCAGCCAGGCAGATAAAACAAAGTGGGCAGCCCTTTGTTTTCATGGATTCTAAGAGCTGAAAGAATGGAGTACAACTAGTTCAACTGCAGATTATAGTTTTACTGTAGACAGAAAGCTCTGAGGCCAACCTGTTTCTAAAACAATTCTGGTCATCAACATGAAGCAGCCCCAACTCTCACATCACATATTACCGTCATCCTGTGAGGGCTTTATTTTAACCACAAAATGAAAACGGTGCTTGATGTGGTTGCTCAAATTAAGACCAGGCAAATAACTCCAAAAAAGGCCGTCCCATGGAAAAATAATCAAAAGAGACTGCAGAACTGCTGAGTGCAGATGGGTGGAAAAACTAGAATTATTGATCCATCATAATATACTCTGTAAAAACCTAAAAACACACACACAAAAGAAGCAACAATTCAATTCAAAAACCACGGAAAGCATATTTCTCAAAACTGAAAAAAGCCAACATTCGTAACCTCAAACAAATTTTTGGTACAATAGATTCTCTGGTAACAACTTAAGTATTGTGTTGTAAATGTGAAGAGTTTGCTGCTACTTCAGGAAGAAAATAATCAACACAAGATCGTGTATATAATCTTGTATACAGGGGGACAAAGATCTTTTTACCGAAACCCCCAGCGAGCTGGCTAACAAACCAAAGTGACGTGTTCTGTCTGCAGGGTTGGGAGGGTTCCTTTTTAAATGCATTTCACTACAGTTTACAGAATACATACTCTTAAATGTAACTTGCAATGTATTCTGTTAGATTAGTCAAATGAGCAGCACATTTTAAGTAGCCTTCTTTGGATTACTTCTTTGTTGTCTGACATTATTATTGCATGTAACAGTGTGAATGAATGTGGCATTCACACGTTACTCCCACATAAGACTGCACCCAGGAATCACTCTGAATGTATATTAACATTTGTTGTAGAGATGTAAGATATGAGTACATGGAAACACAAAGCAGTGTGAAGTTTTGTCTGGCAAAAAGGAGAGACTCCAATTCTTCCTTGAACTTTTATTTTCCACAGCATCGAGTCTTACTGAAAACCAGTGAAGAAAGATGAAAATAAAACTTTGCATTTTGCATTTCTTGTCGCATGTCATCCTCTTAAAATAAAAATAGCACAAGAAAAGGCACTTTATACCTTCTCAGTTTTCCCACAGCAGGAAATAGGAGAAAAAAAAACCATAACAATAATGTAAATCTACTGTTGAAATGAACTTAAATTTTTTAATATTACCTTTTTATTTGGAGGGAGACATGGCCATTCCAACATGCAGATTGATTTCTCCTTATAACTCCATCCTCTGTGTAAGTACACTGTGTGCATAGTCGACCATGGTGCAGATACAGTTTTAAAGTTTTATGGGAAATTAGTGATGGCTTTTAAATTCCAGAGCGATTGACCTAAAAAAGTAACTCCATAAGTGATGTATTTATTTTTAAGAATGCAACTGTATTCTGATCTCCGCCTAGTTAAATGGTAACTAAATACACATACTCATATTTTGTGTTTTCTAAATATGTAACCCCCTTATGTATTCTCCCCTGCACATACTGTCCATTGATCTCCTCCACTCTGTTTCAGTACCGCGGACAGCGCCGCACCTACACATGTGCCACCTTTTTAGCCAAAGGCTGCTCATTTCACAGTTTCACAGCACAAACACCCACTTACTTAGCTCCTGGGCTAACAGTAATCATATGGCAAAATATTTAGACACATAGAAAAAGCACTAAATCACTTCATAGAGGAGCACACAAAAATTAAATTACAGATTTTGATAGTGATAAAGGAGGTGCGGACAGTTAATTAGCGATCAGTGTGTTTGCATTGGGGCACAAGGGGGGTCAGATTACAGCCCACATGTTTAGCAGACTTGACTATGATGTATCTACTGTTGAGGTGTATACATTGGAGCAAAAGTGTAGCTGGTAACTAGTATAGTTAACTATTACAAACGAATGCCTTTATTAAATTGGAACTAAACTTCTCTGTCTTATTATGAAGCAAGCGCAATGTTACTTTTTGTGTAAACCCTTTGAGTTCGGCAGGACTGTAACAGCCTAGTGGAACAGATTGTGGAATATATTTATTTGCTTTCTTGTGGAAAGTTAGACGAGAAGACTGATGCTCATGTCCATTATGAATAAAGCACCTACATTAGCTTAGCATGGGATACAGCCTGAAAACAAGGATAAACAGCTAGCCTAGTTAAAATACTTGCTAAGCTTTGAAGAAAACAGCCACATTGGGTAACTGTGTGGCTGTGGTGGTTTGTCTCTTTCAACAGGCCTGCTCTAATGTTATGTGTACGACCACAACACAACAGCATGCCACACTCACAAACTATAGGTTCCAATTTATTTCTTGCTCATGCTGAATGTTTATCAGCCTCCTCTGTCTGTGGACCAAGCTACTGTGTTGCCAGCAGAGGCCAGGGATCCCTGAAATAGAAACAACCAAAAAAATAAAAAATAATAGGCTACAATAAAGTATCATTATGAAAGCAATATCAACATTCCCACCTGGTGAACTGGTTCTGGCGTTATTAAAAACATTTGCGTAATCTGCAATATGAAACAGTGACAATATGGCTAAATTAAATTTATGTGATAATTGATACACTGTTGGTAAAGTGCAAGATGATTCCCTGGGTGAACATCGAGTCAATGGTCTGTTACTGGTGTGGGCTGTGGAGGACATGTGGCATGATATTATGGAACAAATCCAGGAACAGACACAAATATCCGACCTAATTCCCTAGCTTATCTCTCACTCTGATCAAACTCATATGAGTCTCTGATGTTTGCAAAACAGTGGAGCAGGTCATCGAGAGCTCAAACCCAGTCATCGTCACAGCATTGTGGTGGATATTACTTCTTATTACTTTTGGATTGATGCTGCTATGACAGTACTGTAGTGCAGTTTTTGCTGCTCATCTCCAAGAAGACAGAAAACTGCAAATGAAGCCTAGATGACCATTTCTATAAAACGGAAAAAATTATCTTTTGGCTGGTTATCATTTGAGTGCAACTATTCTGACTATTTTCAGGTCCATATTTTTTGTATGATGTTCTACTGGAACACTTTTGTATGATTTACAGTTAAAAACACTCCTTATTTATTTCATATTAGAATGTAATGCAGCCTCTCACCTGAAAAGACCACTCCGTTCAAGGCCCAGCATACTGCACCTGTGAGCACGATTCTGTTTCCACAATCTAAAACAACAGAATATGAAAACCTGGAATATGAGGGCGGACCACACGAAAAACCTCAGCAACAAATATTACAGTAATACGATATAACCTGGTGAAGATTTGATTATTCAGCTGCTTATTTTGCATTAAGCATAAACTGTAAAATACATTTGCTGTTGTTTTATATGTATTAAGAGGCAAAATGTCAATCCCTCCAGCATGTTTTGATGCTGCAATTTCAACAATGAACACATTTTCTTCTGCTTGTCCTGGTCATGTGTAAGTAGAAGAAGATGGATGGATGAATGAATGGACAAAATTTATATTAATTGTTGAAATTGCAGCATCACAACTTCCTGGAGGGAGTGAAAAGTGTGAAAAAGTGTATTTGGTGCACATGTTGTACTTGGAACAGATGACGTTGTTTGATCATGTTTATGTACATCTGTGACCAGCTGACGTCAGCTCATTGAAGACCAAAGAAAACAAGAACACTCAGAGAGTACAGACCTCCACCGAGGCCAATAGTCCATTCTCCTCATTCTACATTATCATTAAACCACAAACAAGCCACAGATTATGAGCTCAGTTTTCTGCCTTTTGGCAGTTGGTCCACTGGTTAGTTTAACTGACTGCAATGGTAAGAAAGTCACAAAAGTCAGTCTGGGCTGAAAAAAAGTGAAAAAAGTGGAGAAAATTCCCTTTTATGGATCTGCACCCAAATTTAAGTGGTTCGTCCTTGGCCCGTGCCACTGACTTTTTGATTGTCCATGGATTCTCATGAAAATTGGTGCAGTAGTTTTTTACGTAAAGCTGCCGACGGACAGAAGGAAAGACTGGGTGATGATGTAACCTCCTTGGCAGAGGTAATTAAGAATTCAAAGCAGGCTGAAGTCTGAGCTTTCATCTTGCAGAGATTGCCACACTTTTACATATGTTCACCTCCCATTTTGAAACTTTGACCACATAGAGACATCCAACATCATATACATATGAGAGAAATTACTGAGATGCATAATACATCCACTTAAATACAAGCCCTTCACCATGAAAGGCTCTGCAGTCCCATGGTGCACTTGCATGTGTTTTCAATTGCTGCCTCAACAAATCACTTCTGCGGGATATGTGGGACTGTAATTGCCCCCTTTTACATTACTGTAAGTAAGTGGGGAACAACAATTTACATTTTTTACATTTTTCATTAGTAAATCAGCTATTTCAACCTCATACATTAGTTACATTAGCCTGAGCCCACACCTGTGTGGGCTAGCAGGGTCTTTAAAAGTATGGTGATAATTCTATATTTTTCCATATTTTCTCAACAAACACCAAACCACACAGTGATCTTCATAAGTAGTATTGCTTGTGCAGTCGGTGCCAGATGGAGCTCATTCATTTCACAGGACTCCATTGTCATCAAACAAGTATATTTTTCACAGACAACATTTTGAATTGTTAGATTTGGAAGAACCCAGGTGGAACTAATACTATTAACGAGCAATCAATTCAAGTCTACCAGGAAGCCAGAACAATGCAGGGCTTTGGGAGTGGCAAAATGAAATGGAAGGCAGTCAACATTCATTTTGCTAATTACGCTGTATTTTTTTTTTCTTCTATGCCATGTGATTGATATTAAACCACAATGGGAGCTACACCATTGTACTACACAGGTACTGTTGTTTATTTATAGTCAATTCACTGTCCTGCTGCTGTTAATCAGTGGTTTCCAACCTGGGCATTGGAACCCACTAAGTGGTGCAAAGTCATCAGTTACACAAGATACTTTACATCTTCAGGACCCCTGACAGAAAACAAGCATGAAAGAATGCAGTCCGGTACCTGTCCAAACATGCTGTCTTATATAGCCTGTGCGATGTGGAAGTTGTCCGAGATGTGGCATTGTTTATCGTTCAGTATGATACAATGATCAACTTTAGTGACTGATGCCCATTTTGACACCCTACCTCAGGGCTGTATCAGGCAGCCTCACCCAGACTGGGTATGTGTCATCAACAATTTATTATAAACAACACAAGACTGACACAGCCAGTGATATTTACAGCTGGGGAGATGGACAGAAAACAACAACAAAAAAATAAAAAATTATCTGTCAGAATGGGAATCAAACCCATTACCTCACTGTTGGTGAAGAAGCACTTTACCCGACTGAGTCAACTGGCCAGTGCTTCAGATAGTAGCTTATGTTTGGACAACGATAGTGTTGAGGCCAATAAAAATAAGATCATCAGTGGCATAACCTGCGATACCCCACAAAACACGGCTGAAGCCCCAGTTGTTACTAGTCAGTGAACATATTTAACATCTAGTGCCTGAGAGGTGGCTTTGCATTGTGAGACAGCCATTGTTTTGTCCGAGTCTCTTTGGGAATAATCTCTGTCACTGCTGCTGGGTCTGTCTGATGGTTGCTGTGAGCGCCCTCCTATATGGGAAAGCCACTATTTCTGCACTTTGTAACACAAAGGGTGCACAGGGTGTATTTTGTGAATGTGAGCAGAGAAGATTCCTTCCTCTGCAAAGTGTATTTTATCGCAGTGATACTCTACCTGCTGTTTGAAACAAAATCAGTTGAGTACAAGATTGATCACAACACTATAATGTTGCGTATCCTTGGTCAATTTTTATGTGGTGTAGAGGAATCATTGAGCTTTCCTAGTGGGTACACGGGGTGTACTTCCGCATAACTACTACTAATAGTACTATACGCCACCTGAACACAGGGAAGACTGAATAAAGTATTGCTGCTTCTGGTCTTTGACAGGATTGGTCGATGAAAAATGAAACGGAATATTTTAAAATAATTTCATACAGATCACATACAATATCATTTCACAGAAACGAAAGGCTATTTTATACTATATTATATCATATTCAGCATACCTACCTATAACTATATTATGGTTTACAGTACATTATTTAACCCTATTTAAATAGTTGTAAACAGTATGAGGTTTGTTTGAAAGTTATTTCAATAAATGCCTATGTTCAAAGGTCCATTGCATACAGTATATTGAGAAAAATGATAAGTATTTATGAGCCAAGAAATGTTTCCTATCTGCTGCTCATGCACATTTTTTTACTACACACAGCACAGAAGCTGCAGGCAGCAGTGCTGCATATAGAGCTGCTCTATATTTTGTGGCCCTGAATGCATTACTATTTTGCACCACCACCATTAGTCCATATCACTTTATTACTACTTTAATTATTATAATTTGATGCAATATTTTCCTCACACATAGCACTAACAGCTGCATAAACAATCTGATCACAGCAGGTCTATAATAAAGTCACAGCGTAGTATCCTCTCTGTGGATGGGGTTGCTCTCTCCTGTCTCCCTCCACCTCCACTTCTCCTTCCTGTATCGATCAAGTGGAGAAAGTTACCTTTAAAAAGTACATATCACTTCTTTCCCTTTGTACTAACATTTCCCAGTTTAATGGTGATATAACCGGTACATGACATGATACAGAAAGGTCATCTCTAAAAATATCATCCAATTGGACTCAGAATGGCACAGATGGATTGATTTTGATTTTTTTTTTTTTTTTAGAGGACTTTGACGTCCATACAAACGCTATAAATTGGCCTTAAGGAAAAGCGAGAACACAGTTTTTGGAGTTTCATCATCTAATCCGCTCAGCTTTCCCTGCCTGCCGTCTCTCATCTGAAGCTGATCCCCTGCCTTTATTAGACTCTGTCAGACTGACTGCTACATGCAGGAATACAGGGGTGAGGCTCGTCTGAAGGTATACCGAAGACAAAGTTACCCTGTGTCATTATATATAGGTTTATCTTACATAAACAGTTTCCCTACAGTCACTGTAGGATGTAATCTATCACATTATGTAGAATTAGATTAAGTTCAACCTTTCTTCTGTTAGTATCTGTACAGTTTAATATGGTGTAGCAAATAGTATATGTACAGTAGATATTATAAAGATTTATAGATGATATGGTACACTAGCATTCAGAGAACAATCCATCTAAATGCATCACAAATGTTGACACAATCTTCAGACAGTTGGTTAAAGAAAATGTGAATGTTTCTTTGTTTCCGTCCACTACTTTTCTGCGAATATTAAGAGTTTGTTCACTGTGATCATGCTTTAAAACATTGCCAATGAGATGAACTACCTCATACAAAAACATACACTTACTTAACTACATGTAAAATGTGAGGCTGTCTTTAACATTCACCCCTGAACCAAACCACTGGTCTGAACCACACAACATTGTTTCAAACTCTTCTTAGAGTTTGTCAAAGCCTTTGTCTAACAGTTGTTTCTGCAGCTCTTCATACATGGCGTTTCATTGCTATTTCCATCTAAAACCTGACTTATGTTTGTTTAAATCAAGGAACACGACAGACGGATGAAATGCTCCTAATATTCAGAATTTAAGCAATAAACTTCACATTAGGCATGACTTTGTTACTGTAGAACAAGAGATGAATGCATGCAAATAAATAGGCAATTTACAGCGGCAAGAAAATCTGAACCCTGTGGAACTGTCTATAGTCTATTTTTAAATATAGTCAGCGCTTCATGTAAGATCTAAATTACAATACTTACCCACAGTACATTCTTGATACGTTCACTGAATGTCCAAACAATTAGCTTCAGTAAAGACACGAGATATTATAAGTCTGTGAATTATCTTTAACACAATGTCTATACTTACTATACGTCACATTTTAAGTCAAATTAATGTCCAGATTCTGTCAGTGCTTTTATTTTATAATCATATTTTCTGGATACATAAGGGAAGAACAAACACTCTGTCATTAGATTCACTGTCAGTGTATCAAGTGCCATAACGCTTGTGTGTCTGTTGTAGCTGGTATGACAACCCTAACTGTGTGTGTTACTGTGTTACTTGATTACAGTAATATTGATGTCGAATGTTTCTTATGTCACTCATGACACGGGCCTGACTGACTGTGTTCCAGACCTTGAAAACTCTAATAACTACTTCTGCATACGTTAAACTTAAGGAAACAGCATAAAAAGTGGAATGAAAACATCAACCTATGCATTTTAAAACAAAAAAAGCATAATTAATGAACAAGGCTACTGAAACTGCAAATGACACTATAAAAAAAAACAAAAAAACACAGTAGAACCACAAAAGAGTGTTTACTGTATTTGGGCCATTGGTCCAGGCATCAACAAGCCCCAAGGGTCTGAGGAGAGAGCAGCTTTACCAAAAACCTATCTTTTATATTCATTAAGGGTCCTGCCGAGCATGCACAGTGCCCCGGGTAGGAAGCAAGTGAGCTGTAACAGCGAGTGAGCACAGACAGTTTGGAAAGAAAAACAATGAAACACTCCTATATTTTAATCATAGCACATACTGGATGGAAAAATTGACACTAAAAACACACCTGCAGTTGATTCAAAAAAAGTAATAACTCGTAGCTAGGTTATGTTAAAGAGCCATACTAGTGGGTTTTAGTGTCTTATATCCACTAAACTTACCTTCACATCAGACATAAATATTTTGTGAGCCATATTGATGTGTTTCAGAATATTTTGACTTATTTTGTTTACCATTCTCCATTGTTTTCCAATGCATTTTCTACTTTTTGAAAATTAGTGTTGGGGAGCAACTAGTCACTAGATGTGACAGCGTAACGTAATTAAACTACAAAATAAATGTAACTGGAAACTGTTACTGAAAAAAAACATGCAATTAAATAATATATTGTTCATTTTATATTTTATTTTTAGCTTTTAGCATCAGAACACACAGCATGTAGCACACATACACAACATGAAGTTTAAAAACATATAATACTCAGTACCATTATACAAAGTAACGTCAGGGGGTTTATATCCACAGCCCCCAAACGAAACCATGGACTGTATGTAAAGGTGGACATTGTGAGGACACTTCAAATTTAAAGTCAAAGCGTCTCAGTCTCCCCCTGGTGGCTGGATGCAGTATATGTCATAAATCCTGCCCCCTCCATGTTACTCATTGAGATTTCAGCCAAGCTAAAAACTTTAAGTACACATCCAATAGATTTTTTCCAATGGTGGTTTCAAACTTTTTAGGTAGATTTAATCAGGTAGATTTGCATTTAAATCCTTCTTGTCAGTTTTTTTCATAAGTTACAGTGGAAACCGCTTATAGTGATCATGGTTACGGTGATCAACCGCTTATATGGATCAAAAAGCCTGGGACAGAATCATTCCTATACAAATGCTGTTTACATAACTTGCTTATAGTGATCAAGTAGTCCGCTTATTGTGATCATTTTGGGTTTTTGAAGTCGCGACACCGCCGTGCTGTGGTCCATGAGCCTGTATAAACCCCATTATCACTTTAAAACTGAGTATTAGACGTACAGCAAACTGACAAATTAAAGGTCCAGTTATAGTGATCAATTTGACCTGGACAGATGTGATCACTGTAAGCAGTTTCCACCATATAGGATGTTATAAATACAGGTGATTTACAGCTGTAATGACCACATCCATGTGTTTCTACTGGGCAGACAAATTTTGTCACACGGGCAACAAGGCAACTCCTCTGATCCCAGGATTTTGGCTTCATTTTTACACAGCATCTATGGACATTCAAACTAAGAAATAGACGATCGCTCCTTCCACCAGAAGAGTTGTGGGCACGGGAAGAAAACAGACACATACTAAACTATATGAAACAAGACAGGGTTCAAACAGAAAGAAAATACCACAGAGCAGCAAAATTCATGATCTGTAGTTATGCAGTCTAATTAAGTAATGCCAAAAACAGCTTCCACTCCTTCTGGTAATAGTTTTGTGAACTGCATTTTCTATGACGAACCTGTTCCATCTTAGCAACTGAAAACATCTCATTAAGCCACCTCTGGAAACACGGAGATGCTGAGGTCTTCAAATTTAATAATATTAATTTTTCAGCTAATTTTTCAGAACTTTTTCAATGAATCATTAATTAATTATCCTGAAATACACTGAACTTCTGAATCAAGTCTAATTGAACTTAAGTATTTTCGCACTTTACTTCTATTCTTTTGTACACCTTGTCTTTGTATTTCATTGTTTTCTTTGTGTATTGTATTGTAACAATATTGAAGAAAGTTTTCTTAAAAAAAGAAGAAAAAAAAATCATAAGTAGCATGGGATCGCAGGACTTTTCACACCATCACCGATGAAAACGTATCTGAGGTGATGATTGAGACAGAAATCATGTTTATAGAAAAGGTAAGTTTTATTCACATTATGTTTGTTGACATAGATTCATGTTATGTAATTTCATTCTAATGGAACTGCCACAAATATTGTTAATGATATGACGCCGGAAGGTGCCAAATGAAACGCACTGAATTTATCTGAATTAGAACATTACTGGATTTAATAAAAATGCACAACAATGTCAACAAAACATATTACACAGGTCTAGTCTATTTTTGGCATTTTAGTGTAGAAATGGTACGTGTAATAGCTTTCAATGCAAATCAGCCTCCACAAATGCTTTGTGCTCTGTAGCTCTTCACGTCAGGAAATGCTAATGTAAAATTTTAGCTGTACACATTAAACACATTAAAGAAATGCATCAAGCAACCACAGAATGACTCACCATTTTTCTTCTGATTATCTGTTTATCAGCAACATGTAGAAAGAAGACAATTCTGTTACCTTGTATGCAGGGATCTTTCAATTATTTCTGTAAGGTACACTCTATTTGCAGAATAGTGCTACTCTTGGCATGCATCGCTTGAAGTGTGCTCTTCCAAGCACAGGATGAATGACACTACTTACCGTATTCTTATTACTGCTTGCTGCCTTTTTGTTGGAGGGGGTATGGAGTGATGCCATTTATCATGCTAGACATGAGGCTGGGTTTTTATCAAACACATTTTCTCCTACGGGGAGTTCACAGTGCACATCTTTGATGCATTTTCATATTTACTGGACATTTTTATTTATATTCTTGCAGTGAGTAAGCCAGTCTAGAAACTCTCGGCGCGAGAGTCACTGTCCCCGTCACTTTGGTGTCAAAAAGTATTGAGTGGCTCGTAATGTGGAACATCCTATGGGGATAAACCTTAATTTCTTCAAGGGAACATGCTGAAAATCCATAAACAAACCAACGGCGAGTGTGTTTGATAACTGGACTGCCTGAAGGCTTTGTCTATTGGAAGATTACTGTAGGTACCCCCAGGAGATTCTGTAACAGATGAGGTGACTCGTGTGCATGCAGATGTGACAGTTGCTATGCTTATGGATTTTCAATGAGAGGTAGACCATGCAAATCCAGGGCTTAGGAACTCCAGTACCTAACAGGGAAATAAGTCAATCCATTCACACTGTCTAGCAGCCAGCTTGTTCAGTCAAATTAAATATATACATATATATATATATATATATATATATATTGAATAAAATGAAGATTTGCATTGCAAAAAAAGAAAAAAAATATGGATTTTATTTAACAAGACATAAAAAGGATCAAATTTTCATGACGGTGCACTTTGATCTGTGCATTTTATTTAGCATAGCATCAGTGTTATTCATTTACGGCTGGCACGGAATATGTAAAACTGATCAGTGAAAATAAAGAAGCTTTCATGAACAGGTGAGTCTACCCTCCAGAAACAAATCATTGAAATGCCACATTTACAAAAAAACAGACATCGTTGTGTGACGGTGTTCATTTTGCCTGCTTTTCTTTTAGTCTTAAAACCAAGTCCCATCCTAGTTTTAGTTCGATTTAGTTAAGTTTTTTAATTTATGTTTTGTCTAGTGTCAGTCAATACTTGACATTTCGTCTCTTTTCAGTCATCAGAAAATAAACTGATCAAAATGTTTTGGACATTTCATTCAGTTTTGAATGAAATGATGAAGACAAATGGAAGTGATTAACAAATTGAACTGATGGTGTCACTGCACTTGATGAATATTGTGTCACTTAAAACGAGAGTCAAGGTAATGACTAGAGAGTCTGGTGGCTGTCTATGATACTAACCATGAAAAAGATTAAAAGTCTGTCCTGATGGTATTATTATTTTTTTTTAATGTAGTTTTAAGACTCTTGGGGGATTGATGAAATGCCTTCAGAATTGTAAGGTAGGTGTTGTCAATCACCCAGCTGGGTTTTCTTAAGGTCGTCTGAGGTTTATTTTTCTGGTCAGGGTCGACGTGGAGCTGTGAATGTAAGGTCACTACAAACCGGGGCTCAGATTCTTTTGACCTTCTAGTCACAAAGCTCTTCTCACAACATTTCACTTTCACGTTTCGTCTCTGCTGCATTATGTTAAAGTCGGTCCGAACGTTCATCGGACTCCATTGTTTTTTTCCGTCACTGTACTTTGCATTGTACACTAACACTTACGACAGCACAGTGCACAGTCGGGATCTGAAGATCATTAATGTTGCATGCTCTGCAGCTGTTACACTCTGGAACGTGGTATAATAAGGTGAAGCGTTAATAATAGTAATATTAGTAAGTGTTTGATCGCCTGATAGTGTGATCTCCACTATCCATTTTGCACTAGTTATCATTAAATATTAAGTCAATAAGTGTAAATCAAGTGTCACAAACTCAAAGATTTCGAGAAAGAGAGAGAGAGACTCAGAGGTTTGTGTGCAGCAGCCGAACTGAGTGTGACAATTTGCGCCAGCGTTTTGTAAATTACAACGCGGCTTATTGGCACAGAAAGACATTGCATACATTGTGCTGAATGTATGAATATTCCTTAATTTATCTGCTTGGCAGCTCAGTGTGCGATGAATTCCACCCTTTGCGGGTGCTTTGTCAATTAAACACTATATTTTTATGTCTCATTTGCATCGGTTTTGTGCCGCGCAATCCCTCTGTGGATCTGGTCCAATGCGTTTCACAGGCTTCCAAGACAGATATTTGGATTATGTCATTGTTAAATAAATAAATAGCCTCTGCAATTTTGTTTTAGTTTTTATCCAGATGTGGATAAAGTTTCACAGTGGCGTTCTTAAGACAATGCCTGTTTTGCAATTAAATCCCTTGAAATCCGTTTTAATCTATGTCTTTTTTCTCTCGGACAAATGCTGTTTTGTACACATCTTCAGCCTATAAAATCTGCGTCTGAAAGATAAACAATACACAACTTTCAGTAGAGAAAAATGGTGTTCAGCTCCACTGAGAGTTGTCAAACACATCCAAGGACTTGAGCCAGAGACTCATAGATTCCTGTCTGGTTGGCCTTACTCAGCCTCTAAAATAGAACGTGTGCACAAGCTCTTTGTGGCCTTTGAACTACAGGTGCTCATCCACAAGCTCTGCTGGATGCGTCTGCACATTATTCTTCCTTAAAGATAAGACAACCCACTGTGGATGAAAAAAAAGAAAAGGGGGGAATGTCATTTATCATGATCACAACTGCAGCTTTGACTACCACCATGTGGAGGCATCGGCGTTATAAGGTGGACATTTTTCAACAGGGGGGTGGTACACGGTGTTCGGTGGAGGTTTAGAGGAGGCAGAGGGTTTGGGATGTGTTTTGACTGTTGCCGTTGATCACGTCTGTGAAAAGACAAAAACATCTGCAATTTCAAACATGTCACTGTTTTCAGCCGAGTCTGTTGACACCATCTGTGTAGGTAATAGGAAAGTGCAACAGGGGCCAATGAACAGTTTGTCAGGTTGTGGTTGCAGTTAGTGTTATTCAAACAATTACACCAGAACACAATTACTTATATAAGCATTAGGGCTTAACAATATTGGAAACCTGACATTGGAATATTTTTTTTAATTCTGCGATACATATTGCAATATTAAAACATAAAAGGATTTTCACCAGAGGGCTTGAATAACTATTTGGAAAGAATGAATCACTCTAGAATAACTAGGGTGATTTTGTTGTAGAGGGCATTTGCATGGAAAATAACAATAATAAGACTATTGTGAGTGCAGATTATCAATTCTTAATGCTCTATGATTAATTTCAAACAAGTCTTGTGAAGTGATTTTGGACACGAAATACTAGAGAAGCGAAAGACTTGAAAGTTGGTTTGTGATTATGGAGAGCTCTGCACATCTCTACTCATTAAAGACACGCCGTTTGTGGCTTTTTGCTCTCTGCACTTTTCAGTATGGACCAATCTTTGCACTGATGTGCGGAGAAATGTCTGAAACACTAGAAAATCTGACGCAAAACAAGATAGAACTCAGGTGCAAAACTTTATGGGCATATCATGAGATGATGGCAACAAGACCGATCGTTAGTTTTCAGTCATTTACTTACACACCAGATCAAATCAGTGACATTAACCTATTTAACAAACAAAAGGAGACAAAGAGAGGTCAAAAAACGACGTGGCTCTACTCTCACATCAGCTCTGGTTCTGTGTTTACCTTGGTTTCCATCTTATAAACACTGTTCAAAGCAAATAAACTATATACAATAAACCATATGTCATTCCCGAATGCATAAATAAAATGAAATTTAATTCATTTCATAAGTGTAAGTCAATATGTGCTTATGAAATCAATATTACATTTTGTCAGTGAAGTGCATTTAGGCTTCTACGCATAATATGCCACAGACTAAGGAAGACATCTCTACACTACACAGTATATGGTAATTTGACTTCTTTGACACAAATGTCCTTAAAAAGCAATCCACGCACAGTATACACTACTGCTTATGTGTTTCACATAAAATTTCAACAAGACCTTAATCCTTCCTGACAGTCGACTTGATACTCGTGTCACATTGAAAGAAAAAGTGGGTAATGCCTCAATGTAACATACAACCGTTGTCTCGCTGTCAGTGAGAACTCACACAACCAATTTGTTTGTCTGATGTTGAAAGCCAAAATGGACTGGGCTGACAGGCTTTCACTGGATTAACAATGACAGCAGCCCCTTTAACTCCCCTTCCACAACTTGGAATAAACAAGAATAAACAATTAGGTGGCAAAGCTGTGTACGAGGTTTCATGTCTACTGTAGAACTGCAAGAACATACTCAAAGCCTCAATTAGTCTATTTTCATTGAAGTTTAGCATGTCAGCTGTATACTATAGTCTCACAGTTTCTCATCTTGCCTCTACTCTTTCTGCCTTCGCTTTATAAGATGAACATCACTGTGAACTCGAGCCTCTATGCCATGATATCGACATCTTTCACCTGATGACTTTAGATGAAATTAGCTCCTGTCATTTCTGACATTATATTTTATAACTAGTCAACAACCCTGAGTTTAATTCTGTTTAATTAAATCATCTGTAAAGTAGGGTCTCCACCTTTAAAAACAGTCTATATTTTTACCCCATAAGCAGTACTACATTTGTAAACAAAATGGATTATGAAAAAGGAACACTGAAGACCACTGTCATGGAGATGAATTTATAATCCTTAAAGCTGCACCAATGTATTTTCATATTAACAATGGATCAAATGTGAAAGGGCTCACTTATAGTGACAAATCCACAGTGGCTAATCCACAGAGAATTGTCATACAACTATTGCAGTGTTTTAGTTCCAGTTGCTTTTATGACCCGCAGCCACGCTCAGATGTTTTTAGCAAAAAAAGACATGACCCCAATTTGTGCTGCCTGCCCAGTACCGAACAGCAGAAGCGAGCAACTGGTGGTGAGGAAAGTGAAGCATTTAGTAGCTTAAGCTTACAGTTGTTGTGCAACAAAAACATGACTTTTAATTAATGATAACCATGCTGAATGTCTGGTGGATTTGTTAACTGGGAACAGTTTGTACTGTAACAGAGAGCAGATACAGATGACCACTTAGCAAGATTAAAGTACGACAATACTCTCGGACTGGGCAGAACACATACAACATGACAAGAGCTACAGTAAAAAAATAAATAAAGATGAATAAAAATGGTGAAGAAATGTCATCTGACAAGACAAGAGGATCAATTATGTATATTTCCAGCTCCCTATGTATTTTATCTCAGTTCTTCTTGGTTTGCAGGAAGTCTGCTGAGGCTGCCTGTCAGCATGTGTTTAACCTGATCCACAGGAAGTAGTCTGTTGGAATAAACCGACCACTGGACAATTACTTCAGTCGACGTTGTCCTCCCTTCCATTAACTACATGTTACTGCTCTCAACAGCAACAACCTCCAAGATAGGGCTGTCACAATAATGAAATTTGACTTTTACGATTAATGTTCATACAAATAATTGCGATTAATGATTTGTCTTTTTCTGTTCATTTTATGCCACTATTACAGTATAAGCCTCATAAATAAAAAACACATTTCTGTTCTTAAGATCGAGGCTTGTAATAGTTTACATTTAAATGTAAAAATCCTAGAATTAGTGAGGAATAAATACAAAATAAGTGTATTCAAGTTTAAATCCTATTGCTTAATAGTCATCTTTTTAACTTTAAACAGATTCTCTCCTGTGAACAGCAGATTTACAATGAAACCGTCAAGACCATCACAACTCACTGTCAGCTTGTCAGACATGTCTCTGATCTGCATTAACCCAGGCCTATATATTAAAGTGCAATTTCAATTTCAAAACCACCAATGGCATTCAAATTAGAGATAACCTTTAAGGCAGTCATTTTTCAAATGCGCACATTTAAATGTTGGAGCGTCAAATGAATTTCCACAGCAGTCCAGCATATAAGAAAGAGAACTTCAGATGATGAACTCTCAGCTTTTCACTCTGTTTGACTCCATACAAACTAGTGGTCATTCAGTCACACACTGCGACAGACCAGTCCTGATCAGGGATCAGCCATCGCTGTCATGTGACCATCATACAGCGCTGGTTTCACATATGTTACAGCTGCTTATACAACTGTACATGGAGGTGGAATCACGTAAGTTGCTCCTAATTTGATGTGTAAGACTGTTCACATACTGCACTTTGAGGAAAGAGAGAGAGAGAGAGCGCAGCGATGGTCGAGCTACACAGAAAGATGGCGATAAGAAAGGAGTGAATCAGAGAAATGAAATGAGTGTCCAATGGCATTTACACTTCTACAACACAGATAAACACACCCACACCTCAGCACAACCTTCAAGCAACGACATTCAACACTGATCATAGCTATATAAGATAAATATAAGATATATGTGCTTCATAGATATATCTGCGTATGTTAACAGTGCATGGGTGGGAAATGTGCTAAAAAATAATCACCGGCTTCATGTGCATGCAGCATCTGGAATGGCCCATTTATGGAAATGCATAATGACTTTAGCTCATCATGCAAGTAGAAAAAAAACCCTGTGCGAACGGAGCATTCAGTACCATCTGAAGCCTAAGCATCTGATTCATGGAGATTAATTTTACATACATTCAGCTTGCATTTGTAAATAAGACAAAAAGTGACAACCGCGTCACATGAAATGCACGCATACGGCAGATGCTCCTCTTAAATCTCCTCATTCTTGTGGCTAATTGAAGGAAAATTGCTATACAATTCTTTACTTCTTTCTAACACAACATGTGCCTGAGTATCCTGATCCGGCCCAGGTCTGAGACATTCCCTGGAGAGCAGCAGCTGTTTAAAATGAAGATTGTTCCTACACTGTCTCTCCTGCTCCCTGTTACACCACTTGAACTCCTCCTGCAATACTTCAAGGAGATAAATTGTCTTCAGTTCGTTTTGTGAAGAGATAACAAAGCCGGAATTTGTCTTTAAAAATTAGCTAAACCGTGAAATAAGGGCGAATGTATCCTCCCTGATGTGTATCTTTAATATTTCTCTTCCAGTGGCAGACAGCCATTATCATAGTCACATGAAATATAACATGAGGTAGAGAGATGGGAAAGACTAATGGAAGACTGGAACCGAAAACAAGCTGTAAAATATTTATGTAGCTTCCTTGTACTATTACACTAAGTACAACAGAAAGACAGACAAACCTCAAATTTACATTTAATTAAAGCACTTTACAAGCAACTTATTATTAATGGGCTCTCTTGCCCACTAAGGAATTACCCCCATTACACAAGCTGTGGGCAAAAACCTTGTAAATGGTGCTTGGCAGTATTAATACAGCACTGAGCTGAGGCACCTTATAAGAAATGGAGACATCCGAGCAGTTAATGAGCTTCAAATGCAGTTTGGCCTCAGTGATTAAACATTTTTGTACTATTTACAGCTGAAAGTTATGCTGATGTATGGCTTAATAAAGATATTGAATTGGGATCAGGTTCAAAAAAGAGCCATGGCAGCAAATTGTGGAATAGTGTTGGTTAGTGAAGGCAGCTGAGCGTGGTCTTCTCTGGGGATACTTTAGGCAATAAGGAACAATGGGATGTGGGTTTATCTCTGACCACAGATCAATGGCATGTGTGACAGTGCAAACTATTTGTCAAACCGTGGCCAATATCAAGTGGTACAGAACAACACAGCGGTCTGCGTTTGCTGATTGGCCCGTTGCTGACCCACAACAGCGTACACTGTACAATACTGGTACACGAGTCTGGGTTTTTTTAATACTCGCATCGACTCGACCCATTACAAGCCAATCCGCACTGCTCGATGCACAAAAACATCCACTGATCAACCCCCCAATGGATTTGAGCCTGTATTCAATCCACATATTGAAGCTGACGGCGGAGTATTTCCACGTTTTAAGTACGAATTCTATGACTTTTAAGACTTTTATCTCTAAAAGGAAAAAATAATGCCATTATTGCAGTACTAGGAATCAGCAAACTAGACTACGGTATTTCAGTTTCCATGTTAGAATCCAGTGCTTTACAGCCTCACAGCCCAAAGTGGGAATGTTTTGCATTCACATCACACCTCATACCAATCACTGAATGTTTTCAGCCACGATGACTGTCGTCCTCCGACCACTTCTCAATGACTTTGCATTTACCCATGACTAAGCCTGCATTGTCTTCTCACAGGATTGTGCTCTTGTTTATTTCCATCGCGGCCTTTAAACCAGTCTGACCTCAGTAGGAAAACAACAATACTGGTGTGTCTTTGAAGGGGCTTAAATCAACCAGTGTTTATGTACCTCTTGTGCTCATCTGGCAACCTCTTGTGGTTGTACGTCAAAACAAGTGAAGCTGCTCCGGTGACATCGTTAGATAGGGACAAACCTTAGAGGGAGGCGGTAATTGACCAGTCAATTTGGCAGGCTATGTTACTCAAACCTTGAAATGGATAAACACTTTCTTAGGTTAAAAGAAAGTGTTTCCTGGCGGAGTAGGTACCACACAGGCCATGTCATTCCCGTACTGTCTTTCTCCACATTTCCTGTCTCTCTCCACTTGAAATATCAAACAAAGGCACAAAAGCCCCAAAAAACAACAGCAGCAAAAAAGCGGATCACAGCCACACTATGCATAATACCACCGCCTACCAAGTGGCATCGAATTTAGCATACAAACAAATAGGTACTGGGTGTTGGAAAAAATGGACATTTTCTGAGATTTAAACAGAAACTGAAGAAAAAATATTATTCACTCTGTCCTATATAATGCCTCCCCTTCTAAAATGTCATATTAAGACATTTTTAGACCTTGATTAAACTAAATAAAAGATGTTTTAAGACTTTTTCAGGATCTGCAGGAACTCTGTAAAAGACTCAGAGACAAAAGCTTTTTCTTTTTCACCTGCTCCTTTTCTTTTTTAGATGGTTTTCCTGTGATGGATGATGGAATCGGCATCCTCTTCGCACACTGACATTTGTTAGCCCTTGTGCCACATAAGTAATACCGGACACGATATTGAATGAGCGTAGAACTCCACAAACCTGTCCGGGAGTTGAGATTTCATTACAAGCGGCACCTTGTTCTTCGTGAATTCTGGCATCGAGGGCTGATTTGAAGGAGCTTGAGTGGGCTTGTTGTTGCTTTATAGATCACAGCTTAGCATGCAGTGTTTCTGTTATGGATAATCTAGTGTGAATGCTGCTTTGTGATGTTTTGACCCGAATCGCTCTAGCGCATGATATTTTCTTGTATGCTAACCCAGGGGTTATCGGTCAATCTGCTCGTCACATAGCTCATAAAGTATAGTAGCGTATACTATTTTCCTTTTCGAGTCAAGGAAAAAATGGAATGAAAAAAAAAAATGCTGCCAGGTCAGGAGAGAGACATTTCACGTTTTGGTTGATGTCAACCCACCCAATCATCCAGAAGAAACATTTTCAAAGGCCTCTTTTCACTGGTACAAAACTGAAAAAAATGATAAAAGCAGAACAGAATGAATGAAAATAACGTAACAGATTTGTGAGAGCTTGGTTGCTAAAAGAGTCAACATGATTCATTTCTTATTTTTATTTTCAAATTCATATTTATTATGCAGTAATTTTAAAAAATGAACTTAATTAAAGGGGTTTTATGTAGTATTTCTGCTTTAAAATCTTCAAAAATAACCTAAAAGTGTCATTAGAGTGTTTGGAAAAAAGAATTCTGACGTTATGCCAAAGATGACAATGTGCTGGATTGCTGAGGCATTCACTGGTATAAAACTGGACACAGCTCTGAAGTAAACAAGTGAGTTTGATTATGAAGCTTATGAAGGTTTAAAGTCACTGTGTTATGTTGTTATGTTTGCTGCCATTTGTTGACACACGGTTCAGAATAAACTGTGACAGTTCTGACCTTGTTTGGACGATTCAAAACAGATCTTTAGTGCAGCTATTGACAACACGAACTGTATGGAAAACCGAGGTGACCGAGGTGGTTTTACTGCGGCTGTTTTGAGTCTAAAAACAGAACTATAATGTAAATGAGCAGCTGATGCAGCACATGAAGATTATAAGACAGCAGTGGTGATACTGTAATACAGGTCTAAATTCACACTTTATTCAGTGTGAATTTACACTGTGGAGACGTAGCGTTAATTCATTGCTGGTTTTGGTAGCCGTGAGTGCGTTCTGGTTCATGACTTCCCCCTGCTGTTGATAGTTTGGAATATCAATAGTACACATAACCCCTTTAAAGCCTAATGTTTTATCAACAGACTAGAGTAACAGTTCTACTTACAATACCACGGAAGTAGTTCTCCATGTACATGCATAAATTCATCTAAACTCAGATTCTGTAATCAAGTCACTACTTGGTTCCTTTATCCCAAATATTAAGGGTAACTCTACGCACTTGAGTGCTATTTTTAACAGTGACTTAAGCTTTAGACAAAGCACAAAAAAAGAGTACAATCAGTCTTCTAATATTCCCTAATCAATCATTACCTTTAGCAGCACAGACAAAATGATTCATGCTTCATTTCATTTCTTCACGTCTGGACTACTGTAACACCTTGTTTACCTGCCTCAGCGGCCGAGATGCAGCTCCACTTTGGACTGTGCAGAACTCAGCAGCAAGACTTCTGATGAAAAACCAAACCCTCTCACATCAACCCAGTTCTAGCCTCTTTACACTGGTGACCAATTTCTTTTAGAATCCATTTTAAAATCCATCATAACTTAAAAACTGTTAGATGGACAATCAGCAGAGTGCGTGAAGGACTTCTGAAATCCTCACAAACTAAAATGGCCTCTTTGATCTGCCGAGCTACCGAGGTCCAGGCTGTTTTTGTCTTTTTCTTTTTATACTTGTGATGATGTCAGTAGCCGATAGAGAACATGTCAGTGTAGAAGGCCTCGCTGTGGGAGAAGTCTAATCCCTGCGGCCATAGCAGCCCGAAACAAGAATGCCTGATACACTTAATGGAATGTGGACAGATTTATGTCAGTATGTTATTACTGTATCAGTGTATGTGTCATGTGCTACTGTGCGTGTGCAGTTTCCTAAAAAGAACTTCCCTTTGGGACAATAAAGTCTAAAGTCAAGGTCATTAAGACAATAGACAGAACTTTGTGCTCGTAGTTTTTAAAGGGCTGCACAAATAAAAAGTAATTATAGATTCACTGGTAACATTTTCCCCTGTTCCTGCTCCAACGTCCGTGCTGGTTATAGAAAGATAATGGCCATGATTGAAAGTTACAGATACTTTTCTGTGGCCTCACTCCTCTTTTCTCTCTCAATTTCCCAGTGTTCATAAGCAGCCTTTGGGTAATTCTGTGCAAATACTCCAATTAATTACAGTAAAAATAACATAGCTGTGTGGCTGACAATTTCATTCAAAGCAATTCTCAAATGTTTTGCTAAATGTTACGTTTAAACAGGCAGAAATCAGGGGAGAAAACACCAGAATGCAAAAGAATATCTACCCTCCTCCTGCAGCTCTCTCCTCTCTGCCCTACGTGTCGACTGTAGATGGTGGACACAACGTTATTTATTGTCGCTGTGCGGAAGTGAAACCGAAATATCACAGGTAGGGGAGCCGCCATGTTGGTTGGTGTGAAGAGGCAAAGAGTAAAGACAGAGTGCAAAGCAAAGAAGACTTGTGATCGGCCAAAGTCCTCCGTCACACGCTAGATTTTCTAAAACCTGAACCAGAGCCAAGAGGAAGTACACAACTGTTTCAAGTACAACATTATGAAAGGTTATTAAGGATTTTTTTTTGCCCCAAAACACTGAAAAACATGCTGCCTACTGAAGCTTTAATGTGTTTTTTTTTCATTTCAAAAAGTCATTTTTATCAGTTCTAATGATTCTATATAAAAGCCTTACTTCTTTTTAATTTAATCAGTTAAGGCTGTGTTTTCTTATACAAAAGGTGAAAACTTTTTCAAATTTTGCAACTCTAATTAGTTGCGTTTCTGGCTAAACAACCCCATTAAGTGGTTCCTGAATATTTGGTTGGACATCAGCTGTTTTTCATCATGTTCCTGAATAAGCTTTGATTGGCTTTGTCACTCCAGCTCGACTGGAGGTCTTTGCTGATTTAACTTTGAAAAGACGGTCTTCACTGCAGAGTGAATAGAAGCTCCAAGGGCTGCTCAGAGACATGACGTGAAAAATGTGTTTTAATAGAGTACTACTTAAAACAAGGACACTCACTTAGCAAAGTCCTTGCATTCTTAATTATTCTCAAAGGTTAAGACATCTGAATACACTCCTAGTAAACAACATCACTTTGATTGCTTCAGCATCACACGCTTGTGGTAAAAGTATACTCACTGAGGATTAAATCCTATTTGACAAAAAAGAACTGATTACTTATTGAACAGGAACAAACGTGTCTGGATTACCATGTGGAGCACAATTTCAGACTCTGCAGTTGTACCTCATGCTGCTACAGTGAAAAAATTATTGTCAAGATAATGTGGTTTACATTGAGGGTTTTATATTGAACAGGTGTCAAGTGTGAAAAGGCCTGATGAAAAGCTCTCTGTGACTAAGTACCTCCATAACTACTAAGCAATTCTCCCGTCTGATGGTTTCATTGTACAGGCAGGCAGAGCTGAATCATAGCTGGTGTTGTATCTCATATTTCTCTTTAAACCATTTGAAATCATTCTGCGGCAGTCTGCCTAGAAACAAACATTCTTTGTCTGTCTGTCTTTGAAGAATCGATGATCAAAACTATCAATACTTACATAACAAGTGAAAATTGAGCAATGAATTTGTTTTTCTCAGAAAAGTGCCCGACTGCAGTGTGTTGTTAAAACCTGGGATGACAGAGCCAGTCAGCCTGACTCTGTGGCAAACGAGAAAAGAAAGAAAACGATGCAGCACTTTCCTGCAAACTAGAGCCCATCCACAAATACCTTAGCTGCCTTTATCTGTTGAATTTGGCAAACACACAGAATGCTTTTCCTCCAAGGTAGACCTTTATGAGATAAATTGAAAGCACGAGCTTCATAACCATGACTGCTCTGTTAAAGCCAGCATTTACCTGAGGTTTCTCAATCCCTACAGCTTGGCTTGGTACCTTGCTTTGGTTCGAACTTTCAGATGTGAAAACACCCTTAAACACCTCTTTGAAACAGCCCCACATTCTGCAGACACCTTTAGCTCTAGAGATCCTTCGGTGTCTTTGAGCTCATTTCCAGCAACAGCCAGCAGTTGTTTGAAGTAAAAAAAAAAAGCTCCAGTAGACTCCCTACAAACCCGTCTGCCCAGCGCCAAACAACAAACAGCCAAAGTTAGCTACAAGCTAGTGGACATTTGGAGCATTGAGGCATGTTAGAGACCAAAAACAGGAGGTGGATATTCATCAAGTGACAAATTAAAACTCAAAATGAATGCATGAAATTCCATAAACTAGCGATATATAAATACTGTTTCATAAAATGTCAATTTAACTCTAAGTCCAGATGGTGCAACAGAACAGAATTGATGAATTAAGAGTGAACCTAAATAGTTTCAAAGTAATTTTACAGTCAAATATAAGCTCGCATGGACTAACAGGCAGCAGAAAAGCAATGATGCCCAGGAGCATCGGTTCTTCAGAAGAAGACGAGTAAGACTGTGAAATTAACAGGTAAAGTGTGCAGTGATGCAGAGGCAGGGATAATATTTAGCTGCCAGTTGAAACAGTTGCGAAGACAAGCTGAAGACAGGACAAAGGATTCCTCGCGGTCCCAGAGCACGGGGAATTTCTGTAATCCTGACGAGACGTGTTTGAAGCATGAATGACAGTTTGCATTTTAGTGACACATGCTTTATTTTTTGAGATTCTCCTGAGCAGTGTTGTTTTGAAAAAAAAAAGGTCTGGAGTGTCATCAAAGGGCCACCAAATACTAAGACACTTTTAATTATTATTATTGTAAGTCCAGCAAACAACACACACAATTTAGACAGCTCCAACGTTTCAAATGACACTACTTTCAATATAAATATAAATATTCGGTCAGTCATGCTCAGTCATATTATACGACATAATAATACTCTGCGCTGGATTAATAATTACACATGCTTTTTCCAAGTTCAATAACCTCATTAAAAAATGTTTTAAACTGACATCTTCTCATCCACCCTCAGTCAAACATTTGGGATCTCTAAACATGAAAATATTGTTAGTTTCTAAAATGTATCTGCTGGGAACTAGATGGTTCCTGCTTCTCTAAAGAGTCCATTTTCAATCTTTGAGCACTGATGGCTCCAAATTTCCAAATTGCACTTTAAATTTACATGATTTTTGTAATCCTGCCAGTAGGTCAACCCTGTAAATTCAAATTTCTGGTGAGCACAGAGAAATGTTCCCCCTTCAGCAGATGAATGTGAGAAAACTCTCAAAGTGTCGATCTCTGCACAGACATCTTGACAGTCAAGGACTACAGTTAGCGAACGTTGAAAAATACTTGTTTTTGATTGGAGGAGGAAGGTTTTCCACTGACCACAAGCGTTTGATCAACCTTAAGAAAAAGTCGTTTCTACCCGACCAAACTTTAACCAGATGTGGCAGCTCAGTAAATGCTCATACTGTAGGATATGGCAATGATGGCCAAACTATTTCATCACTGTTGTAACAAAGCAGCAGCGAGAAGACATCTCAGTAATTGAGCTAATAAGAGCCAAGGCTATTCGGCGATGCTCTTTTCCTAACATCATTTTTTCCAGAGTACTTTTCAATGGTAGATGCATATTGCTGTGCCATAGTAATGTCCCTGCTGAATACCTGAATAAGGTTTTATTACTGGAACTAGAAGAGCCATAGCCTCAGCTGCCAAGGTTGCCTTCTACTGCCAATGTTTGCCCTGCACTTTCTGTTCATTTGTCATTTACCGAGGCAAAGCAACACATTTCCACCTTCTAACATCTTGCATTCAACAGGCATCGATGAATGTGTCACTGAGTCATGTTTCTATTCAAATGCTGTAGGTGTAGCGATGGCTCTTTCTGAGACAACTTTATCCTGGGGTCAGTCCTTCCTCTTGTTTTGGTATTTACTCTTTAGGAAGAACTAAACTCTAGTGGTGGGACTGCGGTGATGAAGGGGATTAGCTGTATTTACGCTCCCAGATGTTTGTCTGGAAGTGAGTAATCACCAATGAGCATACTCCAAGATGCCAATCCTGAGGGGAGGTAGACCCAAGACGGGGGAGGATTTTAGCATTCAGAATGGAAAAACAAAAAGCAGGAGAGTCTTTGATGGGATTAGAGTCAAGAGACAAACACTGGGAAGAAAAAGCGGTGGGGCTTTATCTTTGCCGTTTCTCTGAGACCACAGAGCTCGCTTTGTACACCTGGTAATTTGTTGATATAAAAACCACATCTTTGGCAAGTAATTATAGCCTTTCTCTTACATTCCTACTGACTGCTCCCCATCTCTGTTAGCTTAAAAGCCCTTTGGGGGATTGTAGTCAGAATGTATTTAAATTCTATTAACCCAAATCACAAATCAGGGCATGAACAAAATAGTTGTCATGCGAGGGGGAGGGGGGGAAGGAGCTAAATAAATAATTACACACCTAAATGCCAAAGCCTATCAACACTGGCGAGTTAAGCCCAGCTCACTCTGATCCAAACCCATTTTGACACCGCTCTGTTAGCGCTCCAGACCTCAAAAAAACAGAGGAGGGCTGGGAGAAAAGAAAAACAAGCAGTGATGATGTGGAATTCAAACTGTGCAGTGGATGGTCTATTCTGCGGGGCCCCCAGCTGGCTCTCTTGGTTGATCTGAGCCCCCCAGCTGGGGTGACCACCAGGCTGTTGTTATCAAAGCCGTCTGATGTCTCGCACAGTCGGGACTATATAGAGCCTACGTGTCCTTTTGTGAAAATGTCCCTTCAGTCGTCATTTCAATGGGATGTGTGCATGGCATGCTAATTATTCTCATTCATCTCGCTAGTTTGAGAGAAAATTCTTTGAGCTGCTTCACTGACTCAAAATCATGTGTTGAATGCTTTTAGCGAGTCCACAGAAAGTAGTAACAGTTCTGCGGCATGCTAAGTGATGACTGCTGCAAAATGCTTGCACAAGTGATTTTAAAGAGAAATATGAAATGCGGGTCTCAGACAGGAAGCACAGGGAAAAGCAGCAGCAGGAGGAGCAGCAACTTACAAAACATCACCCTCATTTTACACATGGAAGTTCAGCGAGACCCGATGGAAGTATTAGAGACTGGACACTTTTCGCTTCTGCAAACAAATGTTGTGCTGAAGGTTAATAACTGCTAATAACTCCTGCATCAGAACTAGAGAAGTTTCACATCAACATTGGCTTTTGCTTTACGCTGTTTTTTTTCACGTAATCAAGCAAATTTGAAGAGAACTTTTGAAATGTCACAAAAAAAAGAAAGAAAAAGAAATAGGTGCACAATAAATTTGGCTACGTAGTATTGTCAGAAGATAGTGATTTATGCTGTCATGAACAGAGTAGTACTCGTAGCAGAGCATTTTATTGTTGTTTTCAGTATAAAATGGCGGTGATGTCTTCCTCAGTCCACACTACCTGTTGCTACTATCAGTCATTTTATGGGAACACCTGAGAATATTCCAGGGATCAGTCAGCTTATTTGTCATAAATGTTTCTGTCTTCCATTATGCGCATTGACTTGTTTTCAAAAAAGGCATAAAGCTCCTTTAAAAAGATGCGTTTGAGTACGTTTTTAGAAATTCTGCCATTTCCGTGAACCTTTTCTAAGGTGATACTTCAAAACGAGCAAAGACATGTGTTGATGGAAACAACACATCTCCATCCATATCTTTAACATATGCTGAAATGCTGGCTATTTCTTGACATTGAGGATGAGATTAAGT
>JAPQRN010000027.1:10053989-10089841 GCA_037367275.1 Coranthus polyacanthus
AACAACACATCTCCATCCATATCTTTAACATATGCTGAAATGCTGGCTATTTCTTGACATTGAGGATGAGATTAAGTCTAATTGTTTTCATATTAAAAGTTGTCAGGGCTGGTGTTCATAAGTGTTCATTTCCTTTTGTCAGAAACCACAGAAAAGAACATATGCAAGACACTAGACACATGTATTGAATTGACCCACAGAAATGAAAAACATCAGAGGCTTCGCACCTCACTTTCTATTGACTGTTTGTGCTCAGCTGCTGTCCATGCTCCTAAAAATCATTGTTGTTTTTGAACTGAAGGGTTGAGCTGTGCCTGCCTGGCGCCGCTCACATCGGCGTTACCTTTAGAGACACGAGGCTCTGCTCCGACGGAAACGAAGCAAGCTAAACCACTTAAAGTATCATCAATCAGAGTGCATTAAAAGAGGAAATCACTGACGATACCTGAAGGCTTCAGTCTCCGCTTTCACACTCGGAACATTTTGCAAGAAAGGTGAGAAGGCCTCGCTCTGCTAATTGAGGCTAGCGCTAGGTTAAGACACTAGTAGTATTTCCTCCATCTGGAGACGATACAGTAGAATGAGACACAGTATCCGTCCACACCTACTCAGCAGGACTTCGTGGAGACATTAGTCCAAAGTTAATTTGAAAGACTCTGTACAAGCCGATGGCCAGGTGCATAAAACCACAGGACAATCATTAAAAGGGGGCTCATTTCCTCCTTTCAACAGCTGGTCAACTGATACTATAGCTACTCAGACACTAGAGGTGGTTCAGCACACGCTGGGATGAATCAAATAAGCTGCAACATGCACTGAGTCCATGCAGAGGAGAATGTCGCAATGCTTTGAATAGTAAACCCAATTGGAAACTGTAAATTGACAGAGAGTAATCCCACCAATTCCGGAGAAAGATTAATGCAACAGTTCTGTGGCATACTAAGTCTGCGCTTTTAGTTGGTAAATCGCGAGAGCCTTGGAATTACTGCACAGCAATGCGAGGGAAATCAGGTTACTTTCTGCATGAGGACTATATTCAATCACTGACCTTTCGAGCTCAAAAAGGGAGGGCTATGCTATGCTCTCATTCAAATGAACCTGTAATGGAGAGCCATGCATAAATGATGGATGAGATCTGCACTGAATCTCGCTGCCACAGAGAGCGGCGTTGTTGTTCATGTGACTTCGGATTCTGCTATCACAAGAGGCAGTGCATCATTCTTTCACTGTTAGTGTCCACGTGGAGAGGAACGAGGAGAGGAGGAGCGATTGAAACGCTTTAATAGAAAATGATCGTACAAAAAGCATGGATGAATGGTTTTTCATATTTGCAGTCATTTATTTGAGATGATTGCTTTAAAGAAGGTTGTATTTGTTTTAGAGATACTAGCTTTTTCCTGAATTTTCTCCTCCAGCTAATGGAGGTTCCTCACTTGTTATCACATGACCTGACATTTATTATTTGGATAGACTTAAACCGAAAGCTCTGTTTTAATCCCTGATGGTGCACCTGCGCTGCTTTAGGCAGAATATACAATAAATTATGCATTTTCAATATTCTAAACAGGTTCATAAAAGCCAAAATAACATCAGATTAAATGATTATTAAAACAGCTACACCAGCTTTTTAAAATCATTTTATTATCCTTGTATTAAATAATTTAATAAAAGATCCACACACGCCTTTTGTTGCAGACTTTTTAGTTTTGATTTCAAAATGTAACTTAGAGTGTATTTGTTAAACAACACCTTCAATTAATACCGACCACTTCACAGACATTAATGCTTTAACGGCAATAAGCTGTGTTTTTTATGCAACTGCAAGTGTATTTAAAACTATGAATCATAATGCTGGCTTGTTTACAGAACTGTGTGACTGCTTGTCTGCTGTTGTTTTTTTTGCTCTGCTGGACGTATTTTCAGTGACGTTGCCTTATTTCAACACGTGCAAGGCTATAACAAAATGGATGAATACTCAAATGAACCCAGGTCGAAATAAACACCACTTTTCCTCCTTTAAGACCCTGTAAATTGTGTTCCAAATAGTACAATACTCACTTAAAGCTATAATATCTAATTATGCAACTGTTAATTAAAACATATGAATTATAGTGTTGGTTTGTTTTCAGAAGTGTTGGCTTGTTTGCAACCTGTCTGATCATGTGACTGCTTGTTTTTTTTTGCTCTGTTGGACTAATTTTCAGCGATTTCAAGATGTACAAGGTTATAACAAATTGGAAGATGGCCAGAAATACTATAATTAACCCAAGTTGAAATAAACATTATTTTTTCTCCTTTAAGACACTGAAAACCTTGACACAAATAGTACAAAACTTAAAGCTATAATATCTAACATTTCAGTTTCTCCAATACATTTTTTTGATTGGTGTATGTGTCGCTGGCAACGCGTGTCCTTTACTTTAATGTTTAACGTTACTTGCTATTTCGTCAAAATTAACGTGAGATGAACTGAATCTCACTGAATGTGATGTGAATAAAACTTGAATACATTACCTCATGGCTGATGAGTCACATCATGATCCCATGCTAATTCACAGTATCATCAAACTACTTCTTTTATTATTGTTTTGACTGAGAAACCCTCGCTGCTGAAATGACATAGTGTGTGTATAAACTATAACTGTTTCTATAGATTCTATTAAAAGAGTTTAAGCGCTTGTATTATGTTTTCTGTTTTGCATTTAACACAGTCAACGGCGTAATGCAAAGCTACATGAGTAGGCACTCCAGCAGGACGCTGGTCTGTGTCACATTTTCTGCCTGTGGACAATAGGTTGGCAGCAGACCAGGGCTGCTAATTAAGTATTCCTATACAATGTTAAATACAGAAGCCCTCTGCAAAGGTGAGGGTCTGGCCAATAACTCTGAGAACAAGGTCAATGTGCTCAACATGATCTCTCTTCATTCCACACTGCTGGACACGGGGATAATCTCATGCATCTTTAATCCTGTTGTACTATGCTCAGACTGAGGAAATAGATTGTAGAACACTGGTACACAGGCGAGAGCACACACTGCAGAGCAATAAAGCCACATACAGGAGCAGTCAGAGCCTGTGTGGCTATATTTACATGTTTGTCATCACTCGTTGCTGCATGCTTGAAGTTCAAGCTGCTGCATCATCACAGACCTAGCAGCTAATTGCTTCTGTAAACCATTACACAAGCCAATAAACATAATTGCACTTCACTGCAATTCAGAGAAGGTTATAATGCTAGAGCCATTTTCATTAAAGCCCAGATCTGATTTTTCCTATGTTTGGAGGGTTGCATAATGGAAAACCAATGCTTACACAATATATTTTTTTTCCGTTTGTGCTATGCAGAGCCTACATTTTGCAAAACTCACTGGATCCCTAATGGTAGCTTATGATGAAATGTTCCATTTCCAGTTAAGATGCCTTTATTTCCCAGCATACCTTTCGAGGAGAATGGAACTGTCACTGTCAATTAAAAGTGGGTGTCTGACCATATTATCATAGCCACAAGGATTATCATCACAGAGATGAAATCATTATTGTACAGATGGTTATTTTAATGTAACTGGTGGTGCAGTTCTGCTCCCTGAATCCAATACAGAGATCCAGGCAGGAATGCAATCAGACCCCCTGGGGTAGGCAGATCAGAAACCAGCGCACATATCAGCAACATATGGAATATGCATAATTTTAAGAGACAAGCCCAAGGAAAATACCATTGCAGGTATATGAGGAGGAGAGAAGCCCACAAGAGTAGCAGAGGGCTGCAGGTAGGAAGCACAGAGATAAACATGCACTGGAGGCTTTTTTCATGCCAAATGTGATTGGTGTTGGTTTTGATCGGTTGATGTAGAGCATGTGAGTTACGTGTCCTGAATGAATATCTGTCCAGCTGAATCTGAAATACAGGTGGGATATGGATTAAAAAGGGTACTTGTGTTACTTAATAAGCAACATGTCCTCTAGGTGTTTAACATTTTGGTTCATTGAAGCTATTCAAAGTGGAAGATTAGTATTCTGCCTATTGTGAGATGTTTTTCTCCTGTATCATTTTGAAAATGTATCAAAAGAAGTCAGTTTCTGCTGGTAAACCCCTCTGTAGCTATAGAAAGGCATCTAGACATGGCTAGGCTCCTCTACAACTGGCCAGTCACCCGGAGGAATACCCGCCAAAGAGCAGGTTACAATGCAAAAAGCTGCATTTCAACAGTGCAAAAATGTTTTACGGTGCAGTTTTTCTTTAACATAGGTCACGTGACGGGGTCTTTCATTCAAAATGTTTGATAGCTCCATGAGCATGCATATATTTTCAGCATATGTGTCCCCAGTGATAAACTACCCTTAACCCGGGTTTTATTAAAGCAGTGCTCAGTGCTCTACACAGCACAGCAGAGTTTCACACCAACACAGTTCAAAAGTATATCTGAGAGCACAGTCAGAAGCCTGAGCTTTGTGTCTGGCTGCTGATTTTAGAGTTTATGGCAATGCATGGCAAGTAACAAGACTCTGGAAGGGAAATGCAAGAGCAAGGAATGATCAGCCCAGTCGCAAGAATAAAATCTTTACATTATACATCTCTACAAACAATGGATAATTTTGTTTCTGAACCGAACATACATTTCATATCAACGTTTCTAGATACATGTATTTCATTTGAATTATTTTTAAATGATTTTTTTTTCTAACATGCATTTCCTGTCGCACCGTGGCACTGATCACATTTCTAGATACGTGTGTTTTAGTGGTTTAACCGCTCTGGATGCTTTCGGTGTTTTGAAGGAACAGAATGAGACTTGAATAAAAAAGTGTCTCTCAGATGTGATATGCTTATGGGTAGGTTTAGGGAAAAATACTAGGGTTTGGCTTAATGTGTGCAAAAATGTGATAAAAAGGGCAATATTTTAACCTAAACACAATTTTTCTTTCCTAATCCTAACAAAAGCACTGCAATTGCCTAAACCTAAAAACTTAAGGGAGCGGAGATGCAAACTCTTCTCCCTGGTGGCAAAATCCAGGATTTTATACAGTATATCTACCATCGACTGCATCCTCCCCCTGCTCATTGAGGAAAGGCAAAAAAGGAGAGCAGATCTTTCAATGGCAAATTACATTGTGTCTGTGGTTTGCAGAAACGTACGACAGCATTTTATCCTGGTGTCTGGGTTGGAATGACTGCATTTATGAATTTAAATCAAACCCATTTGGAGTCAGCCGTCAGCATTTGCCAGGCAACATAACATACGGGCAGACATGAACATGAATAAATGTAATATATTTGATTGGGATTTACATTTTAGAGTTAGATGAAATTTGCGTGGTTAAGGGTGCAGATCATGCCCATTTGATTCCCAGTCTGGGCAACATTTGCTGTATGTCATTCCCCTTTCTCTTTGCACCCATTTCTCTTCTCCTCTCTGCCATCACAACCTATTGTAAGGCACAAAATGTCCAAAAAAATGTGAGATAATGACCCACTACTATGTCAGTCTTGCAATGGAATATAGAATCATAAGTACAAAGTCACAAAGTCTATCAAAGTCTCATTATATTGTAATAGCTTGTGTAGTGTGCTATATGGTAAGTAATCTAATTAAAGCCAGAGATGGCTCTGTAATCTGCTCTTTTGTGTCAGAAAAATTCTGCTTTTTATTCTCCCGAGGTGTGTTCGAGCATCGACTGTGGCCAATATCAGTCAAAAAAAAGCAATCACTGCAGGGCATCCTTTGCACAACAGCAGTGGCCACCATCAATGATCACTTACTTTAAACATAGTCCAATGACGCCTTAAAATAACTCTCCCCAGAGCTCATTTTACTAACTTTATTAACAAATTGTGCACCGTTCCACTGCATCATCACCCTTGATAATCTCTCACAGAGTGGGCGATCGTGATGGAAGTGATATTTCTATGTGAGGCACAGAGGTAGAAGGACTCTAATGGTATTAAATGATTCGTAACTCGGTTATCAATAGTAATGTCCCTCAGGAGGAGAGTTCATTGCCTCGGCTCGCTCTTTGGCAGATGCTTCTGGAAGGTTGATGTATGAAAAGAACATGTGCAGCGGTATAAAAGTCACATCAACTGGAATCCTGTTTTTAAGCCTGACGATAGGTCATCCATTTTCCGAGCCACAAAGACCTTTCAGCAAAGATGCTGAATGCTCACTAGGTAGACATTAGTCACAAACAAAACAGTGGTTGAAAAGTTAAAACTACCAATTATGCACATCAACGAGGTATTTAAAGGTAGTAAAACCATCAACAAAACCCTGCTTCTGGAATATCTTTTCAAAATTCATGAAACGTAGAAGCCAAAATCTGAACTAAACCTTTACGTTATATTACGTAGATTAGATAGTGGTCAAAGAAACAGACAGGAGTACCAGCGTGGAACATATTTTAGTCAATTAAAATAAATCTAAATAAATATGCATGTTCTATTTTCAATATTTTCACCGCTTTCACCGGTTTAATATGTTAGTTTGGATCCAAACAAGCTAATTGTTTGCTGCAGTGGGAGATCAGCCACTACAGTTTTCTGCAAGGTAAAATTACTGTTTTTGTGCTTCAGGGCTTCAGTTCTCTGTCTGTCAGATGACAGGGTAAAGTGGTGGAAATATTCTGAATAAAGCATACACTCTAACTGATACACTTTTTTTTTAGGTGGACTTTTTGAGGTGGCTATAATATGTTTTGCTGATGCCCTCATCCACAGCGGTAAAATGCTTAGCTTCCATGCCGGGACTCCGGTCTGCTTCTCTAAAGTGGGGGCATGCTGACTACCCTCTACTCTAGGTTCTACATTTACTATGAATAATTACCTCAGACAACCCCACTTCAAATAATCCAAACTAACCCTTTAACATCCTCACATTTGTTTTTGTTACTTTAAAGATCTTACTGGATGTTTGTACTTCCACAGTTTAGGGAACAGTTTTGTTTTTTTTTTGTTTGTTTTTTTTTGGGGGGGGGTCCAACATTTCCCATAATGCAGCACAACAGTCATTAGAACTACACTCGATGACTAATGAAAGTCAGTATCTATCAACCACTATGCCCCAGTTTGTAGCATCTCCTTATGTACTTCCATAAACAGGAAGTCAGACTTTGAGCTGCTGCATTCGCTTTGTTAATTTCTGACTTATGATGTTCGTGAGACAGTGCACGGATCTAAATTTCCAAGTATAATACGTGCTTCTCTAAAATGTCATATTTATGCACAACGCTGTGTTTAAGTCTGGGCTGCAAATCACAGAACTCACAACATTATCATAGTTCATGAGAACAATTTCCAGCAGTGATTCTGAAATGATCATAAAACAGTCTCAGGTAATCATGTGCTCCGTTTGTCTGTTTTCCTCGATTGGGAGATTCATTGTGAAATACATTGCATTCCAAAAGCACAACACCAGTGGCTTCTCCTTTGCATTGAATATGCATGAATACAAATGCAAACTCTCAGCATGAGCGCGCAAGTACAAAAGACGTTTGATTGAAGGCAGGATGCCACATCACCAGAAATGTGACACTGTGGATGATGTGTGGAAAATGAGCACAACTATGGGAGCATATTGATGGGAAATATTTCTCCCCAGCAGAGAAAAGGTTATCATTTCATGCTTCTGCAATACAGCCACAATCTAAAGCAAAGGGAAAGGTGAATTTGACAGTTTGTAAACGGAAACCAGCAGCAACGTAATACATGGAGCCCCACATCAAGTGAGTGCCACTCTTTATGATATGAGATACATCTTTTACTCAGATACACTATCCCTTACCTTATAGGAAAATAAGAAAGCAATGATGTTCGTGAATACTCCCCTGAAGACCATATTTCCTTTTACCTACTAAAGATCCTTTTGTTGATAGCAGCTGTGGCAGGGAGTAAACTTGAAAAGCAGCAACACCCCCAGGACTCAGATTTAATTTCTAACTTTGTTTAAGAAAAAAATGTTATGAATGTGCTACGGTAATGCAATTTCAGCCAGCATATTTCTGTAGTATAAAAATCTAATTTCCAGAGGTAGTTTTGTGCTCCTTTATTGCGTGGAGATCAATAAAGGTGCCAGTGCAGCTCCAGTGGTGCGAGGGCAACCACTGTTTACTGGAACACGATGGGAGCTATTCACAAATATTAGGTATGAACAGCGTTTATGTCATGAATATAGAGTAGGCCTTGAGGCTGCGCATTTAATAATGGGAGAAAGTAGGTATGGGAGACCTTGGAAAAGCAGTTTAGTGTTAGCTACTGCACGAAACATCATTTTGCCTCCCACTGCTTCTGCAGCGAAGGTGACCCTCCCAACACAGTAATCCAACAAGGACATTATACGACGCAGATGATCATCTTTATATACTTACTCTATGTCTCATTGTGATTTGGAAAATGAGCCTTGAGCTTGAGCCTTGAGCTTCACTTTTTATCCTTTTCAGATAAAAGCATTATTGTGTGACTTCTGAGGTAATATCATGTCAAACATTTAACAAATGACTGCTGAGCAAAAGAAAAAGTATGTGTACCCATTTCTGCAAAAAAAACAACAAAAAACAGTAATATATGTGACATTCTCTCATGAATAATGCATGAGAGCAAAATGCACTTTTGTCCCATTTTCACTTAATTCAATCCATGCTTGCAAAGCCAACTTTACATTGTTTGTCTTTATCACTGTCTATTATAAAAAGAAAAGTTAATAAAAACAATAAAAGTTTACTGTTTTCTGGGTAAAAACAACAAAAGCATAAAACAGCTTTTGCTCTCTAATTTACATAATCCATTTGACACCTTCTGTTTTTTCCCACCACCTGCAATACTGATGAACCCATCCTACTGAGCATGTATTAAATCAGGTGGTTGTTAACCAAATCACTGCTTTTCCATGTATTGCTAGTACCAGAGACAACAGAGGTGACGGGGGAAGTACTGAGCGACTCCGTCCCCAGAGAACCCGCGCTGAAGATATGCTAATGCTCTTCTCACATGTCTGTCAACCACTGCATGAGTGTACCTTTGCCGAGAAACTAATCTGAGTTTTATTGGCCTGCCAGAAGGAATTTATACATTACTATTAGATTACCGAGGCTGGCAGCTGTACAGTGCGTAGAACTAATGTACTCTGTCACAGATTGTGTGCATAATGAACTTGGGAGGAAAGTAGCCAAGGCAAGTCCAGAAAAGCATGCAGTTGTAATAACACCATCAGAGGCCCGGTTTTAGTCAACAAGCTGGGAAATAGCATCTGTCTTGATAGCTCTGTGCAGCAACGAGTCATCCTTTAAAAACAATATGCCTATACAGCAGCTTGCTCTGCAGTAAGTGGAATCCTGCCACGTATTCAGACAAATTGTTCTGATCAGCAGTAATTGAAAGGGAAAGGCTTTATGTGTCGACACAAGACGTACAGGGACATGTCCCAACTCAACACTTTTGCAGTTTTAGTCACTAAAATGTATTTAAAAAGCTATCTCTTACCATCCAGGCAGTAAGAAAGGAGATCTGACTGGTTAAAAATGTCAATACACTCATGGGTAGACTTTAATAATTACGACAAGCCCTCAGCAATAAGCTTTATTGCCAGCAGTGAGTGCTTTATTGCCCCAGGGGTTGCCTCTAAGGATGCTCCACATAGGCTGCCCTCCCTCACACTGGTGGAGATTACTGAGAATGTACACTGCCCGAAAGAAAATTTAAAGTATGTCCCCCCTAATGCCACTCAACTCTGTGTATGAACACAACTATGGAAAGAAAAGCAAGAAGGAAGTCAGTCGACCTAATGTTTAATTGCCTGACAACTCTAGTTTTTTTTTTCCAGGTGAAGTTTTACTTGTCTCAAAATACTCCTAATTTCAACATTTTACTTTATTTAGTGCATTATCATTAACAATAGATCTGGTGGCTCAAGCTACAACATCCGATTTCTCTTTAATATTCACTATAAAGACATCACACGAATGTTGCTTCTAATATTTAATTCATTTCATGCCTTATTTGTTTACCGTAACCAGTGCTCTCGTCTTAAAGCTGCACTGTTCAAAGGTTCAATATGTGAGATTTGAGTGTGCTTACATCAAGTATGTGTTGTCTGGTTTGTGCTGGGAGCTGGTCGTTAATGGTTTTATTTGACTCCATTTTTAAGCTAAAAACTTATTAACCTGACCTAATTAACATTAACCTGTACACTGATTCCTATGTAGAGGACTTGGGTCATTGTTTCTGCTAAAATCCTTTTACTTACTCCACTACCTTACTACCTTTAATGCCTTTTCTCCGTTCCTCTACACAAGTTGCCATTAGCATAGAAATCGAGTCGGCTAACGTCAACAGATAAGCAGCTCCCAGCACAACAAAGACTACTGCAAACTGATCATGTGTAAATCTTACATATTGAACCTTTAATATTTTAGATTTTTAGCGGATCAAATGACTCTCTGTATGAACATGTGACAGAGTTTGTACAGTATGTGATTCTACGATTGCCATTTTTTGATATCCATGCCATAGCCAGGTATGTGTGCAGATGTAGTGGTTCATGAGTGGCCTCTCTTAGGGATAGTAAATAAATACCACTGGCAGTTTTGAAATATCGCCAGTTCACGAGAGACGTGCCCAAGTGTGCTGTGATTGAACCGCCTGTGATGATCCAATTTTTATGACCGGCTAGTACATATTGTTTTCCTATTCTGATAATAAACAGCAACACCAAAAAACATAAACAAGCCTTCTGTCTGTCGTTTTCCACATAACGCAGAGTCGAGCAGTGGCTTGAACCACCCAGTTTCAGTGCAGTGCAACTGAACACGGTTACGCAAACACACACAATCAGGAAACGCTTAACTCCAATCACTTCCACAAAGCTAGATGCTGAAGTGAATTACTAGTTATTTCAGTCTCATTGTGACCATTTAAATCATGTCCAGATGCAACAGACAGCTGTTTTTTTAGTGAAATATCCCACTGGAGCTACCTACCAAGCACCACATAGCACAGACAGACAAAATTCCCTATTTGCTGAACATACTGGAGCATTGTTTTGCAGAAAATCTTTCGTCCCTACTCCCATCTGACTGTGAAACACCTTAGTCACCTTAGTAGACTAAAAAAATGAACTGGCCAGCTGCTTTAACTTGACTTCCTATGTATATATCTGACTTACTACTATGGCTATTGTGTAAATAATGAACAAAATACTTGTTTTAATTTTACTTTTAAGTTAGGAGATAAAGTTAATCTCATTTTGTAATATAAGCTAATATTCCGCCGATGCGAAATGCCTAAGAAACAAATGAAACTCTCACAGATTAAACTCTCACAGATGTGTCCTTGAGCGCTGTGGGAAGAGGTGCCTCCTATTCTTATCAGCTTGAGAACAGTACGGCTTGTATGAATGGAACAGTATAAAACTTCGACTCCTCTTCTTTCCTGTATCAGAACTTCAACTGTACGCTGTTGTGATTTCTGATCCTCATCTCCTTTCATCTCATCTGATTTGGCAAAAGAGTTGGTGGAGACCAAAGCAGAGCCAAAAATGAGGGTGAATGTTGGCCTGGCATTCATCAGGTTGACACAAATGAATGTAATGTTGCTGTGAGTCTACTGCTGTTTGCCCAAATGTTCACAATATATTCTCTCTTTAAAATGATAATGGGCCATTGTAGTTTTTACAGCTTGTTCTACTGCCCCCAAGTGGACAAAAAAAATCAATTAATGCTTTAGCTAAGTGGTTTTTGTGCAGTTTTTCTCATGCATTATATCTCAATAACATGCTGTATTTAAAAACAATGTACCAAAAATAGCATTCACTTTATTTCCACACTTCTGCAAACAAGTCTTTGCCTTTGGATACAAGCCTGCAGAAAGTTTGCTCTGCTCCTTTTAAATACCTCTGTGGCATCTCTAACTTCTCTCCCGCTCAGGCTGACACATCCCTCTGGCAGTATGCCTTATTAAGAGGCCGCCCTAAAGACATCAGTGATACGAAACACACTTTCATAAGCATAACAACAGTTTGGAGAGACGTGGAACAACAAAAAACACACAGAATGCATATCCTTCTGTGAGGGCATTGGGGAAAAGGGTGTGTGTGGAGCATTATCATAGATAGAGAAGCGGGCCCACTGCCCAGAGATGTAGTCAGCATGTTGTATCAGCGAGGCTGTTCAATGAATCACACGTTGTGCAGCCGCTTAGGTGATAAATACACAAGCATGAGGTCTAACATACAAGATAGGACTTATTGTTGGTAGGGCCCGGCCTGTATTTCATAGCCTGGGCAGCCCTGATGATGGATGGCCCAGCGCTTGGTAATATTTCTTCCACAATCTTGGTTCAGACATTATGTTGAAAGTGCAGAGAGCAGTCCACTGTGGAGGTAAAATAAAGGTGGGACGAGGAGCGCCCCTAAGAGCACCGGTGTGGGAAGAGGGCTTAGTTGTAGTGTGAAACAAGCAATGATTAGCTTGGAGAAATTTGATTATTCACAAATCACGTGGATTGAATACTAAAAAACAGTTCTGCTTGGTTTCAGACAGAATATCAAAATCAATCAGGTCTCTTCAATCCAAGCGCTTGCGTGATATTCCCTTTTGACAGCCACCTGAAATTTCTCTTGACACCCAAATTAGTTTTTTTTCTCTCCGTGTGTGGTAATCCACTTTATTTTTTTAGGGTGAGGTAAAAGACAGCACTTAAAGGCAACAAATCGTGCCACAAGGTATAAAATGTACTCATGTATACACTTGTTTCTTGGCAACGTGTTCCCATGAGACAACAACAGCTGAGGAAATTCCCTCAACAGCGCTGCCCCTCATAACCACATTTGCCTTGTATATGACTGAAAAGGCTCTGTGATAAATGATAAAGGGGAGCAAAACAAATGACGAAGGATAAAAGCTGAACTAGAACCTGAGGAAGGGTCTTGACACGTCGCCCAATTATCATCCTTTTTTTAAACAGTAGGTGACAGCTCCGATATAATCACTTGACAAGCCAGCAGTGCCACACAAACACAAGACATCCCGTTTGTACACCCACATGAGGAAAATGAGATGTTTGCACAGGAGGACTCCATCACCTTTGATTGCACCAAAACGACAAACACGTCCACTAAAACTCACACATTCTGTCAAGCTGAACGAGCGACACTCAGGGACTGAGAGGCAGACGTCGCTCCTGGCAGCACACCTTGTATTTTTCCTCTGCCCATTTATTCGACGTGTTTCTCTGTTATTGTGTTCCTCTCTGGCTGGCTGTCCCCTCTCATACTGCATCCAAAAAATAAATCACAACCCCCTGAGGAGCTTCTTTATATATAAAAACAGTCAAGGTGGAGATTCATGAAGTGATACTTTGAAGCACAGAGGAAGTTTGTTTAGTGTTTGGAAGTTACTCATATGGTTTTTAAGTACAATCTGACATCACATTTAAACTGACAGGCATCTATATTTCTCTACAGACTTCCAAAAATGATGGCGTGAAAGCATGTAAAGCAAGATTCAGAGAAAAATCTAATTTTAAGATTTAAAAGCCCATTTCATTTGGGTGCCCGTCAATGGTATCACATCCCCTTTACTAACAAAGTTTAACATCACTAGCAGCTATTTTAATACAATGAAAAGACATGACATGAATATGCATATGTATATGCATATTCATATACATTACCATGTCTGTATATACACAATTTCTGCCTGTGTTACATCAAATAGATTTTTATCAGCAATGGTAGTAAAAAGAAGAATAACTACCACTCATTAATAGGACACATTTGCACCAGCACCACATCTGCTGCAAATCAGACTAGTTGCAAAAAAACTGATTCACAAAATACCAGTATATTGACACACAGTTCAAGGGTTAAATTAACACCTGTAGAAAGCTGTTGTTAACTGCACACAAACACTCGATTCCTCCCTCTGTCTCTCTCTTTTTCTTCAAGTTGTGAGGCTTGAATTATGTTAATAATATCAACCCTGAAATCTTCAGTCAGACATTGGGGGGATCAGGTGCGTTTGAGGCTTATCTCAGACTTTCAGGTACTTAAAAATAAAAACACAGTGCTGCCAGCTGTGAGCACCACACATCAGTACCAATGTTCCTGTTAAATCTCAGATACATTCAATGACACAAGAACAATATTATTTTAAGATTGAGAAATTACACATTAATAGCTGTAGATTTATCTTGATGGAACTTTCCACAGATTGTGTTATAGACACAAAATACAATGCCACTGACAGGCGACAAAATCAAACGGGATGCTACATAGAATCAAAGTGCAGATTTCTCTGAAGTAGAAACATTTACAATGTAAGTACACAAGTCAACAAAACATAAAACACAGGCCTAGTCATTTGTGATGTTACATACTTTGTTTCTAAATTGAAAACCAAATTGCAGTCAAAGCTAATGTCTTGTAATTTCTTGTTTTATTCAACCATCAAACCAAAACCCAGAAATGTTCATGTTATCAAAAGAGTTGTTTTTTTTATTGATAAAACAATAAATTATTACATTGGGTGGCAGATTAACCAATCTTGTTTCCTCATTATTACTTATATAACAAAGTCCTGCACAGGTAAATGGTTGTGAATTCTAAGAAAGATTTGCATCCCATTAATTTAACTGCAACATCATTTCTGTGTAACCAGCTTTTTCAAGGTTATGTCCAAAGTACTACAGCACATATTAATCATCACTTGCAGCAGCTTTGATAGAAATACAACATAGCTTCAGCTATGCACGGTGTTTGTTGAGATAATCTGCTTTGTGTGTGTGTAACGTGACTCAGAGGCATGTCTGACTTAAGTAGAGCAGCCACTGATACATGAAGCCCCAGGGAGCCATCATCACTAAAGACGTTCGCTCCTGCTCTGACTTTCTTCTCACCTACTACGGTGTTCTCACAGAGTCTGAGTCACCACACTGATGCAGAACGCACCTCTAAACCTACAGCATCCTGTTAGAAGACATCAGTTCAATGTTCTGAGCCCTCCTAGAAGTAAAGTTTAGAAAGCTTTGAGCGAAGATCCATAGTAATTACTAACTTTCTTAAGTAAAACCCAAATTTTGGCATGAAAAAAGATATTTTGGAAGCAGAAAATACCCACATTTATTCAGCCACATTGTACCACACAAGTATATCTTTTGAAATATATATTTCTATTCAACAAAATCTGACTGTTAAATAGTTTATAAGTTCTTCCTTCTTATGCAACTTATTAAAATTTTTCTAAGAACTTTAAGCCATAAAGCCCCACTCAGTGTTATAGTGCGTTGTGGAACAACTTGTGAACACCTATGAATAAGCTCTTTGTGAGTGTAAGGAGAGTCCCGCTGTTTCCCCACAGTACACTGTGGAGCCTCCATGCTATTTTACAGATGTACCCACTCCCTCAGTGCAGCGGCTCAGGCTTTAAAGAAGCAATTAAAACAAGACATTCTCCTGGAACTTCACTGGGCTGCTCTCCTCATATGTTGCCATAGATAAGCTGCTCAAACGGCAAACCTATTTTTCTACCTCTCAAGGCGTGGGGTGGATGAGAGGGCGAGGGAGAAGCAGGGAAATTACAGTGACGCTACGACGGCCAAGCCATACAGGCAAATCAAGGAAAGTAAATTCTCTTAATTGGCTTAATCACACATTGATCTTTCACTCTATCAGTTTTGAGAGAGTTCACTGGAATGACCAAGAGTCATTGCATGAAGAACTGATTACCTTTAATGCAATAACTGGCAAGTAGCAATACCTGTCAGCTGTTATACAAGGACCTTTATTTGTTTCCTTTAGACAGTTCAATACATAAATTTGTTAGAAAACACTGTGTTGCGAAACCAAATTCAACAGTTTGATTCAGCAACAATTACCCATCCTTTCAGCTCAGATTCAGCATACTCTCACAGACGATCACAAGAAAACGTAAATCTTCACGTTGAAGGAGCTGAAGTCAGGAAGTGTCTTGCCTTTTTTATTGAAAACTCACAAATGCTTAGTTGATTATCAATTAGTTGCTGATTATTTGTTACCAGCTAATAAATTAGTAGCTCTAGTGCTTTATCTTGAAAAGTGTTCATTTTGAGAAAAATATTTCATGAACTTTAATTTCAAGTACTGAATGAACATTTATTTGAAATGCGGATGACTGAATTTCCACATCAGTGTCATCTCACTAAGTTAAATTTAAAATAATATATGAGGCTGTTCTCATAGATAAAACTTGTGAGGTTTTATCGTAAACAGACAAACGTTTACAGTGTTTTGTGCAAAAAAGCACAAGTTTGTTGACACATGCACAATGCACACATCCATATTTAATTTGCTACAGAAGTTTTCTTATGCACTTCCAAGTCTGTAGGTGTGTGACCAGTGTAAAACCCTTGATAGGATGTGAGTTACACCACATGCATGCTCTTACATGTAGTGTGCATCATCAAGCACATGCTGAAGGTAAAGAGAAAAAAAAAGGATTCATGCTTTATCTATATTTTACTTTTATTGCTTTATTGTTTGCTTAATATTCATACCAACAAATGCATGCATTATTTTATCATATGCAATTCATGATTTTTTTAATATAGCAGTTTATTATGTAAGAATAGACAGAGATACGTACAAAAGAGGCAATAAAGATTGATTTTGGACGTATGGTTGTGCATCAAAGCAGTCATACTCTGACACATGTTTTTTCAATAAGTATCCATTATCTTTACACTCCTTACTGTCATATAGAGGTGACTTAAATGTTGACTTTGGCATGAACCTGACAACTTCACTGTTTTCCAAATATAAAAAGCACCATGCTGCAGTGTCCTGTAGAGGCCATTACCATGGGTAGCCCAGCTGGTGGAGGCAGCTGAGAAATGGCTCTGGGACCTGCCCATCTATCACAATCTGCCCCCCTTTTTCATGGAGAATCCATCACCTGAGATTTGGCCCCGAGTCACTCCCTCACCCAGGTAATTTTCAGCCAGGGAGGAAAACTGAGCCGGGTCAGGACGTGAGGTTTTACTCATAAAAGTGACCTCAAAGGTAAAGTGAGAGGCGGCTGGATGGACAGATTTACCTCCTCGGGAGCTTTTTACTCTGATGATAGTATGAACTTAGATATGGGCTGTATATCTCGCTGACCATAAAGGTGTGCTGTTCAAGCGTAAATACAATGCTCCTGGTGGTTAAAAGAGTGGCTTGCTTTTTTATCATTGACATATTAAACCCTAATATTGATCTGTCCCTCTGTGCGACTCCCCTCTCTCTCCCCATCTTCAAATTGGGTTTAAAATATATAAACCCCCCGACCTCCCTATCGGCTCCATCTGGACAGATCAAAGATTGCCAATCTTGTTCAAAGAGTGTTCCCCCACAGGCACTGTAGTGAGACAACAGAGACCTATACACATAAGTTGTCCATGTCACCAAGTATAATGCTAACATTTCAAACACAACATGCTTCCGTGGTCACTATTACTGGTCTCCCTCTGCACCTTCGAACCAAGGGAGCAAATTGAAAAAGAGACAAATGGACAGGACCTATGGGAGGTCACATTTATCAACAGACACAATCTTATTTAAGTATCCCCGGAGCCAGTCAGATTGAGTGCCATTGTAGTAAAAATCTTTAAAGGCTCAGTATGGTTGGAACAAACAAGTTGTGTAACATGTTGGCTGACCACATCTAAAGGCAAAAATGGTTTATACCTGTTTCAAAAGGCCAAACTAGAAAGGAGAAAGTACAGTGGAAAGAAAGCAGTCACCTCCTACTGGCTGCATCTTTGATGAAAGAAGTTAGTATGTACTTTATTGTGTCTTTGAAGACTTGACACAAACTATATATAACGTCAAGCTGCAAAGTTGCAGACATCTGAGACAAGAGACCAGGATATTAATTTACCACATAATATGCTTTTCAATTCTTTAATTAAATTATTTCAATTTTTTTTTTGCAGATGGTGTCAGACATTAGTGTCAGAGACTTTAAAAGCACAGTATGTATTTTCTGCTGCTAGTCGTCTCACAACCAAAAAATACAGCAGACTGCAACTGCAGCGCATTACCTCCATCCATCCATCCATTCATCTTCTGCCACTTATCCAGGTCGGGGTCGCAGGGCCAGCAACCTAAGCAGAGAGCCCAGACCTCTTTCCCCCTGTGCACCTCCTCCTCCGGGGGGAAACCGAGGTGTTCCCAGACCAGCCGAGAGATATAATCCCTCCAGCGTGTCCTGGGTCTGCCCCGGGGCCTCCTCCCGGGTGGACATTCCCTAAACACCTCCCCAGGGACGGCGGCCAGGAGGCGTCCTAACCAGATGCCCGAAGCACCTCAACTGACTTCTCTTGATGAGGAGGAACAGCTGCAATAATGTTAAACGTTAATGTTTGCTTAATATAGAGGATATGACATCATTCACAGGTGAGTCAGTCAATGGTCCATTATGGATCTCCCAGAATTTGAACATCGTTGGAAACATTTGCTATATTAAGTACACGATTCAAGAAAATATATAACATAGGCTACATACTGTCGGCTGAGAAGAGAGGTCTTAAAATTTGTATTTTTCAGACTGGTATCTTCCCAGTGAACCGTTTCACCACTGCACCAAAATTTTGCTGCACTTTTCACATCATTGTTCCAACTTTTCACCATCAACAAAAATATTAACCAATCACGGCGTAGCATGTTAGAACCCCCCACACAAAACCGCTGACTTACATACTATATGATGACAATGCTACAATTATGAGTGAGTATGAGTGTGGAGATTTGGGTTGACATAACTTTGCACACTTTGCTACTTCCTATCATTTATTTCTGTTACCCTTGGTGTGAAAAGATCTTTAATCTGTGAAGAAATGCATTCAAACACCTATCTGAATCTAATATGAGGCTTCAGCACCCCAACTTCATAACATAACTTGTGTGTCTTTAGTCTGTTCAGTGCAGAATGCATTCTTTAATACATTCTTTCTTCACTGTTGAGTTGTGGTGGAAGAAGAAGAAATAAAAAGAGATATTTCATTTATTATTGAATTACCTGTATTTATGTAAATAGTTATTCTATAACTAATGAATAGCTAATAATCTATAGCACTACAGGTGATTTACATTCAGCCTTTGTGTATATTAACACACACTAATTCTCAAAATGGTCATTCACACACAGGAACTTATTTCTCCTGTGTGTGTGCAGGCGCCATGGGTAACTTAAAAGGCGCTTTTATCATTTAAGTTTATAGTTATTATTATTAAAAGTGACTGAAGTAGACTGTCTTGACTGAATATCTGTTTTTAGAGAAGCACAAAAATGCATAAATGTTGCATTTCACTTCTGGCATTGTAACTGTATGGGGAGAAGGGGTTTCAGACACTTTTAAACAATTCAACGTACGGCAACTCACACGTTAGAGAAAATAAAAGGGAGACTATAGGTCCACTAGGGAGCTTGGTTGGAGTCATACAAAGTGGTGTAAGCAACAAAAGTACTTTGATTAGAGTTTTGTTTAAATATTAATAAGCACATTATGTTTGTTTTTTTAATGTCTTTGCAGACTTTTTTAGTATTAAATGAAGCCCAGGTATGTTTCCAAATTCCAACCCAGTGGTGCCAGTAACATAACAATATAGGATATTTTGGAGGTAAGGAAACAAAATCTGTCTGGATCTGGATTTTTGGATTTTTTTTTTACATTCAATTAAAATTTCCCGATTACATTAACAGAAAACCTAACATGTCTGGAGGAATTACTTCACTACAAAACTAATTTGTCGTTTAGTTGCATATAAACTTAATTTCTCCAAAACACAGATGTCTCATTGGCTTTAGCCCTCACCACCTACAGAGTTCTCCACTGTATATTCTAGTCCTTGAGATCAGCCCTCCTCCACATCTACCCTTAACAGTAATCACATCGAAACTGAACTGCACTCGCTGTTGAGGGTCAACGAGCTCCTCAGCTTTTCCATGCTTCCTCGATGCCTTACAGATGTGATTTTGCTCCACACCCAGTGGTCTTGTGTGCTAGTGCAAAATCAATAAGAAGTTGATTGCAGTCATTCAAAGCTTCCTGGTTTTCTACAGCTTTTCTTTGACAGGCCACAGGAATAAACATCTCGAAAATTCTGTTTGGAGAAGGGCTGCATGCATCGTTGAGGTTAATTTTGAGGTTGAAAGCAAATGTATTGATTAATTTTTCCATTGCAGCTATATAACGTGAAGTTGTAGCATTATGACAGGCAATACTGTGTTTTTCGGTCTAAACTTTAATGCTGCAGACCCCTACATAGATGGAATTTGAGCCCCTAGCATTGCCTTCAATTTATCAAATTGAAGCGACCCATCAACTGAGCTGCTTGCGGTGTGAACATAAAGTTATACCTAGCTTGCAATGGCACACCTGAAAATGTCCAACTTCTAACTCAACTTCAACCTTCAACCTTTTGCCTCGGGCCTCTGAGATCAATGCACAGAAAATGAAAAGCACAAACTCAGGTCACAAAACAAAAAGAATGGTCTCTCCTTTCACTTCCTATGGTAGTTTTACTCCATCTGTAAACCTAAAGGGGCATAAGTGAGATTTTTACTTGATCCTGCCACTAAATGAATCTGCGGGGACTCATAGATTACTTAATGCCCCTTAAAACAAACAGCAGCGGCAATGATGTTGCAGCAACAGGGTGCACATATAGCAACATCAATTGGTGATTGGAGGTGAAGGATAATGTTTGCCCAACATTTACCTGCAGCCAGCTTTTCCGAGCTAAGAAATGATTAACTGTGGTCAGCATCAGCCAACATTTCCCAGAGAGAAGGAACAGACTTCCACTGGCCTATTAGTTAAGGTACATGAACACTGAACACACACAGAAGCAGTTAAAGGAGTGAAAGAAATATCATCAATTACCCACACAGAACATAGAATTTGGAAATCACTTCCATTCCATAGTTTTGGCTGTATTCACAGCTGTGTTCGTTATGAGTTTGTTTACCATTTTAAGCTTTACAGATGGAAACTGAGCCCTTTGGAAATATTCTAACACCACATAACTGACAATGATAAAACAATTTACTGCCTAAAAAAACCCATCAGACACATGTTTAGCTGTCACATGCTGCCAGTCTGAAGGTAAAAAGCCACAGAGTGGATTCCAGAGGACAAAAGAAATCTAATAAATCACCGTGTAAACATGAGAGCCTTCAAACACTCCCAGTCTCCATATTGTAGAGGAAGAAATCACCAGTACTGCACCTCTCAATGTCTGCATCATCAACATCTTTGTCGATCCTACGTCGGGGATTAGGCATGGCATTTATTAGATGGATTTCTAACCTTGCCTGCAGGCAAATACAATGGAAGAAACAATCATAATGCACACCTACTGGATACATATCAAAACAGCACAAGACAAATAAGCCTGTCAAAGCCTTTCCTAATCTTAATTCCCAAAAGATCCAGCTGCCTTTAACAATTCTTACTGAGAGATAATGATGTCAACATTTACAAAAGAGGATTTGTGAAGCGGAGTGAAGTGTCCCGGGGTTTCTTTTGTCTCAAAGGATGATGTCATATGTATATCACTACAGTACCTCTCATCTTCCAATGAGAACTTTTACTTTTCAACAATATATGAACATAACTAAACATGACAAACCTGAAGGATGCTCCATAACTGTAATACTGTATTGACATCATGACAGAACCAGTGGAAGTGGGTCATCACAGAGGTTTTTAACTTAAAGCTGCAGTACTCGATATACCTTCCGGCTTATTGTAAATCAAGTGTTCTGAGAGGACAACAGACTTCTACATGTACTCCTTGCCGGTGTTTTTGGGCTGTAGAAAATCTGCCTGGACGTGACTCTACCGCTCTACTCCGTGTCTCAACACAGAAGCTTGGAAAAGTAACGGCCTGAAACGACGTCGGGTTATCTGTATTTATATTTAGTCTGCAGATTTGTACCCAGAGGAGAGAGCTGCACGAGGAAGGGGTGTATTTTCAAATTCTGCCGTTTTTTCCTCCTAATTTCAGCTCCTGCAACTTCAAGACATGGGTATGGATGGGGGCATCAACACCCTAGTTAGTTGACAAGAAGCGTTAATCATTTGTTTATTTCCTGAACATCTGGGCAGACATGAAAATTGAAAGTGTTTCCACACATCACCGGCCTATCTGCATGGGCTGTCGTAACAATGTAGGCATCACTAATTACATTGCTCTGCTGGTGGCAGCGTCATGGCCTTGTTTTCCTTCCAGCTTTTGAAAGTCTCTGTTGTCCTCCATAGGGCTTTGCTAGCAGCAGCATGGATTCTGCTCAGCACATCAGACACTCTGGATGCGATGTTGTGATTGTGTGTCGCATTTTTTGTCAAAGGACACTTTGAAATTTAATTAGAGTATCCAAGGCATCTAGAGAAGCCTCTGGAATCACTTTTCAGACCACCTCCAAGTGTCTCGGATACGATTCGTGTGTTTTTGTTGTCCAGACTTTCAATCAATCAATCAATCAAAACAAAATCAATGGCAGATTTGGTCTGGAAATCTGAACAAGGCTGCTAACATGTCCAATTATCCTTTAGTGCTGGGCAAGTGGGTTTATTAGAAAATGATGTTGATGATAGTGGTGAGACTGAATCACAGTAAAGTTGCAGCACATAAAATGAGCCCAAGGATGTTTAAAAGGTCTATGAAGTGGAACTGCTGAATGATTCTCTGTGGATGTGTCACTCTGAGCCACTCATTTCATCTTACACATAGTCACCTGATCCTTTGTTAATATAAAAATACTGATTGATTAGCTTGAGCTTTAAAATATTCAGTCGCTGTTTAAATGCTCTGCCGGCTTCGCTTCACATGCTGATAAACCGTTCCTTTGTTGATGGAGCACATTGCATCTTGCAAACACATAGCATTCATTTCTGCGTATCCAATTGTGTAGTTAATCCACAGCGTCGGTTCGTAGTGTTGTAACACAATGGACTCCATTAAAAGTACACAAATCTTTTATCATGCAGATCCTTCAGTACAGCACAGCTAATAATTTACTTGGTTTGTATATACTGTACATATTTTTTATCTGTTCTCTTTTCAGTTAAGACGTAAATGTCAGAAACACATTCACTGAGAAAGCAGATGCTATTCGTTTCCCTATAAACATTGTTAGAAACATTTGTTAAAGCACTGACATTCAAAAAGCATTCACGGAATCTAAAGACATGAATCCATTAGTAGACCACTAAGGTCAAAGGTCAAAACTACTGATTCAATTAAGCGAACACATATCCCCGTCCTGACTCTTAAACCTCAGATCCTTCATTATTAGTTTAAGAGCTCCCACGTCGATCAAGATCATTTTCCAATTCAGTGAAAAGCGAGACAATAATTCTCAGCCTTGTAGCTGTTTATTGTCTGTTCGGATAAACAACCCAGCTAAATACCAAGTAACACAATTGTTTTGGCATTCTGTAGAAAATAAAAGTTGACTGTTGCTAATGGTTCAATAAATGATCAGCTGTAAAGCCAGTGTTTGGTGACTCATTTAATTGGCCACAGGGATATTATAACAATTAGCTAGCAGCTGACATCTTCATTGTCAACTGAAGGTTTATTAAACATCTTTGTGACAGGGCTGTGCAACTGGCAATCAGCGGTCACAGCTGAAACAACTGAGGCCCTGCTCTCTTCTTGTACCGCTTTCTCATATCCACGGAAACGCTGCAAACCCTCATTGGCATATTGGTGACTTTATTAATTCATAACCTTTCAGATGCTCCCACGAATGAAGGAAGAGAGGGGGACGACTGACAAGAGCTAATAAGTCAAGACAGAGGATAGAAGGAATGAGTTTTCAAAGGACAGAGATACAACAGTGCAGAGGGAAACTTCTTTTGCAGATAAGAGAGACGACTTCACCAGCAGATAACACAATGGAACAGAGAGAGTAGGGTGTAAAAGCTACTATATTTAGAAGGAGAGAATGGCTTTCAATGGATTTGCGAGCGCAGGGGCTTTATAATCCAAACCGCTGCCAATATTAAGAAAGTGCCAGCCATCCAGTGTTTGAACTCGGGCACGATATTATCATGAAAATGGGGGGGAAAAAAAGACAAAAAAAAAAAAAAAGTCATATGAGCTGCTGAAAGCTCCAGAGATCGTCCAGCTTACTGGGCTGAGCCAATAATTCTCGGGGGGATTAGCAAAGTCATAACTGTGAGGTTTCTTTAAAAATAAAAAAAATAAAAAAATGAAAAGGAATTCAAAGCCCAGTGGTTTGAAAATTGTTCCTCTCATGCCGTTTAGTACTTTCTCCTCTTTTTTTCCCCTGGATGCTACACTCTCACCTGCCACTCTTAACGCCTCCGCTTTGGGCATGTGACAACAGATTATGAAGAGGATCTGCAGAAGACGGCGTGAGCAATATGACTGTCGTGACCTCTGCCACTCGCCGCAGATTGCCTCGCACATTTGCAAAGGCATGGACAGGGAGGAGGAGGAGGAGGACGGGCGGAGAGAACACCATTCATTAGAAAGCCTCTGTGTGACGGGCTCCATCTCGGTAACTTTACTCTTTATTTTTTTATTTTTTTTTGACTCGGCCTGTCGACGCCCCGCATCCGGCTGTGTGAGCAGGTGGCATGTGCGCTAACGTGAAATGAACAATCAAAAAGAGATCAGAGCAGGTGATATTCCTTTGGCTGGGTCTTTTCTCTCAGAATGTCAGCCTGGTAATTCCTTTGCATATATCAAGTGATCCAAGCTGTGTAAGTGTCTATCATAGCCGGGGACCTTTATTTTGTGATACATCGTCAGTGGCATATGCAGCGCTTCATACAGACGATAGCTTTTGTTAGGCTCTGAAAGTGTGAGATGAATGGGACGTACAAAGAGACTGTCATCGGCATACGTTGTGTTAGTTAGAGACTGTGTGTATGTATGTATGCGGGTGTGGGGAAGTGAGATCAGGATGTGAACCACGGGGGAGCCAGAATGAGTTTGGCTCCTCTTTAAAAGACATGAGCTCCCCTGAAAAGAGCATTTGTGATGCTTTCAGGGGGCTCTCTAAAATATAGCAATATACAATTCTTGCCAGGCATTTCCATTTTCCTGTATCCTTGACATCGTGGATCATGTGTAAAATTAGGCTGTTATTGACGATTCTCAGTAACATGAATAATTGGTCAGTCCGCGTGAAATCACCGGAGACCTCCCGACTGACCACTTCCGATTTGCATCATACTTTCAGAAAATAATGTTATTAGTCCTAGTAAACACCATACAAAATGTCAGCCTTCTATCTTCATTAGTTTTTGAGATATTGGGCTTTGATGGGGCGTGAGACAGATTTCACCGTAAAAACGAGTGGTTCAGGCTTTTCATTTTGCATCATAGTGCACCTTCCCAACATCAAGACCAATTTCAACCTACCTGGATGGGACAATAACACACAGAAAAGACGTCACAGAGCAGTGCATATCACGCATGGCAGACGTAGCGATGTAAAAGATGGAAAAAGGAGAAAAGGTGTCGTCTATTTCCTGAAATACTGACCTGGATGATATGTTCTTGCGCAGAAACAGCAGGTAGAAATGCAGAAATACTGTCCTCCCTGGGCTTTTTGGTTAAGGGGGTTTTAACACTAGATGTCACCGGCCATAAAAAAGAAAAAGAAGAAGAAATTTGTTCTTAGCTACTGTAGGAATATGACAGAAACACAGTGGAGGCAACCTGCTCCCTCTGTAGATAAAAACCAACCAAACCAAGTGAATATACAACTAATGAAAACATGATTATTAATATCATATTCCACTCCTACAATTTGATCCCCCTAAATGTTACACACTGAACCTTTAAAGGAACGGAACAAAAAAAAAAAAGCTTTTTCAGTTTCCTGATCAGAAACGGCAAACACAATATTCATATTCATATTTCCGTCTGTTTCTCCGTTGTTTTTGTTTCGAGCTCTTCCAAAAGCCGTGGCACATTTCACACACCGGGTGAGATGAATGCACGTTAATCATTAATCATTCATACACCTTTGCAAAAGATTTCAGGACCAAAGTGTGACTTCTAACACTTTATCTTATAATTTTGTGCATTCATGCAAACTGTAAATCATGTTGTGGTGTTGATTGCAGGTTCTAATTACAGATTCTTCATGACATAAAGCTTATTTGATGTGTGATCTGTGGCACATTTTAACTCCTTCTAATTAACGTTTGGAGAAACTTGTTTACAGGTTTCCACTTGTTTGTTTTACCGGCAAGCAGGCAGGCAAGACCTTGGTTTTTCGCCTTTCATAATGCAATCCACCTTGACTTCTGCTCACAGAGACACCTCATCAAGCAGATATCACTGATTCAAAATTTGGTTCCTTCTCTTACTCTAAATGTAATTTCGTCAAGCAAGGTCACCGAGTTGGAGTGGGAACATCACACGTTTGGTTTGTGATGAGACAGTAAAAGAAAAACTGGTGAGTCAGGGGAAATTGTATTGAGTCTTTCAGAGGGAAACGGCACTGAAATTTATAAGCGTGAAAATGAGGAGGGGTGGAGTACGCTACGTGAGAGGGAGGGCCGGGGTGGGCTAAATGCCAACGTTAATACCGCATAGATAAAAGAAACAAGTATATCTTCGAGATGATGCTTTTAGATTGTTATTTCTGTGCAGGATAAAAAGTTAACATATTGATATTCAAGTCATTTCCCACTGGAGAGACAGAGTCACTAGACTTGTAAAATAATGCCCACTCAAAACACTTAAAGCTTGAGCCTGAATACATCAGCGGCAGGGTTTGTGTGCTTGTCAGGAAGCACAAGGTGCTTTTGTTTTCCAGCGTTTCAGACAATAATCCACAACATACAATACGTGAATGTATAAAGTTTGCCTCAAGGACATGCTTCGTGCTGCAAGAATCAAAGCTGTAACAGTGAGTTTTAAGCTTTACTCTGGTTGTTTCATTGTATTGCACTCTGCTGTGTACTGTTTTTCCTACATGTATATTCATCAAGATTTCAGTCCCGCTTATCGGCGCTACCAGTGGTTCCCACAGCTAATGGCAAATTAATTTCTATAATACAGGTCCATGCGTCCTATTGTATGGTACACTTGAGGCGGCAAATGTGTCTTGAGCAGCAAGCCTGTCAGAAATGAAGAAAAAAAGCAAAAAAAAAAACCCAATCCATAAAATGCAACAGAAACAGAAAGACACTCACCATAATGCACCAGTGTAGGAGGTGGTGTTAAAGCAGTACTCTCTTCATTCAATAAGAATTTCAGATGCTGTGAACACAGAAATGCCAAGTTCTTAATGTTAATTAAAAAACAACTTCAAATTGCACGTACTGTGTTTGACATGAGTATTGAACACATTTCTATAGCTGATTTAGATGCCATGACAGATACTTCATACTGTGCCCATATTTGATCAAGTCTGCACGAAGCCGCATTAATTTTTTTTCCCTGAATATTGTATATTAAAAGCAGGAGAAGCATCTCTCAGTGTCCTGTCCTCCTACACTAGTCCTCATTTTTGTCTTCTTACTCCCACTCTCTCTCTCTCTCTCTCTCCTTCAAACTTACAAAACTAGTTTTGACATAAATTAGCGAGTAGAAAAAGAAAATTCAGTGTACAAACAAGAAATGGCATCGTCACAGCTTAAATGCCATAGTGAGTTTAGACATTATAAGGTTATCAGGAATGTTTCGTACTGTGTCTCCAGCCACTGGCATCTGGCGTCCCGTGTAATTTCTCCCAGCGCTGGTAGAATGAGTGTCGCCAGCAGGTCTGTCGGAGGCTGAAAGGTCTGCGTGTATGACTGTGTGCTTTGCCCAGAGTTTTGTCTCTCAGACAGAAGTGTTCAGAAAGTGAGAAGAGTAGAAAGAGGACGGAGCCTTATAACCGGAGTCGCTTCATTTGTATATTTTTCCACCCACGCACGCTGCATGATGTTGTTATTGATTGGCTGGAGATACAAGCTCACTGCCCAAAGGTCAACGCCCAGAAACGTCCTGAACGCTGCAAACAAGAGGAAAACTGAAAATATACAGGCACGGTTTCTGCAGGTAAATACAACAGCACACGCTGACAGAGGGTTAGAAGACATGATTGAAACGGATGATTATTCTAACAGTCTATATGGTGTTTTTATAAGGAACTTGTTACATACTTTGCCTTTAAAATAAACATTATACCACAGTATGTGGGTGTTCAAGCTGGAGTTGAGTTGTTGGTAATGAATACGTGCTGCACACCAGGATGAGAGAAACCTTTTTAGGCTTACATGCGTGTGAAGTACTTTCACTGGGATGAATAGTTGTGATGTGGTTTCAATTTACCATAATACATCCATTAACCCACACCAGCAAACCACAGACTTTCTCATCACGTTGTTTTAATTTAGACCGCAGAAGACAGACAACAGTGTTGTACCACACTTTACTCTCTACACCTCTACACAACAGCTTCTGCATTAAAAGCATCCCAGTGGATGTTTCTTATAAACAAACAAATTAGTGATATGTTTGTATTCGTCAAAGATACAGAGAATATCTGGAAGTTCACTCATCGGACCTTTGACGGAAGACTGAACCTGGAAATACCCCAAAAAACATATACCCATCCATGAAGTATATGCAAATACTCTAAATATCTTGTATCAGATCTTTGACAAATGGCATTTTCCATATTTATTCATTCTTTGACATCCGGAAAAATCTTATCGCCAGACAGCTAGGAAATGTGTCATTCATTAAAAATGACAAAATTAACATTTATTGTTGCGAATCCGTTTCGTTTCTCCAGCATTTGTTTTGTAACTTTACAGTAAATAAAGCCAGCTGGTATAAAGTCTCTTGAGGGTAATTTGAATTCGATTGTAGAAAGTCGACCACACCGGTGACAGAGGTCGAAAGCTAAGTTAGAACCTAAACTTCTTTCAATAAATACTATGAAAGGGGGCACTATACCGTAAAAAATCTTAGATGAGTTGTAGTGCGATGTTTGTTCCTTGTTTTTCTCAGTCTGACTAGTCTACTTGAACTTCTCCTTCAGACAGTGATTCCTTACATTCCCCAGAGAGCCCACCTGTGATTGCTGCATCCTGCTGTGTTTTATTTGTAGGTGGAGGAAGCGATAACAACCACATTAGTGCCAGTAACAGTGAGGGAGCTGAGGTAGCGTCTCGAGATGAAAACACAACACTTGTTACTCGTTTCCTTGTCCCTTTGTGTTGCTGCTTTACTGCATTCTGGTCTACTGTGGAGAAATAGGTGTCTGTCTGGTCTGTGATGGATTATTTTCTGTGTAAGTGTTGAATATGCAGATGTGAAATTGTGAGACGAAGAAGAGGGCTTTGTTCTTAACCATAAATGACACATTTTTGGTATTGTAGCACAATGAAAATACTGTATGTCAGGCATGACATCATTTTGTTGGTATTTATTCACGGGAATAAGATAGATAAATACAGAACCAAAAAGCCAAACGCACAAAGGCTTGGAATGAAAAATATGTCACTGGCATCTATTTTATGGCGTACGAGTACGGTGTCTCCTTTAAACACAAAGCCTCTGACGGTGCTGGAAACTGTAATAAAAAGTGCTCATCGAGGTGGGCAAAGTGGTCGGATTTAATGCTATGTTGAATTCAGACATTCAGTTCATTTTTGGTTTTGAGGGATAGAGACAGAGGCCGATACAAAACCTTGGCCTTTTTCTTTGTGATGAGTAATTTCAGAGCGGTAAGCGGGAGCAGATCGGCCGCCTGAATGCATCCATCTATTTTTTTTTCTCTCTTTGACACAATGGGACTGATTAAAAAGACAAAATTGATAGCCACTGGCATTGTGCTAATTCTCTGCACTTTAAAAGCAAGAAGAATTTCTGCTACTATAGCTGACCTTCAATGTAATTGCACACACATACACTCTTGGTAAGACAATCTCCAGTGGTCCTACAGTAGGTAAGTCCATTTATTTGGCCAAATAGATCATGAAAAATTTTCATTTTGCACTTGTGTAATAGCTCTGCCTTAGAAAATGATCTCTATGGAATAATGCAGCATAACTTCACACAGAAAAATAGTGTCATTTAGCTCCTGCCTGCTGTCCTCATGATCAATGATTGTTCCTTGATAGAACAGGAATCACTAGTTCAGTTGCAGCATACAGTAGCAGCCGGGCTGAATGTTGCGCGGTTTGTTTAAACTGTTAATAATGCATTAATGCTAGCTCAACTGCATGACAGCAGTAACAAAATCTGACAAACTGCAAACCCAATTACCTGCGGTGGTGCAACAAAACCTTCATACACTTGTCATGAAGAAAAAACAGAATTCTATTTAGTGAAGACTGAGAGCTGTTCTTAAGTATTTTGTAGAGAAAAGCAACACAAAGCATGGCCCACATTTCAAGGTCTGGAGGAAATTGAGTGGAATTGATGTTATCCCACTCCTTCTTACCGGCGTAGCCTTGAAGGCACCGAGTGTATGAAACACAACACTGGGCTCCTATTGTGAATCTGCCAACTTTTCAACATAAAAGACACAAAATATGAAGACAGGGAACACCGCCGCCACCTATACTTTGGACAAATAGCCAATGTAGGGTCCAAGGGGAGAGTATTTTCTGTAGCTTTCCTTTCTGAATGTGTAATAGCTTAACTCGATGAATGCAACATGAGCATGGCTGCACATTCCCGGAAAGAATAATGGCAGGCACATTTACAAGTTTCATGTTGTTAGGCTTGAGATAAACTATTTCACTTTATGTAGTGCTTTGGTCATTAATCTTGGAGGATTGCACAGACAGTGCCTTCCCCTTCCATTTTATTTATCATAGCTTCACACAGATGCCTCGTTCCCCTCACCAAGTAGTAACCTTAAGCACAGCAGTGCTCCTCTTCTCTCTGCTGCTTTCGGGTGACGCCTATTGTCATTGTAACTATTTGGATATACTCTCAGAGAGGGGCTGTAATGGGACCAATGATAAACCATTGACACCTACCGTAAAACTTCTTGAGGGCGCTGCACACGGATTCCTATCCATACTCCAACAATATGTTGTAATTCCACACGCGACTGGTGGTAATGCGATTCTGTGGCGGCTTTGGCTTTGCAGGGAAATAAGTTGCAGTCCCGCATAATCAGATTTCTCCTCCATAACCCCAGCACAGATCTGTGAACAATGATAACCCCAATGAGCTCTGATGCATGGGTCTGTCTCATATTATGGGATGCATGAGTTTATCTCTTTGCTGTTAATGTAGGTTGCAATACATTACAAACAACAGCTCTGACTTGGTCTGTGCAAGCTTGCGCAAGGAATCCAAATCGGGATATTGACTTTGGGGTATTATAAAAGACTACATTAAGTCAAAGCAGGGATGTGACATTGCAGAGAAACTAGCTGATGACACGGAGTTTATTCAGAGCGATGGCAGATCAATTGTGCTACTCAGACACAGACGGGGTCCATCATATGCACTTATAATCCTGTCTACAGTATCAGACCAGATCTTCAGCTTTGTGTCTTGTTGTCAAACATGGCACTTTTCCTGATGGGAACTGAAGTGTCGTTTGGAAATTCAGGTCTTGTGGTTTGTGTTTACTGCCATGCAGCATTTCTACAATCAGTTCGCCGTAATGATGGTGACATGACCCGACGCATGAATTAGATTTAATTTTTGAAGATATGAAGCTGTATTATAAGTATTGTATGTGAACTTTCTAATTTAATGCTTTGATTCTCTATTATTCTTCATGTTTCTGCCAAAATGAGTGGCTTTGAGCGAGCCATAATGATAAGATAGCAGTAATTATTAAAGGTCCAATGGGGATTTAGGGTGATCTAATTACAGAAATGTAATATAATATTTATAAATAAGAACTGTTGTGTTTTTGTTACCTCAAAAAGAGTGGGCCGCCTTTCACGGAGTCCACCACGTTTCTACAGTAGCTCAGAACAGACCCACTCCTCTTCTTTTTTCCATTTTATCTGGCATCCCATGTTAAGGTGCATTACTGTCGCCATTATCCCCTTAACCACAAAGCGCAAAACACTAGCTCCGATGAAGGTCTTTCATGTTTTGAACAGCCACCATAAGGGAGGGTGAGGAAAAGGCAGAGCAGAGCAATCTACAGCTTCACCTTAAACAATTTACGCATAATCCAAACGCCTCTGAACCAAACGTATGTCTCATATCAATATTTTTCTGTAGTAATAGATCAATGTGACAGTGTTTTAGACATTCTTTGAGCCAGCCATAAAAATCAATACTTACATATGAATTTCATAATATTTCATAATAGTTGCATAACAATGTCGTGCACTCTGACATGAGGAAATACTCCTATTGAGATCCTGATAATCATTTAAACAACAACTTCCAAGCCCCAAACTCAGTAAGTGGAAACTTATAATTAGAGGCTGCAGCCAGTGAAAAAATGCCAAAAAAAAAAAATCCATCCATTTTTCATACTGCTTACCCTGGTAGGAGGTCAGCGTAAACTGGACTCTGTCCTATCATGCCTTGGGCGACAGATGGGTTCTACCGCAGGGATCATATAGACACAGTGAGAACATGCAAATGCAGGTTTCCTTCCGTCAAAAACAAAAAAGAAGGCAGTGGATTTTAACCCTAAAGGCTTCAAAACATGTTGAGATATCAGCACTGAAGGGTCAGACCTGAGTTTTGAAGACAGACATATATAATTTCAGTGTATTTTATGAGTTTTTTCATGATGAAAAACCCCCTGAGCAAAGACTGGACCTTGAGATGAGATTTTCTTCCTGTGAGAACGTTCCAGTTATTTTTTCCAACAGCCGGTGCTTAGGCCACATCTCAAACTGAGAGTAATCATTTGTGAGCTCCTTGTGTTTTACGCTGCCTCTGTCTTTGTTGCTAAGCATTCATGGCTCTAGCATTTATTTTTCTTTCCTCTTAATCTCCATCTTTTCCGCTTCGGTTTTATTGCTGTGCTGTTATTTCACTGAGCTGCTCTGCAACAGCATCTCGCTATGGACGTGGTATTTTCTTCGTTCAGTTATGGTGGCTGTACCTATTAATGCTAACCATCCAGTCTGTTCATTTGAAATAAATTAAACCGCGAGATGATGAGATGTAAATTAAATCTGGTATTTATACAATGATATGAAAAGAGACATGACCAGCACTCGAGGTGGGTTAAATGACCTGGCCTAATCACTCATACTCATATCACAGCTACGTCATGTTAATTACTGTTTGGTTTAATTTTTTTTTTTTTTTCTGTTTTCACACTTTCATTAACTTTAATTACTTCAAATTTGATGTTCTTTGATTCGCTGTTGAGCTGCTGCCAATCACATTCCCCGCTCTCTGCAGCTGTCTCACAGTAAAGGCAAACCAGGAAAGGGGATTTCCTGATAATTTCCTAATCATCTCTTTCCAAAATGTTTTCCTTGAGAAACTGTAACATAATTTCATACTAATCATAGGGTGTGTAGAGAACATGTTCAACTGATGCACTTGCAGTTAATTCCATTTACTTGCTTCTTGCTAGAAAGATCAACAAGACATGCAAAAATGGTGAAATTTGCATTTAACTCTACATATTTGGCACTTGAATTTTAGCTGGATTCCTATTTTCTTTGACAATTAGTTCAAATCTATCTCTTTTTTTTTACATTAGAAAATTGCATAATGGTAAAATATGGTCTGACAAGGGATAAGAAAACTGGCAAGTACAACTGACTGAAATTATTTAGTAGGCAAAAAGAACATTTACTGGCAAGCAAGAAACTATGCTGCAGTAAAAATGACAGTGAGAATGATGTAAGCTAAACAGAGGCCTGGTTCTCGCTGCTTTTGAGGCAAGTTAGTCTACTATTTAAGAATTTATGGTAGCTGAAATCAATATTGTATTACATTAGCAGAATATGATGGAAGTGAATTTACTTCGACAAACCTGCCACTTTATTAATCATTTCTTATTTCAACCCTAAAGAAGACAGATGGAAGCATGTTATCAGTGTGTTTTTTTTGAAGAAACGGCAATATTTGACCTAGCTGCTTGGGCAGAAAGTGGAAACAAGGCAGTGGTGAAGGATGAGGTGAGTGGAAAGCAACATCTGTGTGGTCCTTTTATTATGAGCCAGCGGGCAAATTTGTCCTGGAGGAAGCGCAGCAGCTGCTCCAGAGAGGTGTCCTGCCAGCTGAAAGTCAATGTTCACCCAAGTGTAGGAAGAGATCCCGGCCTGATTGACAAAACCTTTGGCCAAGGTCAGCGAGTGTGTGTGAGTGTGTGTGAGCATGTGGGTGTTCGTTGTGTGTTCATGTGCTGTTTGTGGTGCTGAGGGGCCAATGAGTAATCGCCCCCCCCCAACCCACCCCCGGCTTTTCATTCTGGCCGGTCGGCGGTGGGCGGCGGTGATGTCCACGCCAGTGTTGAGTCGAACCATTAAAGACACATACTGCTATTGAAAATCACCTTGGGAACAGTCAACTTGTGAAAAATCATCCTGCTTCAACCAAGCAAACGTTTGATTGACAGCAACGTGTGGAAGGCAGCCATGTGCCACCCCTTAGGTTTACATGGCATGTCAGCTCCACATCAATGCTAACAAGCACAAAAAGTCCCAATATATTATAGCGCCATTACAACATCCAGACTAAAACCGTTTTAGGAGCAGATCTTTTTTAGAAAATGCTCGAAACAGCCCATGCACTTATTCAACTGTAACACGTCATCTTGACATGTGCAGACACCCATTTGCTTGGATTAAATAGTGTCATCTGTTATCGTACTGTGGAGTTGGGGAACAGTGGAATACATGTATTTAGAATATGCAGGCAATTAAGAAAAAAAAAAAAAATCTGAGTAGCTGTATTGAGTTGCAGTTCTGATATAAAGGTCCAGGGGGATTTAGGAGGATCCATAATATTCACTCTTGTGTTTTCATTAGTATAATTACATGAAAATGAGAATCGTTGTGTTCATGTTACCTTAGAATGACCCATTTATATGTACAGAGGGAGCGGGCTGCCTTCTATGAAGCTGCATTACTGTCACCTACTATGTTTGAGTGGAATGGAGTTGATAATCCCTTCACTACAAAGCCCATGAAGGACAAAAACACCGGCTCAAACAAAGTTGGAGTTTTTTTTTTTGTTGGAGTTTGCGGTAGCTTTGCCTCCATCCTCTAACATCTAAACTCCTCTTGGGCTCGTGCTTCAGCTCATAAGCTCCTTTACCTGCTGCCATTTGCTCACGAGTGCCTCATTATTGAGAGCTGCTCATGTTCAGCAGTACCAGAGATGACAAGGAAGGAAGATAGATCACTCCTTAGCTACTTCCATCCTCAATCTTGGGGGGAAAAAAAATCCTTTTAACTTTTTTTTTTCACACTTGAAGGGGCAAGTGAGTTTGTAGAATTCCTGGCAATTGGGGAATCCTTATTCTCATTGTTGAGCCCTGTAGGCGATAACCAGACTACAGTAAGAATCAATACTCAACGAATTGACCTTTTTAAGTCTGCATTAATCTCCCTGAAATTTAAAATGCATCATTAATTTGCCATTAGCCCCTAATTTCAAAACCAAACACAAAAGCGTTTCAGCACAATAGCAGAGCGTGCACGCGGTGTAGTCCACGACACAACGCAGCAGAAGATGGGATACAACGGAAAATCAAGTGTTTCACAAAGCGGTGATTTTAAATTTATTGTTTTTTTATGTTGCATCTTTTTTGCTGTGTTAAAACCGAGAAGGAAAAACTTCCTTTTCAGGTGCCATTTTTATTTCAGGAGGATTCATAGTGTGTAAACAACATGTTCCAATAATCTCACATAGTTCTAGTTACGTCATCATTGTTTTTCTGGTCTTCGCTCATATTT
>JAPQRN010000027.1:10097081-10121407 GCA_037367275.1 Coranthus polyacanthus
ACTTTTCCTCTTAAGGCCATTTTAGGTCACTGGATCATATTAAACATGAAGAAAAAATGTGTTATTTTTTTTTTTTTGCTCATTAACTTAATTAAATGTGAATTCATTTTCATAATTTTAACCCTTTAAATGCCAGTTTATTTACATAATCATACTTTATTATTTTTATAATTATTTGAAGTGTTTTTTTGGGGTTTTTTGTGCAGGGATTATCAGTCTGGGATATGTCAATGATTAGAAACTTACTTTTACTTTTACTTACTTACTTTTTGTGCTATTACAAAAAAAATCCCCAAAAAATCACCCTTTTCCCCTTAAGGCCCTTTTAGGTCAGTGATCATGTTTAAAAATATCAATGAGAGTCAATGGGGCCAAAAAGCGGCTCCAGGAGGACGAATGTCAGGCTTTGGTCTAGACAGAGGACATTTATTATTTTGTCAGTGTTGATGCTTAAATTCCTTAAAAAGTCTTTGCCAGATATCATCATCTCGGCATAAAAACTGCCTAAAAACCGAGAGCAAAAATACAATTGAAAATCCCTAAAGGGTCGCAAGACGACCTGAGGGTTAAATGGTCTCTGAGGTAAAAAAACCAAACCAAAAATCAATAATCCACTGGGTCACATGTTCCCTTATTACCACAAACACACACTGTCATTTATTTGGAGCATGCTGCTGTCAGGATCACTGGCTACAGCACAGAATGAATATTCCCACAAATTCACTGTTTACTTCGTTTTGAGTGATGCGATCTAAAAACTGGAGCTGCTGTAATAGATTGTGCTGGAGTACGTTACTTTAAAAGGAAAATATATATTTGCGAATTGACTTGCCTGTGAAAGAACGCAGCAGTGCACCTTGGGAACTTGGGAAGTATTGAGAGACAGATTAATGCGCTGGGAATTTGTTAACAACAAAAAAAACACAACAAAACCACAAACTGTTTAACACACGAAGGCACCGAGCATCAACCCTAACTTTCATGGCTGCAGTGAAATGTCAGGCTTCACAGCGTCAAACCTAGGATTTGTTAATGTTAGCTTCCATATGAAGTATTGGAAGACACGTTTCTCCTCTTTAGTCTTTTGGAAAACACAATCCATCTACATGAAATACAGTCCCTGTGCCAAGGTAAAAGTCTTTCTAATTAAAACAACGAACTGTGTAATGTGAGACAGTACCGCAACTTAGACTGGATGAACTCTGATGAACAGCCGACTTGTTTTAAAATTACTTTTACAATAAACAAAGTGAGGAAGTATTTTGTACTGTTCTGTGTATTGGAGGGTTTATATTCACCAGAAAAAACAACCAGAAAATCAATAAATTCATTTATTGTAGAAATGCACGATATTGGATTTTGGCCAATATCCGATATGGCGATATTTGTAAACTAATTTTGGCCGATACCGATACCAATATCACAGCTGTGGAAAAAAATAAGAGACCAGTCCACATTTCAGACCTGAACCAAGTGAAAACCTCTGAAATGAAGCTGAGCTTTAAGCTCCATAAAACACAAACAGCAAAGTGAAAGAGAGAGAGCATCAAAGTGTCCGTTGGAAATCGAGATTATTTGACCAAATATTGATTTCTGAACTCTTGCTAAATTAAATCGTTATTGTGTTATTGTGTATTGAGTTATTTAGGGTCTGAAAACACTTCATTTTTGTTACTTTGAGCAGTTGTTATTTTCTCCAAACAAATGCTTCAAATGACAATGTTTTTATTTGGACTTTGGGAAAAAATGTTACCTACCTGTAAATAGTAAAACCAGTGGACTACCACAAATGTAGAAAATTCACTCCTGAAAAACAAGGAAATGATTTCAACTTGAAACAATAGAGGGAGGAAGGAGAATAAATGATATGACAGTGCCACGTTTTATTAAGTAAAACAGTCGTTCACCGTGTCGGCCAGGAATATCAGGCCAATAATAACCGTGCATCCTTAATTTATTTAATTGCATTAACTGCATTTGTAGTGACAGCATATTAATCACAGATTATACAGGACAGAAACGTATATATAAGCCATATATACTATATGTATTTAGCAAATACGTTATAAATACCATGTGATGCACTTTTCTTTCGACGTAGTGCTTTCTGTTAAATCACTGAAGTGTAAGCATCCTTATCATTTCTTGAGATCATGCACTTTTTCTCTTCATTAAACACTTTAATGTACACTTTAGACACTACTGGCTTCAATATCAGGCTTGCGCGTGTGAATATCAACACTTAATTTAGCCAAAGTCTGTGTGAAGAGTGTGAAGGTGTTGTACTTTTCCCTGAAGTAGAAATTAAAGGTGATACCAAAAAGGTCAGGAAGAAAAATCTGGATCCAGAGGAAACTGAGGTGGATGATGAAAGTGTTGCTGGTGGACTGAGCAGCGTGTGATCATACCCGCCAAGTCTTCCTGTTAACTTGAAGTAGGAAACAGCAGTCTATCTATTACTTTGCTTCGAGTACCTGTACAGAATCAAGTACAGCAATAATCGATTGTTTGAGTGCAAAGCTGCTGTGGGCAGCATAAAATCCAGCCAATGATACAAGGAACTGCTGCCGAGTTTGGCCGGGATCAGGTCTGAACGGGGAGGAAGAGGAGGAAGAAACGTTTTGCTGCAGGCCTGTATTGCACGGTACGAGTGCATGGAGGCAGGAAAGTAAACTGTCAGGGTCTAGACATTCTGGAAATGAAACCCTGCTGGATAAGATGAAACTGTTGGAGAAGAAAAATCATCCACGCTCCGAAAGAAAACAATGTTTAGGCCGACCTCATTTCCATATTTTTCTATTTCTAATTCTTTGATCAGTTCAGAGTTTCCAGCGCTGAGGCCTTCCCCAGTGAGCAGACTCTTCCTCTGCTCATGTCATACTCCATTGTACACAGAAGAGAGGGTTTTTAAACAGGGTAAATTCAAGGTTTTTCAACTTGCAAGCTTTATTCACACAGGAAAAATATCGCACGAGGACCCTGTGATAATAATTACTCGTTCCCTCGTTTAATGAGTTACATTAACAACACCCTGAAGGAATACTCTTACATAACGTGTCTTTAAGTGTAGATTTACTCGATTACAGACAATTATGCCTGAGGTTGGCCATCTTAGCTAATGTTAGCATGAAGTCAGCAAATACGTTTCCATGATGCTGTTCTGCTGATAGACGTTGAGGTTCGCGTGGGAAAAGGAAAAGCATGCACGTTCTTTACTCAAGTAGAAGCGCAGATATTTGTGTAAAGTGAAAAAGTGCAGGCTCTGAAATGTCTTCAAAGGTAAAAGCCCTTTGAAGGACATTTCTACTGGCTGTTTCAGTAGAAAGTTCACTGACAGACACGTCACATGAATACAATGTTTTATCTGAAGTTAACCATTCTGCGGCAACTTCAGATTAAATTGTGAAAAGATACTGAAAACAATGAACATTAACTTTTGCTGTTGCAAATCTTCAGTCTCAGCAACAGAACTCAAATGCTGTGATGTCTTTCCTCCACAGTTCCGTCACCCTTCGTGTCTGTTTTAATCCTGTTACGTCTTTTACCTCATTAGCGCTTATTGCCTTCCAGATGCAGGGGTAAAGCTCACGACCTGTACACCAGAGACCACCACGACGTTTTCTACTGCATAATCTCCTGAATTTAATAACACTGTTAACAGATGGGCTGGTTTGGTGGAAAGAATTGATTCATAACTTTCTTATTTAGTTGATTTTTATTATGTTAATTTTCTTGTTGGTAGAAAACACATTCAGTCACCATTAAATAACCTCCACGACATATTTCCTGGTGCAAATTAGTTCCGTAAAAACAGAATTCCTTGGAGAGAGGGTTGGGAAACGACATGCAACACTGGCCCCGATACAAAGCTTAACATATGTTGCTGAGCACTTAAATCTTGGCCACTTGGGCAAACCTTTTATTTTACAGAAGGCAGCGAAATACAACTGGCTTGGATTTGATATTTTAACAAGCAAGCTCCACTCAATCAAGCAACTCGTCAATGTAGAGAAAAGTAAATCACTCTAAACGTGCAGGGTTTTTCTTACACAGTTACAAACAGCACCATGTTGAGCACACCCTTTAGAAGGCATAGGAAATGGATTAGTAGAAATTGTTTTTTTTTTCTCCCACAGACTATTCAGAAATCCTCTCTGGAGGAGAACAGCGTGACCATCGGTTCTCCTTAGGTAAAATCCAAGGTCCCTTCTCATGGGGGATTAGGGTCAGCTTTACGTTTGTGAAGCAGGACACACAAGACCATCTTAAATAATCTAATGCCTACCATACACTAGAAGACCTTTAAATGCCCCTCTCATATTTAAAGACGATGTGTCATAAGTCACAGAGTTTTTAGTCACAGACTAGAAGATTTTGCAAAGACTGGGAATCTTGCAGAGTCACTAATTACAAGACTGCAACTAGATTTCCTATGAGTCATCTTTTTTTTTTTTAGTCTTTTGTTTTTTGCTGTTTGAGTTAGTTTAAGCTTGATCTCCACATAACAGTAAGAATCTATAGTGAATATCAGGGTTTTATCTCCCATTATAAGGCATAGATGCAGCCCCTAAGACTTTCTGGGCATCATCTAAGCCAAATTAATACAAAATCTTTAAGATTTACTAAACTAAACAACTTCAAATCAATCAAAACTAAAAGACTTGTTTCTTTTTTGGATGTTTAGATGCACATATATATGTATGTCATAATGATAATGATCCAGAATTATGTGAAATAACATATATTGTGTGCGCCTAACTCTAACTAACTAACAGTCGTTCCGATTTTAGTGTTTGACAGTCAGAGAGGAGGACGAACGCGACGACAGTTCACCACAGAACGACTGGACATTCACGACGTGGACAAATCTCACCAGAACTGTCTGAAAACATGTCATAGTCAAAGCTTTTTTTAAAAAAAACACAATGAATTGAAGCAGGTTCACCAAGTTCACCTCTAGCCGAAGCACAGCACGTCTCATTCTAGTACTAAACATTCATAAGGAATGACGACGACTCACAGAACAGTCAACAATAAATTATATTCTATTAGGAATACATTTGCCTCCTGTATTGTTATGTGTAGCTGAATGGGGTAGGCCTATGTGACTGTATTTTAACCTCGGTCATGATGCTGCTACTTGGAGAGCCAAATACTTTCTGAGGTGGTGTGTCTTTAAAATGTTTTTGTCTACAGACAGAATAGGAAGGTGAGTGAACTTAAGACAGTAATTTAAGGTAAAACCGTGGGTCATTGTAGCAAAAGTAAGACGTAGATGAGCTAGTGTGGTGTGTCTTCGATGTAAGTATTCCATCTTCTGCTGCAGTTCAGTCACTTGTACGAGTTCAGTTCACGCCACAAATCTTTTTACACAAATATTCATTATGTTTAAAGACATGTCGGTGCGAAGAACTGGCACCGACTGGTTCTAAAGACTTCACACTAGACTCTTTACACACCACACGCGACGTGGTTTTATCTTACTGCACCTGATCAGTCTTCATGTTCATTCATAAAACGCACGACAGTCGTTGAGTGTGTACTTTGAGGTCTGGATTGAGATGTAATGTCTCGGAGAAAAGAAAACTTTGCAACCACTATAGCAAATGTCAGGCGAAACTCGCAGTTTGATTTGCATAAAACAACATTGCTTTCATGATTTTAGAGTTTGCTTTAAATTTAACTTGTTTTAATTTTGCATCATAAATGACTTTGATTGAAACTGAAAAGTGCTTGTTTGAATCTTATCATCTGTTTAGTGCCTCTTAAACATCTCATCATCCATCAAAATGATCTTCACAGCTCCATTGTGATCAAATTCTCAACTACGACACATCGTACATTTTATACATTTGTTCCATTGACTGAACAGGTTTTTAAACATATCATCGCAGAGATTTGGGTTTACGTTACTTCAGTCTTGTGTTTGGGACTCATTTTTCACCAGGCTTGATTCTTCCGTGAATAGCTCCTGATTAGACATACTGTAATTTGAAATGCTTTTTCAATTTAATGACAATTGATTGCCTACAGCCCTTAGCAACACTAAAAATCAGAGTGAGGAAAAGAAGAGATCCATCTCAAAACGTTCCCACTGCCTGATCCTGACAGTAGTAACCAATCTTTTTCAAATTAAAGAGTTTCGCCCCACAATCAGCAATTTGTTTTTTGTCAACCGTAGCCAAAAGACACTGTGTCACTAATACAAATCCTTTTATTAGTGACAAGCTGTCTGCAAAGCTTTATTCACATCTGATGATTTCTGTTTGTTTTTTGGTACTAGTTTATGAATGGTGCCATTGCTGAAAAAAAATCTCATTCGTGGGTTTAGTTTAGATTATAGTGATTATTATTTCAAACTCTAGAATTGACACTTTATTTTAATGTCCAACTATGTCGCTGTCTCCCCAAATGTCTGTTCATGTGATGATGATAACGATTATTATTCATGGTGGCAACACAAGAAAAGTCAAAAAGTAAAGACGACAACAAAAAACACACACAATCCAGGAAATGACTCTGTGACTTTGAAAGCTTCTCAGAACACACAGCACAAATGTTTTATCTTTCATCACAGTGATCAGAGGATATAATCAATGACACAACACTGTTCAATGTAAAGTCGTTTTTATGCCAATTCTAAAATCCTTTGGACCGATAAAAATATAATGTAGTGATTCTAATGTTACCAAAATACATAATTTAAAGGTTTGATTGAGTTTTTTACATAAAACTACATTTATTTTTAAAAAGGTTGCCGTCCCCTGTTTAACCGAGAAGTTTACTTTAAAAAAAACGACCGTTTACGATGTGCAGTAACAGCAAGCATGACTGAACAGGCAATGAACACAAAGCTGAGTAAGAAATTCACACAACAATGTGGAATCTCCTTATTTTATGAAAGATGGAAACAATGTGAAAAGACAAACACAAATGCTGCAGGTTGCAGCTTTAACTAAACAGGACTCTAATGCTTTGTTTCTATTAGCTTTGTTCAAGCTGACTGGAGCTGTTTGGTTTGGTTCTTTAGTTTCATTTGCGTTGTTACTGCTATGCCAGACAGCCAGCCAGCCACGGAACAGCAGGAGATGAAAAAAAACCCAAAACAATCAAGTCTCATGCACCTCACATTTTACCAAGTGAGCTGTGAAACAAACAGCACATAAACGGCAGCTTCATTATTATTCCTCATCTCATTGTTGATTTTATTTTGGCTTGAACACTCGCAGTTCAGTAGAATCGCTCCTGAGGTCTTTTTGCAAACCTGCAGGAAATATCACTGGCGATCTGGAATCATTGAGCATTAATTTTTCATAAGTCTGCAGATCTGTCCTGTTTGGAAGACTTGGCACTGGTTCAGTCTGACAGGAAAGAGGACGAATAAACCCTGCACAGAGTAGACAAGTCAACTACATCTGATGGCTCACTGTTTCTGAGAAGTTTCTAGATTTGTTTGCTCAGTAAATTATTATCTCAGATGTTCCACTTCTTCCAAGGCTCCAGTTCTCCCATTGCACACTGCTGGCTATTCTGGAAGAACCCCCAGCCTTTATACACTCTGATGTCGTCTGATTTGCCAGTTATTGATTATAACTGCCTCAGATTCCACTCACAGATCCATTTATGCGATATAGCTGCGTAAATATAGTTCCAATTCAGGTTCTGTTTCTTAAGCTTATTAAAAACATGCCTTGAACATGGGGAAGCAGAATACAATACATAATTGATAAAGACAGAGCGCGTCACCACCGGTCATGATGGCAGAGATTAACATTGCCGTGTATGTATGCTGTAAACAGATGAATGCTGCAACTGGGAGAAATAATTGCATGAACGCATATTTAATAAAGAATGAAACTTTCGATGGCAAACTCTTAACATTTATTGCTTATATTTGGAAACAAGACTGTTTGAACTTTACGTCCTCTCCGCTCAGCAAATGAGGGAAAGAGCGATGGTCGAGTGAGCAATAGACTGAGTGGGGAGAGCAAAAGAGAGCTATGATAGCCAAGAATTTTCTGATTGTTTCACTGCAGTTACGTTCTAAACCACAAATAAACACACCCACACCTTCGCAAAACTCTGTGGGAATGTTCCAGAGGGAATAGTCTGGCTCGCTGGACGTGCTCTGCAGGAATAAGGAGCGAATATTTCCATCATGTGTTTGACAGGATTTTCATTCTACTTCCTTCCGCTATCTGTGCATTGTTGTTTTGAAAGTCCTCCTCACTATGTGAAAGAAAAACAACCTCCGAGCTGCAACTACACCCTAAAAATGGCTGCCAAACACGTGTCTTTTTATGTGCTGCTTTGTTTCGTAGGGATTCAGTCATTTTAACTCCACAAAGCACTCCCTCATGCGCACATGTTCCACCAAAACGACGTCTCTCCCGACACTGTTTTGCAAATGCACTGTCGCAGCATCCTTTGAGGTGTTGAACAATGTCCTGTCCACAGCACTATCTGATTGGTTACATGCCACGATTAAAACCCTGTCAACACTGAACAATCAACCACTGGTACTTATTTTAAAATCTCTCCAGTTCAGTATGAAAACTGACAATAAACATTGTTGAAATATCACTGAATTGTATTTTATTTGATTTGAAAGTCAAGTTCATTCTTATTGCAAAAGTACATCAATTCCAAATATTGGTTATTGGTTTTATGTACAGACTCTAGTACTTTTAGGAAACATCAGTGCTACATTAACAAAAAAAAAACTCTGATTGTTTCCTCACTTCTGCATTACACTATTAAGATAAGACCTAAGATCTCCTGGACTGAGACAAAGCAGGTACAAAAACATTTTCTAATCCAGCAAACTTTACTAAAATGATGCAACCCACTGCAGCACTTTTATATGCTCAGTAATACAAAACCAAATGAATTTTTGCAGATTTCATATAAATAATTGAAACAGAAATAATTGTGGCTTTTGTGGTGAAAAATGACTGTGTCTTTGTGACATCTGCTCATTTGTACTCTCTTTACAATTGCTTCCTAGATGAGCCAAAGTCATTCTGGCATGTACAGGCAACAGCATCATCATCATGTTGCCCATTTGCAGAGGCACCTTGGGAGCAAGGTTGTTAAGAACATTGAGCTCCAGTCAGTGTGGTGCTGTGTCGCTCTAATCTCTGCGTGGGAATTGGTAATCATGGGGCGGCAGACCATCGGACATAGATTGCCGTGTCAGATAGGATTAAAGATAGCAAGGCTTTGATTGATATGTTTGTGTGTGCAGCTGATGGATGCTGATGTGACAGGAAGGGTATGATGACCTCTTGTACACCAGGCAGTTTCAGGTAGATTGGTTAAAGATGTATCGTTTTTAAATGTCTTAAGCTGTGCTTCATGAAAAATGGAAATGGCTGCCATCGTATCGCTCTACAGCGGCGCTTTAGTTGGCATTTACCTCTTGTTTTACTTTTATGCAGCACTTTGACAAAAACCATCTCAGACAGTGCACATGCATTAGTAACCACTGTGGCAGCCGTCATGCCTTTGTTGTTCCTCGCGGTATCGGTAAAGCATGCTGTCCTGTATTATTGGCAAATTACTGGACAAACTGATAACACAAAGTGAGTGGATCCATGCGATGCCTCTGCATTGCAGAAGTAAACAAAGCAGTGTGTGGGACAGCAGTTAGCAACAAAGGTTAGAGATTGAAATATTAATTCACTTGCCTCAGGACATGAAGTGCACAAAAAAACAATCAGTCTATATTGGAGATAGGAAAAATTCACAGTCAATCACAACAATGGCTGTATTCCATTCAGCATACTGTGTACTCAGTGGGACTTAATGGAGGGTAAACAAAGCACAAGGTTGCAGGTTTTATGCTGGATCATTTCTTTGTGAGGATGAGTAAGTATACGATTGGTCAACATTGTAAAGAAGTCAAAGTTCTGTCTCTTAACTGTCGTATTAGTTCAACCTAATGGGTTACAGCAATGCATCAGACCCTACTCGCTGAAGGCTCTTCAAAAATGGAAGTACATGCATATCAGGGACGTGGGAGCTGCAAAGATACTGCAAAGATCATGCTTCTCTTATTTCTCTGTGGTGTTCTGATGTCGTCACTGTCTTCATCGCGTTTCTCTCTGCGATGTGTTTATTTTATCATTCCTGGTCTTCTCGCAGCGATGACGACTCAGCGCTAGTGCCAGCCAACATAATATCGTCTGTCTATATAATGTCTATAACAAAAAAGGAGTTAATCAGAGAACAAACAATACTCAAAGAGTCTATGCCCAATAGTACATCCATAGCCTATTTATGGACGCCACAGCAGGGGCTGCATACATACATACATTAATCAAGTAACATTTCTTATACAATCAGCAGCAGAATACACATGATCATCAACAAAGCAGAAAGCACATCAGCGATATAAACACGACTATATTTCTGGTTCAACTTCTTTCATGTTATGTGTCTGGAGCTGAATGTCTTTGAAGTTTTCTTAGGCTACCTGTCACTATCTTTGACATGTATTGTGTTACATGTCTTTTTCAGAAAACTGACCATTTTTTGCTTATTTATACCTGGTTCACACACATAATGGCCATGTGTGTCACTCCAAACTCCCTCTCCCCAGTATACAGAGCAAAAACTCGGCTTACCGTCTGAATTTACCTCGAAACTAACAGCTAAAACACTGAATAACATAAAACTATTCCCTTTATCTTAGTTGGAAATCATGTACATGTATACATGTACATGTACATGTGGGACTGATAAGCATTGTTGCATGCTTATCAGTCCCACAAATAAGCATCAAGACAGAAGATAGCTAAAAGTAACAGACATGATAATTTTAGTTTATCTTTTTATGAAGGTTAGCCTGCCTGTTATGCTTCTTCCCAGCCGTAGGTGCTTATAGTTTAATTTCCAGAGGGGATTGAGTCATATATTTACAGATTACCATGTTAGCACAGGTCAAGCAGCAGCATTTAAATGGAAAATTTTCACTAAAACACAATTAATTCTTTGTCTATTTATATAACTTTCACAGCCTACATTTTTATTCAGGAAAAGATCATCGTTTCTGTTTGCAGTGGGCACTTTGAAACTAGTTTGAGTTTGGTTTTATCATCAGGGACAAATGCTTTGACATGTTTTAGTCAGAATTTATGGAAGTGGTTTCGTTCATGGTCTGAAATACATCATTTTTGTGTGACTACCTCCATTAGTTGCACATGTTCAGTTTTTTGATTAATAAATCTTGAATACTGTTTTGACTATATTTTGATTCCAGTGATTGAAAACAGATTGTCAGTCCTCCCACACGGCGAACACTGATGTATCCCAACAACTGCACTTGTTGTCTTTTTGTCTTTAGATGTGAATATTTCTGATCTGTAACATAACATTCATAGTCCTTTCACGGCTGTCCTTGACCCGCAAAAGACTTTGAAGCTGTTGCTTCCACTGACATCTGCACCTCATCTCCTGCAGAGAATACAGCTGAAGACAGAAAAAAGCAGTGTCAGAATTATTCCCAGATATAAAACAAGCACGCCTCTTAAAAATGCTTTTCCACACAATTGCAGAGAGAGATAGTCTAGTTGTCCTTATTCAAGTCTAACACTGTGTTGAACAGTGTATATTCAGAATGGCTTGATGCCGGAATAACATGCCGTTTCACATAAAACATGAGTGAAGTCGTGTTCTGTGTGATCACCGCTGCTGAATAATGAATAGGACAACCAGCCATCCTTCTTCTGTCTCCTGCCGTCGTATCTCACAGTCGCGATTCATCCATTTGGCTCGAGCGCACTAAAGGTGGGAGACAACCCTTGGCCTTTTCTATACGAGATGTTCAGTTTCTGAAGTTAACTGGTACTACTCAGCCCCACTGAACAGAATGTAACAGGAGCAAGCTGTTCTAGGCCATCAAGTTTAGAGGCACATTACCTAGGAAGAGACGTCCAGGAAAACAGCTGCTGTAGCAGTCCTTGGTGGATCTGCTGACTGGTCCCGCACTCTTTCACAGAGTCTCCATGTGGCCCCTGTGACACGTCATGCAAATCCAAATGGATGCCCCCGACTTTATAGGGGAAAATTAATGTGAATTTTCCGCATTTTGAGCAGCTTGTGCAACAACACCACATGGCACCATATGGTACACGGAGCCAAAAAAACAACTGGGAAATGTTAACACAGTCATATTTGCGGGGACAAGTTTTATTAAAGCATACACCGGAAGACTGAAATCATTAGGAAGCAGGTCCTTACAAGCGAAACACAACAACAATAAGGCGTTACAAAATAAATGTCTTTGATGACAGCCCGGGGAAAACAATTCAAAGCCTGCTCTCCACAAATAGAGCTTTGCTGAAGCTCCGTCCCACATGTCACGCAAGGACTCTATTTCAGATAAAACAGCATGTAGCCATTAAGTTCTATTCATTGCATATTACAAAGAAATAGAAGGTGACAAGCTTTTCCAATTGCCTGGCCTTTCACAACTGATTATACATTTCTGTCTGCAGTTTAAAATTGAGAAAAATATTAAGCCATTTGCATATTATGCTGCCTTCACCTCCTCCCCCAAAACACTTTGGTGGCAAGCTGACTGATGCACCGGGATTCAGCTGAAAATTGATAATGGCTCCACAGTTTATCATCAAAATCTGTAAAATTAAAGAAGAGTGATGTTTACAAAAAGCAATCTGTTTGGCGAGCGCTTCAAAATCAATTTCAAGCAACAAGGGTCAAAGCAGCCTACTCTGATTTGACAATGGTACTATAGCTTACCGCGCCCCAGCTAAATGGTTGCGGGTAGATGCATGCAATTACGCAGCATAAAACACTCCTGACTCCCTCCTAATTATAAACCCTTGTGAATAATCACAGCCCAGCGCAATTAATGGAGCAACTCTTCAGCTAAAAACTGGAGAGAGCTACAGCTTGCACTGACGACACATTTTAATTTAGCAGATTTCATTAGGCCTATCCGTTTGTGAGATTAGACTTATGAAATGTGACTGACCTTCTGATGCCATGGAGTCAGGCTCTGATTGCAAATCTGCCCCAGCTATCATATGAAAAATGCTATCAACATTATCTATATCACTGTTTTAACGAGGTCTATAAAGCACCCAAATTGGGTTTTAAAAAATGCATATGGTTCGATCAGGATTTTGTTAATATACGGTCAAAGCTACATGGATCAGAGTCGGTTCACGTCAAGGGTAACCGGGGTAAATGTGTCTCTTAAAAGTTTTACACAGTCAGTAAGTGTGATGATTGACAATATGATTGTCCTCTTTGTTCGTCCTGCTGTCAATACTAATGGGAAAAACAGCAGAGGTGGGTGCTCTGGCCAAAAGATCATATGACGGTCTTTTCAGGTAAAATCCTTGGTCTGAATCACAATCCTTTTTCCCTCCTTTTAAAATGTGGTCTACTTACAACCCAACATTATCAGGATCTTCCCTCGCTTTCTGGACGGCTTAGGCGGTGATGTCAATGACGTGTCACTAAGTTGCTGTTGTGAAGCATCGGGCTACAGACGAGCTCCGTGTGAAGATGAAGAGATGTTCTGCTCAAAGTTCAAAGTGAGACAGCGATATAACTTGTCATCCTGTTAAGAGTGAGAATCTGCTCGCTGTAATATTTTCGGTTCATTGTGAGACTATGTTGGGCCACCACAGTCTTTCTCTCTCGTTGTGTGAACCTGGATCTGAAAACATAATCACGCTCTCGAGGTAATGTCGACTGTGACTTCTGTGAATCCCTCACTCTTGATTACGATGTGGAAACAAAAGTACGAGGAAGATTTTAAGCAAACATTACTGGTCAGTGTTCGACGTCACTTTTGACATTACCTTGCCAGTCACGATTAACATTCAAATATTCTGTCCCCGACTCATGGGCTTGTCCCTAGTGTGGATTAGGCAGCATTTATTCAACATTGTTTTGACGGTGGAAACTCTGTTAAACTGTAGACGTTCAATTCAGGGAGTATTGTTAGGGCCCGAGCACCAAAACGGTGAGGGCCCTATGAGATTTGCTCGGCTCATTATTATTATTTATTTATTTTTTTTCTTATTTGCCGTCTTTTTTTGCACTTTTGTTGGACTAAACGGTGTAAAAAACTCATGAAACTTTGGAAACACATCAGAACTGGCGAAAAATGTAATATTTTATAGAGTTCACACATGAAACTGCAGAAGTGGTTTGGTAGCGCCCCCTAAAGACCACTACTTTCACCTAGTTGTTCTAAGTTTGGGTTTCGCTTCTGGGTCTCTGAGCTGAATAAAGTTGAGGAACCAAGGTTAAAGTAGACTAACCGAACACTTTTAAAACTGACAGACTCTAAAGGATCAGGATAAATTGACTTAAATAAACTTGTTAGAATGCTATAAACAACCCATGATGCAACCCTCTCTGTTAAATACTGCATTCACGCTGGTGCTCGTACCATTTAAAGTGAATATGAGTGGAGTGGAAAGGTTTGCTGTTATTTATTTAATTTTACAATGCGATCTGTATGATACCCCTCAGCAACGTTTAAGAACAGATGGACCAATCTACTAGATACCAAATGTTAAAAATTAAAAGTACTGACATCTTTCCAACACCTGCCCCTCTATTCCAAATATAGAAAGGATCAATTTGTTTTCAACAGATGTTATAAACATACATTTTAAATTGTATTGTAATAAGTTTATTAAGATGAGGCTAAGATTAAAAGCATCTGTTAGCGCTGCAAACTTCTGATTTACTTGCAGAAGGCTCATGAAACTATGGGCATAAAAAGGACCATGTTTCATGCGTAGAAGTCATGATCAGTTAATCCTCGACATGACAAAAGACAAGGTGAATATAATTAGGTACAAAGTGATTACATCCCACTGAATTCAGGGCTTTATGCACACATGTTTTAAGCCACGTGGAGTATTACGAAGGGAAATAACACAGTACATGTGGGTCCGCATGTTGTGCACTAAAGAAAAGGCATTCTCTCTATTCGACAGCGATCAGAGTGTTCGCCGCCATCAGGGTTTCCAATGTAAACACGATGGCCACTGCGCAGCCGAGGTAAGCAACGGGTTCAAGGCTCTGGAGAATGCCTTGAAGGGAAGCAGCTGATAACACACACACACATACAAAAAAAAAAAATTATAATGGCCTTTGACAGAAAAAAATAAATAAAATAAACATGGAGGCCTTTGTGGAATCAACAGGAGAAGGTCAGGCGAGACCCAAAGGTCACAAGATGATGAGGGCAACCCCCACCTGCGCAACCCTTTTAGCTTTTCTAGAAAAAAGGAACAAGATCAAAGAATTTATGAAAAACAGGAAAAGAAAAAAAAACAATAAGCAGGCTATGTTAGAGAAACAAGTTGTCGATGCTAGAAAGCAACAACTAATTACAGCAAAGGATAATTAGTGAATGTACAAAGAATAATTAAATAATTAGATACTCAAAAACATTTTATGAATAGTAAATGAGAGAAGTGTAGAGAAAAGCAGTGCTAAAAAACAGCAAGTGTAATACATTTTCAATGTTTTAAGGCAAATTCATGTATATGATGTATCAAAGTGATTATATTCCAAGAGCTGTATTTTTGACTGTGATGTCAATGGGACGCAAGTTTTGACCTGTGTATTTATTACGTTTTTTGTTGCTGCTGAAGAACCAACAGCATTGATACTACACTTGGCCTTTGTATCATGGACGTGCACACATTTATATGTTTGTATCACTATTAACCATGGGAGTAGATTTGAGTATGGGCGGTAGCGTCCGACTGTCCTGTACGACTGACAACTGAACAAAAATGAACTGAGAAGACAAGAATAACAGGAGTTGAGGCAGTAGTCGAACGAGGGACAGAATGAACGAGAGGGAACAGCGATAAGACGACAAACCGAGTGAAGAGCAGAAAGATTTCTGCTAGTTTTATGAGAATCGCGCTGTTGGACGCTCATTTTTCTGTTTTGAAACACATCAGCTACTGTAGAGAGGTGAAGCTGATGTGTCTCCATTTCTGATTTCCATTCATTAAATCAGTGTCACAACAGCTGAGAACAAAAGAATCACTCTGCTGCGGAAAAATGGCCTTTCGACAGTTTTTTTTTTTCAAATACGGTGGACGTGCACGCACACACAGAAATGAAGTGCAGTCAAAGTTCACACAGGAGGACTTAAGGTTATCTCCTTGTGCATGCTTTCTAAGTCACAAGCCCAGTTTCCTTCCATCTCTAACCCCAACCTGCTCGTTCTTATCTTCGTCCAGTCACAACCTGACATGCTTGGCTTTAGCCCATCAAGCTGTCAAACTTTGAAAGTGTTCTCAAAGACGCTTAAGGACAATGCAGTTCACAACAGGGTGACTTCCTGTTTCAGTGTAACGTGGGTTTCTCCAGTGTCCTGCTCCTTTAGGACACTCACAACAGATCCTGTCCCATTCATTCCAGTGGGAGAAGTGAACACGATTTGTAGATTTTGATAAACATTGGACCCGTTTTTTCACAATCCACATATCTTCTGAGCATTCTGACAATAAAATGACATTCTTGACACGGAAATCCTCAGAAAATTGACTTTGTTTGAGGTCTGTCTCAGCAACATATTCTCACAAGATCTGGCATCTAAAGGAGGTAAAGCCGAGCGGGAAAGTAAAGCAAACGATAATTATGATAAAATAATGTTAGTTAATGTTTTTGTGACCCTCCTCCTCCTCCTCCAGTTCACCACCTATCTGTGGACGTCTGGTTTGATTGGTTGGGACATTTTCCCTCCCCTGAAAATGTCCCAACCTTGAGCTCCAGCTCTTATCTTCACCACCTCCACCAGAGGGAGTTTCCTTCATAACTGAAGCACCTAATTCATAGCATCACTTCTCATGGTCATCTACTTCCTGCAAGGGTCTAGGCACCTAAGTCTATTCCTCCTGGTCATGATGAATTCAGGTTTACTGCAAATGTTCTCATCGTCTTTCATTCCTCTATATGTCTCTCCTGATTGAAATGGGAAATGGTAACTGTGAGTTCAATGTTTAGTTCCTGAGACTGCATGTGCATCTTGGTCATGGAATGAAAAACAGGTCCCTACAAACGTTACCACGTAGCAGGTGGTTTAAAACACTGGACTAGTTAAAGTAACCATTCAACCCAGGACCAGCTGAAGGCGTAGGTCATACGGGCGGTCACTTAGGGCGCTATGCATTCTGGAGGAGTGAAAATTTTAAAATAAATTAAGAAAAATTAGTTGGTGGGCTCCTTTTATCATTTTTTGTCAGATGTAACAAATGAACACATAGTTCAAGCTTGAAAGGCATACACTTCACATCCCTGTTCATTATAATTTTTCATCTGCCCTGGTCTGCACTTACCGCTGCCATTTAATGCACATCACGGATGTAAGAGATTTCTAGACTGACTGACTGACGGACAGTTGTCAAGAGGCGTCTATCTACCTATTTCCACATTTCATTTCATAATGAAAAGGTCTAAGCCTTCAGGTGTACAAGGATGGCAAAAGAAGATAGAAGAGAGAAAGCGCAATACAGAGGTGTGTCATCTTATGTTTCCAATATCTGCTGTCCATATGTTTACTGTTGAATCATTGGTTGGTGATGAGGCAGTATTGGTGAGGTAATACAGTGGTGTGTGTGTGTGTGGGGAGGAGTGGAATACATGCATTTAGAATACAAAATATGAGCATTTTTTTCAATACAGTAACATTCTTAAAGGTACTCTGTAACATATGTCTGAAGTACATCATCACATGCAAAGCTCCCATAATGCAGAATGTAGAACCAACAGATGATTTAAAGGCACTACTTTTTTAAGTCTACATTATTTGCTCCAAAATTTAAAAAGCCATCCCTAATTTCCCATTACCCCTGGTTTAAAAGAAAGTGCAAAAGTACATCTGCATGCACTGGACAGAAAATTTAGATTGTTATTTTTGTTCTATTTTTTCCACCCACATCATGCTGTGGGAAACCAGAGAAGGTAAAAACTTTTCTCTTTTTTTTCTGGTGCCAATTTCTTATGATTAGTTGCAAGGCAAAAAAATACACTTCAGAAATTAAATGAAAAAATGTTCAACTATTAACCTGTAAATTCACATCTTTTTATTTTCATCTTTGTGGTTTTCACTCTGACTTGATGCTGTTGAAGATAAAATGTCATCCTGTTTTTTGCCAAACAAAACATTACATTGTTTTTTTCTGTCATTGTTCAGTTTGCTTTAGGTTGCAGTACTGTGTGAATGCCCCACTCATTCATGTAATATTAATGTAAAACAATGCTGAAGTAATCGAAAATATTTAAAATGCACGACTCGCTTTTAGAAATCGAATAAAATATGTTACAATTTACATTTAAGGGTGTGTGCTCCGTTTCCAAAATGGCAAGAGCTGGCCTTGCTTCAACCAAATATACAAATCTGTCATCATTAGGTTTTGGTTAATAGCCGCTGAATGGCTGCCCATGCATTCTCACACACTAACTGAAATACTGCATGAACAAACAGCATATCCCCATTCCTGTTTCTACATAGAACCTAAATCTATCACAGTCCAGGACATAAAAGATCATGATAACTCAAACTGTCACTTTAACTGTGTGTGTCCTCACCTCCTCTGTTATCTTCACCCTCTGTCATTTATCTCTTTAATGAATGCTTTACACAGTATACCGTTCTATACAGGAAATAGTGTTTAAATTGGCTAATATTTTCTTAAGAAAAATGCACATTCATTATTTTAGCCAGTATGAAAGGATGTATGTAGTTGTTGTTGCTATGAGAACCAAACAGTTAAATACAGACTTTTCGCTGAACTCAAATATCTAACAAATATAATGTGTAAAATTGATCCAAACATACTGCTAAAATCTTGCTGACCAAGTATAAATGATGAATGAATGCATCAATACGGCACCGGCACCTCCTGATATCTTTCTCACACCAGAGGTCTCTTATCAATTTTGCAGAACTGTCACCATCAGGTCCAAATGGCAATAAAAAACTTCAGTGACAGTATTGGATCAAAGTTGGGAGATTGTAAGGCAAAGCCTCCTCATATAGGACGCTGCCCCTTGAGCCAAGATGCAGGGCCTGATAACAATCTGACTCCTGGCAGCTCGATGCAAAATGTATTAACGTAGTATGTTGGTACCTCATATTGGGCCCAGTATGTCCAGCAACTGGAAAATGGCGGAGGAGGAAATAGAGTTATAGCTGTTGTCTTATTGCACAGTATATTTATTTATGCTCTGCACACACTGAGGGAGGCAATACTGTGACCTTTGATCCCTGGGACTGGGGGGAAGGGTTGGAACACAAATGACTGAAGTAGGAGAAATAGACGTTCTCGACACTATCACAAGACTGGGTAAACAAAGTTAACATGCACAAAACTGTACAAAATATCCAGAAAAGGCCAGCCTGTGTTCTCCAAGCATGCATAAACAGTGACATGACCGTGACCTGCCTTCCCGCAGAAACAGCGCTTACACCTTAAACACTGCACCAGGAGCAAACTGATACATTACATTTGAGGATCAAGGTCTGTGCAGCATTCAGCTATGCGTTCAAGAAAACAACCTTCACTTTCAGTTTTTGCAGTACACCTTACAATAAATCTGTACTTTCCTCATTCTGGTAAACTGGCAAAAGATGGGATGCAGAATTGGACCTTCCTTCTGCAGCTCTCTCCTCTCGGTCCAAATGAAAAGACTACATCTAAATATAGATGACCTGATGCCGTTGCGCGCCGCTGTGGAAAAGAGAAGCCACTTCTACAAGCTTCCGTGTCGAGCCATGGAGTAGAGCAGTCGAGTCACGTCTTGATTGAATCTGATCAGTAATTACCGCTGTCAGTCACATGTTTATTCCCCGTACCCGTCTGAAAACACCTGTGATTAGCGAAAGTCTGCGTCATGGAGTAGATTTTCTTCAGCCTGAAAACAGAGTCCACAGAAGTGGGTAGATTCCTTGTTTCATCTCAGACCATTTGAATTACAAAATGCAGAAAGGCAATTGTGGAGTTTTTGCCCGATAGCGCCATTAAAAACTGCAGCTTTAAGTGAGATAATCAGACATACGTCACTGATGGTAGTCTTTACAGAATATCAAACTCACAAAACAATCCAGTGTTCAGACATGGATATAACTCGGTGGTTAAGTCAGCACGTTGACACGGATGAGGATCCCGGGGGGTTATATTCAAAGTCAAAGTCATATTTATTTCATTAGTCTTAGGAGGCTTGTCTTGCCCCAATTATATAAATCCGTGTTCCTCCAAATCTCTACAACAGTGGAGGATAGTGTCAAGTTAGGATCATAGAGCATCTCATATATCAGGGTTTCTAGGGTTTCTTAATGAACAGTAACTATTAAGCAGTAATGTATTGTTTTGATACAGCCAAATAAAGCGGTTTTCATTTACGTATTTGCTTTCAGACAATGGAACGAGTGTGAAATAGTAACATTGCCACTGGGGTTTAACATTGTGATGACGCACATTCAACACGTACAAACAGCAATAAATATTTGTACAGCTGAGATAGATTTGCTCACAAAGTACGGAGTAATTAGTCACCTCTTAGTCACCTGGTCTGCAGCTCGACAAAAGAAGAAATAACTACAGCACCATGGGTTCTCAAATTAAAATCCTTCCAAAGTTGTCGTGAAATAGTGAAAGTAAATAACATAAGGCATCTGAGGGCATCTGCTTACTTTGGTCTAAATCAGCTGAATTGGTAAACTCAGTGCTGTGGTCTACAGAGAAAAGGAAAGAGCAAACAGACATGCATCACCGAAAGCCAAATGAGAATGTTCACTCTTCTCATTGGTTAGAAGGATCTGGGAGAGAAGTGAAGTTAAGAAAGGAAGAATGCTGCCTTTGGTTCATGTCGGAGGTCAGAAATTGTTCTCCAAAAATTCTGAGTTCTGATTGGAAAGCATCCCACAATCAAATTGATGCCAGACTGCAAGAAAATCCTCTTGTAATGGCAGGCCGCATATGAAATGCAATCTGTCAGCAGAGCTTAGCAGGATGCAGTATAACCTAATCTAATTAAATATATGATTCATATAGTTGGTGAAGTAGCACTAACAGCATTTGCATATTTTCCACTAGATTTGACATTTCTGTACATCATTGGCCTTATTTCATCTACAGTGTTGAGGCAAAGCAAGTTATTAAATGTCCTTAAGTTGACTACGTTTAGAATTCATGGTGTTGTTGAACTCTTCATTCACTGTTTGTAGATGATGCCATATTGAATGATATGAGATTTTCTGCTATTAAGTAAAGTCAGGGTATATGATAATGGTGTGAGTAAGAGCAGTTCTTTTTTTCAAATGGGAGGTTAGAAATGTTTGAGTTCTGAATTGTATCCAACACAGCATAAGGTCTTATTGGCGCAAAAAGAAGATGAAAGTCCTCAGAGCAGACCTTCACACCTAGCAACTGTTGATGTTGTTCATGCACATGCCCGTCTGCAAAACGGATCTGACTAAAGCAGGCATGTGAGGTCATGGTAGGATCACATTCACATATGCTACAAAAGCATAGTTCGTGACCAGATAAAGACCGCTTCTTTTAAACTGAACCAGACTGCACAGCGTAGGCTTGAAAAGATGCATACATGTTTGATGTATGCAAATGACCAGGCCACCTAAAAGGAATTTTGATAAATGTGAAGGGGATGTTTAAACCACCAACATAACCCCGTTACATACATGATATGTCACTTTCTACAACTCTACTACATAGAGACATATGATCATCTCATGAATGACAATGTTACAGTAATAGCTTCCAAGAGTATATGTTATAAATTGGCTAAAGCTGCAGGAGCTTAAATCGGGGGAAAAAACGCCACAATTTAAAAATGAACGCCTTCCTTCTGCAGCTCTAAGACTAAATATAAATATAGATGAACCTGTCACTGTGAAAAAGGAGCCATGTTTCCCAAGTTTCTGTGTCGAGCCATGGAGTAGAGCAGTAGAGTCGTGTCTGACTGAATCTTAACAGCGATCGGTAATTACAGCTGTCAGTCAAATCTTTAAGCCCTTACCTCTTTGAAAACGCCTGTGATCAGACAAAGTTTGCATCACAGGGTAGATTTGCTACAGCCGTAGAAACGTAGTAAACAGAAATGGGTAGAATTCCTGTTTCCTCTTACACCACTTGAATTACAATATACTGAAAGCTAATTATGTGATTTTTGCCTAATGACAGAAAAAACACTATCAAGCACTGCAGCTTTAATGCTATCTAACTCAAATGAATTATATTATACAGGTAGAGCTGCATTAATGTTGTTACATATTAAATCATGCTGCATATTTTTAAATAATATTTGACTGTGTAGTTAATCCTCACATGCATTAAGTACCAACGGGTTCATCATACAGGTCATAATTGAATCCACTTGAGGCTCTAATGTGCTGCATAATAAGCTTTTTTCTCCTTTCCTGCTGTCTTGCTCTCTCTGACTGGTGACTTGACTCACCCTGCCCTCTGGGACACTGCTTGCATTTAAGCCTGCACTTTAGTTGACTCTGTTTCGGATGGTTGAGCAGCCTCACTGCGTCTCCCTCGCTAGGAATTGCAAAAATCGAGGCTCAGTGCACGGACTGGGGGCTTAGAGGGAGATTTGGACAGCGGGGTCACTCTTGAGAAAGAGCAGTGACTGGATGCAACAAGTCAAGATTAGGTCTCTGCGAGTCTTGGGAAATGCACTGTGAGAAACTGTCAGAGAAGTTGATAAGGCAGGTTGACAGAAAGTGAAGTCAAAAAATCTCCTCTAAGCAAATGATGTTGAACAGTATAGCAGTATGTTTGAGTGGAGCTTTCCTTTAAGCGTATCCACTATTCGCTTTCCTCGTTCACTGTTTCCAACACCTACATGGCTACTAGCATTTAAGACTAGCCTCTCTTCAGATGCTGCAAGGCATAAATGAAGACAAACACAGTATGTCATGTAGCAGCTCCTAAAGCTCTCACCCCTCTGATCACTTTTCCATGGCAGAAGAAAGCCTGACAGAGGATCAGAGTGCAACTTTGCCGTCTGTGTAACACTGGTTTGATGTTGCATATCATACACACTTGAACAGCTTTGCTTCAAAACCCCCTCAATACATCACAGCCGCAGGGCATTTACTGTGAATACAAGGAAGAGGAGGAACTCTGCTCGGTTTAGTTAGAGGAGAGATTTTCCTCTGTGTAGATGTACGAGAAATGATTGGAAAGATGAGAGGGAGAAGCTTGGAGGTAGTTTTGCTTTTGGTGCCTCATCTGTCTATGTTTTGGTTCTTTAAAGGCTAAGTACTTTCATTGTGAAACTTTGCCAGCACTGATTCAACAAGAATAGCCAGCAAAAATGGGTTGAACAACAAAGTAACTTTTACCTTCAGTAATTCAAGTGTAGTAGAAGTTCTAAACTTGTTCAGTACATCTAGTTGAAGCAGGAGTCCTTGCAGCTATATTTAGATTTATTCCACCTAATGCAATCACTTGTTTGGTATATTTTGAATCAAATATATCATTTTGAATGAACTCTAAGTTAATTATAGTAATGCAATGGTAATATTGCAATAATACAATTTCCAAGCATACATTTCAATCAAGCAGTCTCATTTATGAATTATAAATGCTTCATTTTCTCTATTACTCTTATAACCGTGTGACACTCATCCTTAATTGATTTAACATGCTCAAGGATATTGAAGAAAATAATGTCACCCACAGACTGCGAAATGATAGAACATTTCAAGTTCACCAGTTTTAGGTAACACTAGGGTAACTTCAAAGATAGTTGTTTAATCTATTTCTTTTTTTAACTTATTCTAGCATGTCCATAACTCATTGAGGGAAGTCAAGTCAAGGGGTGAAAAGATGTATGGATATTGAAATCATACCAGCAACATTTTATGTAACTGACACACTTTCACTACAGTTTCAGTGTTAAAGCTACATCTGAATATGTCACAGACATTAAACAAATCTAAATGTATTTTCAAAATATTTTTTTTAATAACTGAGCACATGCTTACCAACCCTTTTCTGTCTAAACTAAACATGAATTAGATTTATAATGAAAGGAAAATAACATTCTATTATCAAAGGGAAAACCAAAGTGCCACCTCTGCAACACAACAGTAGTATGAACACAAACATGCAGACACAGCAGTTCAGCAAGGTATGCATCACACACAGGTGAGCTAAGCAGTGTGACTTAGGCTTAATGCTGCTTTTCCACTGCAGGTATCAGCTCAACTCGCCTCAACTCGACATGGCTTTGTTGGCGTTTCCACTGCTTGAGAGCAGGGACCACCAGACGCT
>JAPQRN010000027.1:10140347-10183211 GCA_037367275.1 Coranthus polyacanthus
GCGGCCATCGTAGGGGAGGGTGAGATTAGGGTATTCAGTTGGTTGTGACCTAAACTTTCACCACTAGACGCCACAAAATATCTTAGCAATAAGCAACATGGATGTGGAAGTGGAAGTGCAATGTCCAAATTGCAGGAGCTGCAATTTTTTGATATCGGGAAAAAGTATCAGTAACAACATACCATTATAAATGATGCACTGTGGTGCCAAACCGCAACAATACAAGTCATACTCTCCAGAAGAAGGAAAACATGCTTGTTTGGTACAGAACGAAGCAAAAATAACCTCATCACTATTTTCATATTTTCTTAAATGAAAATGAAATGCAGAAATGATTATTACTACTGAAATTCAGCTGCTACTGCTAATGCTGCACTTTATTTTGATAGAAAAACATATTGAATTTGACGGAATACTGCCCTCAGAGTGGATGTGTAACAGCATGTTTTCAATTTTACACACACACATATATATATATATATATATATATATATATATATACAATATCGATGTACAGTAAGTCCAAGAAGTCTTGTATGCAGCATAAGCAACTACTTTTATGTACGCGTTGCATCATTGTTGCAATAATTACAGTCAGGGAGGGAGTTATTGGAGGCATACAGTGTAAAATGATTGAGAAATGGGACCAGAATTACATCACTCTATTCTTGTTCACAGTGGAAACAGTAAATTATTTTCCACAGCAGAACAGCACAACCACCACCCACCCAGTGCTCTCTTTCCATCCCAATTACAGCGGGAGCACGTGGCGGCGCCAACATGTGAAAAGCAGAGCCTTCGGGAAGGTAGTGGCTTTACAGTGGACTGCCGGATTAGAGTGCTGGGTTTCATCTTCCACCCAGGGTTCAGCCTAAGAGCTTTTTTTTTTTTTTTTTGGACTGATGAGTGTGTGCCAAAAAAACACCATCGATCCCCCCACCCTCCCCCCAAATGCAACACTGCCCCGCCTGCACACTCCAAGAGCACCTTGCAGAATGCCAATTCCAAAACTCTTGTCTTTTTCAATCAATGCACAAGTCTGTAACCCGGTTGCCACAAATTGGATCAGAATCAGTGGAGGTTTCATTCCTTCTGGCAGTGCCTGGAGCCCCCGTATTTCACTGCAACAACTGTCAGTCATGGGGAGGAACAGAGGTGCACATTTGGACGGTGGGATTTGTTCCTGCTTTTAACTCTGCATGTCTCTCTTCCCAGTGCACGCCACTTTTGAAGTAGATTACCAGGCAGCTCCTCTGTAGCTCCCAGAGTGAGGCCTCTTGCCAGTGTGTTATCAGTATTTGGATTGTCTCATCGCTCTTACATCTATTAATGTCTGCCACACCACGCTGTACATCTGGTGGCGTTGCCTCGAAAGGCACGCACTAATTTCTCACTGCAGAGAGGATCTTTTTTTCTTTTTTTTTATGCTTCTAAAAAAATTCAGCAAGATATAAGATTAATGTGACAATGAGTAGACATTAAAGTACCAAGGGATTTTGTTGGAAAAATGTAATAAAAAACCTGAGAGAAAAGTAAATTCACAAAATGATCAAATTTGCTGTAAAAGATCTGTGCTGAGGCTGAATCTCACATGTTTCAGAGCTACAAAGTAGTTACTCCATTTAATTCTAGGCAGCACATAACTCTGCTTCAAACCCCTGGGAACACAGAGCATATTTTCCTTTATCTGAGAACCTGTGTTATTTTTCATTGTGGGTGACATTTCAAAAGCTATCTCCCTCAAAGTTCCAAGTTCACCTATCAAGAGCTGCCCTTACCGAGACAGATTAGGTGACAATTTGTTTAAAATGTCATCCTCTCTTCCAATAACACTTGTACACATGTGGGACTTATGGGACTTAGAGGTGTATGGGAAACTCATCCCGAGCTAAGTCGCAAACTGCCGGATGAGTGTGGACTGACAGCGGCACGACAGCGAGAGAGATCCTCTGCAGGCACACAAACAAGCGATGGCGTTTTTTACTCGTAACGCACAGCAATTAACACCGACGCCCATACTGCAGTCATTTTGAAATACTTTAAACTACAGAACCGTTTCAGGCAGAACTGTAGAACCTGCATTCCCGCTTATAAGCAAAGTAAAGTAAAATACATTTACCAAAATTCTAATTCTGTCTCATCTACGGTATCCTGTCAGTTTAGTTTGGCTATTTTCTGCATGTACGACTCCAACAGCCATGCAAACAAAAAAAAACAAGCTGTGAAAAACCAACAATAAATCAAGCAAGGCAAGCGAATATCCTTAGCTCATTACCTCCTTTTACATTGAATATTTGTGCAGATCTTATTAAAAATATCTATAACATATATATGAGCATTACATACACTCAGAAAACAAAAATCACATACACGCACTAATGTTTGCCCTGATCTCTTTTTTCAAACCTATTCCACAAATTAACTCCTTTAACAGATATACATACAAACTGCTAAAATATGTTAGACGACGCGTCGTTCAAGATGGAGGAGCTGTGTTTTACTATTGCACAGGTAGATTGAAGTTGAAGTTGAAGTGGTTTTTAAAGGAGCAACAATAAGAAAAATCCACACTGTTTACACACGAGAGTTAGTGTCGGGGACGATCATTTTGTAAGTAACACATTACAGATTAGTATCGTATCTATTTGAATGATTTCATCAAAGTAACGGAACTCATCACATTTAACCTTTTGTCTACTTTTTTAAACTGGGCTGAAAAGTTGTCTTTTGAACCAGGCGGTGTAAACCTCACGACGCTACTCAACACTGAATACTATTAAAACTGCTTCAATATAACTCGATTTTAAAGCACAACGATCAAAACAAATCACAAGTATGTAGATCACAAGCATCAAACTGCCGTCGGACTCCGTCTGCTGAGAGCCACGTGCACTGGTTTGATTGACAGGCGAGAAGCCATAAGGCCTTAAAGACTCAAGGCTAAAAAAATATTTTTAACCAAGAGCCATTTTTTAGCTGTACACTGTAAACATCATCATAACACTGCACTGGACTAAAACTCGGAATTGAGAAATAAAATATCTTGTATATAATACCTTGCTTTATCACTTATTTTTTCTGAAGTTATGCACTGTATGTGGGTTGCTTAACTTTTTTTCTTTCTTTTTTTTTTAGGAGATGCACAGCAAATTTCATTGAATGTCAAATGTGGAGTGAAAATAAAGGCATTCAGTTCAATTCAATAGAAGCAATCAAAAACAATGGTCAAAATTTGAGCACATATGCCAAATGAATGGAGCCTGTCTAGACGCGGAGACAGCTCTTTGTAAGCCATCGCGCTCTCGGTGGTGTCTCACTCAGATCCGTCCCAAAGGCTTTGTTGAACCATGTTGTCTGGAAATATGTCAAAAGAAGGCCTTCCTGCAAGGCTAGAAGATGCAGAGCAACACAATGAATGTTACATTCTACCTGTATTCAATATGTTAACCCCTTTGTAATCACCAACATTTTGATTAGTAGGTGTAACAGATTTCAACGATCTCTGTTTTGTAATGTTATTATGTAATGCCGCTACATGTCACTGGTTACTCCTCAGTGTTGACAGTGTGTAGGTGTGTGAGTGTTGTGAGGTATTAAGTGTCGTTAGTGTGAATGAGGTGGGGGATGTGGTGTTTTCTACCAGCCTTGTTGTCGATTTGGGTCAGTCTGACAGTGACTGGAACAAAACAGTTGCAGCAGCGTGTCTTGTGAGTGGCGATGCTTTCTTGTTGTATCCGGAGTTTTTCTACCTGAACAGAGAGTGAGCTGCATGGTGTTGGCCACCGAGGGTGTTCTGTGCAGCGTTTCTCCTGCAGCGTCGCGTGTGCACAGCGTGTCCATGGAGAGGAGGTCAAAGCCAGTGATTCTCTCTGCGGAGCCGACGGCTCGTTGAAGAGATTGTCTCTCAGCCGGGGTTGTGTTGCCAAACCACACAGTGAGAATGCTCTAAATGAGTCCTCTGTAGACCTGGGTGAGGGACTGGCGGCTGAGTCTGGCCTTCTTCAGCAGCTTCATGAAGTAAAGCCGCTGCTGTCCTTTCTTTACAGTGGCCACAGTGAATCATCTTTAACTCAAGGACGGTTATAAAACTTCAGCCAATGAAACGTGATCTGACTGGCCAAGAAAAAAAAAAAAACACACACATACGACCCGCTAGCTTGTGGGTAGCTTCAGAGCTGGATTACAAGGTTTAGATTTAGATCTTCATTACATTTCCTGTGATCATGGTTTTGGTCAAAGGTCCTTTTTGGAACTAGATATGACAAGATATAATATAACAAACATACACGTTTTTATTAGTTTCTCATCTGTCCGTCAGCTGAACAGTATGATACATTGTTTGTAGTTTGACAAATGCAGTCACAGGTTATATTTTTTTAACTATAATATTAATTATTAAATGTAATTACACTGGACATGATAATTAACTGGTTAATGTAATGTACAACCAAAAACCTCTTAAGAGAAAAATCAATAATTTACCTGCCCTTGTGTGTTTTGTGCAGAATTTGAGGATCCAATTAAGTCAAACTCTGTCAGAGTATCTTGGAGAGCGTCCACCAGCGTTACAGTGTGTTTTGCCTGTAGTTAAGGTCTGATGACTGTACAAAGAATCGTGCAGTCAGCACTCTGTGCTCGTCCTTCGACTTGAAAACAGGCCTAGCAGGGTTTCACTGCATGTTTAAGGTCCTGCGGGGACAAAAATTAACCCTCTTCCACGGAGTGTGTACCTGAGTGAACTGACTTTGTGCTGGATGTTAGATGCAGATGATATTCTGTCATAATAAAGATGATCTTCGGATAGAGCCTGGTTTAACTTGGGGGGAAAATGACTTGACATTGTGGAAATATCTCCAGCATACTTGGTGCTGTCGCCTTAGGGACTTTCATTCTGGCGTTAATTTGGCTAGGATGGTTTTTGAGACCTCAAGGGAACAATTAGAAGAAAGATGAGATGAGAGAAGAGAAGATTTTATACAAGTGGGGTTGCAGCAGTAGCAGAACAATAACACACAGAGGACCAGGTGTGTGAAAAATGTTTGCTCTGTTGCTGAATTCGGGTTCATAGAGCCAGCTGTCACATACTGACACTTAGTCATTTGTCCTTCATGTCTGTTTTCAACACTTCCAACAGAAGTCAACGTATCCCCTTCGATGTCGGAAACTGGCAAAGTGTTGTTGTCAAATAGGCAAAAGTGTTAGGAGGTGGTTGGGGATGGACAACGGGGGTCGTGTCCAAAAAAAACAAAACAAAAAAAAATTAAGAAACCAAAGCACATTGACTGGAGAAACTTATTCAGAATGAATATATTACAGCAGGTAAACAGGCTGCATTTTGAATTTTGGTTGAGCAAGAGGAAGCACTCATTTCAGTTTTACAATTCAGTAATTTTTCACATTGATTAAAAAGGAAAAACTTAATCCAGTTGAGTGGATGATGTAAATTTGTGTTGTTCACACGTCAGTATCACTGTATATATCACTGAATTACCAGGTGGTTTTCATGACGTTTTACTGTAAAGCAGCTTATTTTAAAGCTCAACACGATTTTTTGACTCATTTTAAATTGTTTTGTTTCCACTGATATACATTTCTTAGCATTTCAGCTGAGCAGGTATAGAGTAATTTGATTCAACACAATTAGCGTCCTACACTAATCAGAATCCTTTCACATTAACAAGGAACAGTTGTCTTAGTTTAGACCGTTCATTTGGAGCACAGAACGTTCCATTTTGCCCAGAATTTTTCATCGGCACGTCGCATCTACCTCGCAAATGAACATAAATCCTGTCTTGTTTAGTTATGGTCTTTAGCTAAAGTACACTGTCAGCCAGGCGGAACGAGGCATTTGTTTTTTGTGTGTCCCTCAGTGTGAACAGAGACAACAGCTGTGTCCTAATTCGGTGGCTGGATCCTCAGAGGGACAGGGCTCGTAGAGGTGGGTCCTTCAGAGAACTGAAGGCCAGAGTAAACTGCCTCCTCATCCTCAATGAGACAGACCAAACTCACACAGACCCAAACTATCTTTCTTCATTAATTCATCACCATGACATTGGCCTCAAAAAGCCAACAAATCTGAAATAATGAACTGGAACAAGTTTCATGACATCCAAGCCAACAACACATTATGAATAACAGGCAGTAACAGTATATCAAAGGGTAATACATCCGGTGGCCTTTGTTTATTACGCATCCCAGTGGAGCAGATCATTTGTGTTTATTGCAACTTCAGTCTTAATTCTACAGATTTCAGCTACAGTCATTCTTATCAATAACAATTACAGCGTAAGTACAAACCCTGGCAAACGGAGATGATTTATCTGCAGAAGGTCTTGCACTAATTATGGCTATGTTTATGCAACTACAAGCGCTTGTTTAGGACAGAGGAAGACGAAGTGGAATCTGTCCCGTCAAAAGCACAGAATATGCAATAGTTTCCACTAGGACAAAACAATAATTATCATTATCATGATATATTTTATATCTTTTTGTCTTGTCACATGTTTTACATCAAGTTGCAAATCTTATGGCGTTTTTTGTCTCCAACATCTTTTAAGTTGTTTTCGTCTTGTCTCGTCTTTTTTTAGGAATAATTTGAAACCACAAATAACCGTCTGGTCAGTTCTTTGAACTGGAAAGTAATCATTTGACATTTATTGCAACGATTATGAATTTCATCTTCTTGGCTTGTTTTCTTCATTTTCTATTTCTTCATTATGTTTTTGTTTACATTTTTCCGTTCCGTATAATCTTACATATATATAAACATCACGAAATACCAATCTTCAACAGCCGATGTCTTCAGTATTCATTAACTATGGTCCTTCTGTCTCCGCTCTGCTCACATCGTCTCAAATCTAACAACAGATTCATAGTTAATATCTTTAAAGAAACCGTCCATTTTGTTTCCAATGTGGCCTGTGTATCTAATTTCTCCACAAGGATCAATAAAGCATTATCATTCGACGTCAATCTTTTTTCTTTATCTACCTGCGACATCTATGCTAGAAAAGAACACTGTCATTTGCGACGTGTTTTTTCCCACTCCAAGTTTTAGGACTGGTGACCCGTTATTACCTTTTTAGTCAAATATATGCAGACTTTTATCTAACGTTAAGCATAATTGTACACTTAAAAGAAGTGGTTTACTGTGTAAAATAATACAGACGTGGCAGCCTAATCCCTCCAGGCATGTTTACCCCAAAAGCCCGACTGGCTTTGTGTTTTTAATCTTAACATGACAGAATGTAACAACATGACAGAGCCTGCAGCAGCATGAGGAAATAAAGCTGCCTTCTTTAAACTATGACAGCAACTGTGTAGTTCTAATGAGCAGCATTGTTTGCATAGCGTGGGCAGGCTTGGTGTGATACCGGTGCACAGCTGAGACACCTGTCAGACCCGAGCGCCGTGCTTCTTCACATGCCTGACCTCAGTGCAACGGCCGCGTGAATTGTATTCTCGGCTGCGTTCTCCGGGGAATGTTAGAAAAACAGGATAGCATTTATGAGCACTGGCTTAAGAGGCTAGCACACGCTCGTGCATACGCCCCTCCTCTGTGAACCGGCGGTACCGATCTGCCGCCGCTGCCGCTTCACCCCTTTAGCTTCATGGATTGCAATTTGAGATACCATTTTTGTGTTTTTTGCCCGACCTTAGCAGCAGAGGCAGATGAGGGGATTGAATTCCGAAATGGTAATATTTTGCATTTAGCAGAAACACCTTGGCCACGTGAATTCAAAGATAAGATGTGTGAATCGTTTTGTACTCCTCAGACCCTGACAAACACGACCCAATTGTTAGAGCGGGGAAAAAAAAAAAAAAGGTTAGTGTTCATCTCAGTGCAATCTCTCTGCTCCAGCCATCCAGTCCACTCTTCTAATACACTAATATCTCACAGATATGCATCATCACACTGTAGCCTTGATAAAATGTGTATAAGAAAATTCCCCCCTGGATAGCTAAATGACTCTTTAGAATAATTGCTCCCATTTCTTACGGATTTAATATATGTATTTAGTCAAGTAGCACGCTTTGCTTTGAGTAATGGCAACATTAGAATGGTTGGGCCCATGATCCTCAAGGCAGTAATCACTACTGCACAGCTGCCCTTAGAGATATGAAGGACAGTGTTCTTCTCTGCGGATGTTACTTCAGTGCCAACATCACAGCTCTAAGGGCTGCTAGCGTTTCTCAGACATGACTTTACACATTCAAACTGAATTTCTTAATAAAAACACCAAAAAACATCAGTATTTAAGTTAGTTTATTACATTTATAATTTGCATACGTATCAGTGGTTATTAAAGTTTTTCCATTTTGACTAGAAAACCATTTTATACAGAGGTTAAAAAAAAAAAAAAAAAAAATCAAATTGAGACGTTTCATAAAATGATATTCTGAGAGCACTAAGTCATTACATTTCTGTTATCCCCTCCGGTGTGTACATTAGGTACAGTTATAATTGCTTAAGTAAATGTAATCATGCAGGTTTGCAAGGATGCATTCATGCATGCAAACATATTGTTTCTATTTAATGTAACGTGAAATGCAAGCACCATGTATGTTTACAAGCTGACAATATGTGCTCAAGTCATTTTATGAGGTCACGATCTTTGTAAAGGTTTAATTGCTCATAATAAGCCGCTCTCAGCATAACTACGTGCATTACATTTCAGGCAGTACTTGAGGGAATGTAAGTTCAGGCAGTTCAACCCGTCACTAATGTATGCATTATGCACAAGCACGTTCGGTATACTTGTTTTACATGTAGTTGGATGCAGCTCAGGCTGACTGAACTTGAAGGTAGTTTTAAATATATGAATGAATATGGATTGTGCACAAAAAACACAATTTATTTTGCAAAAAATGTATTTTGTCATAATAATGATGGAGTGAGCATGTTAAAAAAAGTGCGACACTTTGTTACTGCACTTGAGTTTTTAAGAAAAGGAAGTGATGAAAAGTGAAAGATAGGGTTTTTTCAGGGCTTTGTGTGCGTGTATCTGTATAGTGTATACAGCCTAAAAGAAACATTTATGTATTTTAACTGCATAATGCATAATGCAAAATTTCAATCTATTTGGATTACATCGCTTTAGCGTAAACTTAATGTGACCCACATTTGTCAGTAAAACATAAATGAAACAAATTGGATTTGTTGGTGATAAATAAATCTGATTATATGTAATTCATACTGGATTTATTAGCACTATTACGTAAATCTCATGTTTGACTGACAAATATGCGTCACAAGATCTTTAGTTTGTTTATGTAAAAACAAACGGACAGAAATTTTGCAGTCAAATGCAGTCAAAGTATATTTGGAGTGTACCACGCGTCCCCCAAAACGCAGTCATTCAAAAGTAATTAGACAAGCATTGAGGCTACTGAATGTTTTTTGGGTAACTGTGTCATTTTACAGTTAATTCATGCACAAAAGCCGACATGTGACAAGACTCGATGAGAGTTAAGGCATGTTATGGTGTGTCTACATAAGGAATGAAAGAGCAGTGAGGATCAAAAAAAGCAGAAATCTACGGCACAAAGAGTGGAGATACGTCTGCCTATGCAACACTAATGCGCATTTGAAGCTGACTGCACATTCCACTACAAACATCAGACGCACAAACACTTTGCGTAGCCTAATAATCACGACAGCTAAGGCTGGCGTCATAAAGTGGATTAAATGGATGACTTTACATTTGGAAGAGCTGCAGGCAGCGAGTGTTGGTGCTGATAACTCATCAGATAAATCATTCTGTGCATCTTTACCTCTAACACAATATTGTCAATAATGAGATATTATCCTGCTCCTATATTTATTCTACAACATTTTAAACAGGGTACTTTCTCTGGCAGTGAGGTGTTCTTTCAAATGCTTCACTTGTGTAGAAGATCTGCAAACCTTCAATGTGCATTAATTAAAAAGGAGGATTTTCAGCAGAAACACTGGCCTTTCAAAACTTGTCATTTAAAGAACACTCATACGCTGCTTTTTCAAATAGAATCAATTGATCTGAATAGTCACCGCGTCTCATCCCTTTCAGTGCAGCGGAGAAGTTTGGATAAAGTCGTATCTACAAAGTGGAGGTCTCCAGAGAGAGAGAGACATTTTAGTCAAATGCTCGGTTTAATTAATGTCTGCGAAAGCAGCGCTTCAGTTCATAGTGTGCACTTCCAGCAGGGGGGATGTCTCACCTGCCTACCTCAGAGACACATCAAGAGGCAAATGAAAGTGCACCACATCAAAAGTGTTACAGCAGAAGTGTACGGTTTCTTTTGATGGGACACGGTATACCTCAAAGAGAATGACTCTCCAGAACATAAGGAATTCCTTTTTCGTATTGACTCTCCAGTGTTTATGCTCTCCTCATGTTTGATACATGACAGAGGTTGTAGAATATTTATCTCCCCTTCTTAACATCCTTCATCGACTGAAACTGCCAAAGGAACATGGTGGAAGGATTCAGTTTCCAGTAGCTCTATCAAATCTAATAGAATGCCTAATAAAGGGAAACGCTGAAAAATTCACAGCTTCCACCTATATTGTCTTTAATTTCTGTCGTATTTAGCTGAATTTAGCCGATTCCGAATTGGTTCCCGTGAGTTTCACATTAGCAGAGGTTCTCCTCACGTTTTCAAAAATAGACTTGTCAAATTTAGTGTTAATGCATGTGGTCTATGTGTTGGTGTCCCATTCTAAATAATAGAAGAGACGATCTCCTGGTGCGTCCGTCAGCGCTCATCACGCCCAACAAACACAACAAGATGAAAATGATGTAATAGACACAACAAGATGAAACAGACAGTGAGGGAAACTGGACCGTGAAGGAAAAGAATCACAGTGTTTCATGTTCTGTAGCTGACACTTGTACACTGTAGCAAAGTTAATATCATTACTTACAGTATGTTGTGTGTTTTTTTTTTTTATTTTACATGAAGTTTAAATGGTTTAATAGTTTTCACGACGTGAGGTTTGCACGGAAACATAAATGGGCTGGGGTTTTACTTTTACACTTTGAGTACATTTCAGAGCCTGTGCTTTTTTCACTTCTACTGCAGTAAACAAGCTGAATCATTACTTCTTTTAACAGTTAGTTCAAATTCATTTCCGGGAAGAATGAGAAAGTTAAATCACAGATAATTATTGGCCGACCCTGTGGCCGACCTCAAAGCCTACCCATAGCCACACTTAGCTGTTTTTTGTCTAGTTTCCCCATTCTGCAAATTTTCCTCTCAAATTTGTTTTTCAGCAGCAGCTGTCAGCAAACACTGCATAAGCCGTGATAAGCGGGAGCTCAAATGGCAGATAGCGACTTGTTGGTGAACTCAGGGAAGCATTTAGCAGCTGGCAGCTCCACATATTTGGACTCGGGGTTAAGTGAGACTAAAAAAGAAAAGTAGCATTAATTTGGAATTTAGGTGTTTTGTTTATTTTCTTTTCTTGTCTCCTTTTTTTAGTTTATTCTGTCGCCACTGAGGCAAAAAAGGCTTTTATTTGCAAATATCTTCTGTGTTTAGGCTCTGACATCTAAAAATGAACTAATCTGTAACCTGCGGGGCATCTTGTTCAACTCGGCTTCATCCGTCCTGGGATCAGTTCAGCACATTGTATTGTTAGAAGAACATACGGAATGGAAACGGAAGTCTCAGGCAAACATTTTGCACCTAATGTATTTAGTGCAATTTCCAGCGTGTTTAGTCTTTCACGTTGGACGACTTTGGTCAGGTTTTGGTCAGAGAGTCCATTCAGCTTATAATGGAAATACGAGTAGTGCGTCAACCATCTCTGCTCTCCGCATAAAGACTGACTACATATTTACATTTTCCATAACAGAGCCAGAGTGTCAGCTTCCTTCAAATTGATCTGATTGGGTAAACATCACATTTACAGTTTAAAAGGTGATTATACTAAAATGATCAATGAAATATTACCCGTCCATGAAAACAAAAATACATAATTTTCCCAAGCTTTTAAGTCTTGCTAATTAGACAAGTCAACTATTTGTGGAAGTGGTATAAACCGCAAGAAAACTCTTAGATTAAATCAACATTAATTATATCAAGAAGATGAAAAAAGAAAACAAGCTCATTTTTCATCTTTAAACAGCAGCTCCCTTGTTATCTTGTCAGCGGATGTGCCATTACCATTAACTTGCACACGGGGAAATATGAAGGAGCAAACAATGAACATGACAAAATGTGAAATTCCCCAGCCTCTCTCAAGGTCTCATTTCCCTGGCAGCTGCTAGGGAGCAAGAAAGATAGATCCTCTATCAACAGCCTTTGGGAGGAAGGTTGCACAATTTTTTCCCAGGCAATTTATCTATATTCAGGCAGCCTACGTTGTATTGAAGCTTTATTCCTCCAGAATAAGCCTAAGACATGGCAAAAAAAAAAAAAGAACAAAAAAAAAGAAAAGAAAAGCTCCAACTGTGAAGTCAATTTAATTTCAAGTATAGAGACCATTAAAAGCAACCTGGAGTGAATTATGCCTTGAATGAATTACCTCAGCTCTTGATTGTGAAGAGAGCTGCTGCGTGTGGGTCACCTGTCATGCAGACACATTCATGTGCTCCATCACAGCAGCAACGATCCACGTCACAGGCGAGTAATCTGCAATTCTAATAATATCCACATTAGACTATATCCTTGCATCTGTTGAATAGACTTCCATCATCTTACAAACCACAGCTGCCAGAACTTCAGGTGATAAATTTCTGCGTATAACTTAACATCTAAAGACTGATGGACTTGATTTCATGTGCTGCTCTGCTCCGCACTCGCTGCAGTCTCATACTGTACGGTACAGTAGATGAAACTGACACACGGGCTGCTTTCTCCAAGATGCACTGCTCCGCTTAAAGCGATAATCCTCTAAATACATGCTGCGTGCGATGTTTGCCACATCTCTGGTGTTAAACTCTGTTAAACTCTGCATGGGCCTCCCAGAGATCACCTGCCAGTCAAACGGTGCGCTCTTTGTTTCGTCGTAGATTTCTCCGTGGTAGGAGCTGTGACAGTAGAGCAAGTCTGAATTTTGTAATTGGTGCTGTTAGGACGAGGGGAAAAAAAGAAAAATCAACCTGTGAAGATGGTGGCATGAAGCGGAGGAGCTTTGGCATAGGTTATTAAAACACCTGTACTGTACCTGTCATTTTCAATTAAGACTGAGGCGATGAGTTAAGTATTGTTTGTTTTCAGGTAGGACTGAGGAAAGGTGCTACCAAGGCGAAGTGGGAAATGTATTCTTCTTGCGTCCACTAATCTCTATAAGGTCGGTCCAAGCTGATCATGTTTAGAAACATGGTTCCTCTGGAATGGCTTGACAGAACGTCTTAAGATTTGGACGAACTTACACTGACAAGAACCGATAACATAATCCTGCAGCGACAGAGCTACCTTTCCACCATACTGGACTGAAAGTAGTTCTCAAAAAGCACGACAGTTACTGTTAAATAAATGATACTGATGAGAACTGAAAGCTGATTGTTCCGTGGGGATAGTGTGCAGCTACACCTTGGACTAAAAGCTGTTGCACAAGACTTTCACCTCACTGGTGGGAGACGATCAAAGGTCACGGTTGCAATGATCTCACGAAACATGTTCATGGCCACAACGCAAGAATATCAGCAATAGACGCTTCATTATTAGCGATGCTTGCTATAGCTATGTATGCATGCTCCCTCATAAACAACCAATCATATCCATCATATCCATCATATCCAGCCTTTTCTTCCTTCCTTCCTTCATTAAACATAGGTCATTAAAAATGAACATTAAACATTTTATCATGGTAAGTGAAACTAAGACCATTTTTATATTCTGCATTTTTCCCAGCAACTTTATGGAAGCACGAACTGCAAAAAAAACGCCCATGTAACATCTCTAAAATTGCATTCTCTGAATAATTATCTGCCCACTTTTCACTGTATGTGCTGCCTGGCGCTGGTCACCTCTACTTGATGCAGCTGGAGGGAGGCACGCAGCTTCAATGTACTGTTTAACTACTCCACAGTGATAAAGCAGCTAGACCTGCTGCAGGCAAGGTCAGGGGTCATAAAGTAGTGTTGACTAATCACAGTAAAAAGCTTACTTTTCATCTGAAACATTTCAAAGGAACTACACACTGCGTCTCTGTTCACATAATAAAAGATTCAAATGTGGTTTAAGATCACATGCCCTTCTGCTTTCACCACTTGTGGGGCAAAGCGAAATCACTAACTGGATATTTTGTTGAGTTTGTTTAATTACAGCTTTTATTTGTAGAAGTTACAGAATGTTTTTTTTTTCTGCACAGCAATAGGAACATGGCAGCTATAATTTTCTAATGTTTGAGTCGTGCACATTGACACCCGGAGCATCAATTTGCTTCATAACAGCAGCTCTACTCTATAATTTACATTTTAAATACAAGCTGTTTTCAGCGCAATTTTTACAGTATTCTCATTCAGATACTGTCAGACACTCCGTCTTTCACTCAGATCAAAAAAGTGTCTCTCAAATACAAACAATCACTGCCTCGTTAAATATAACCACCACTGAGCCGAGATGAGAAGCCTGACAGATTTTCACAATCACCTGCTGGTTCCTGCATCAGTCGGCAGTGCGTCGATTTCATGTATGCTTTAGTATTTTAAATTGAAGAACTGCCGCTGTTCACAGCTTTTGAACAATTCTTAGAAATACAGGAACACACCGAGCGGTTGCATTGTGACGGCTGTGTCCTAATGAACTGAACACAACAGTAAGTGCACCTACTAACATTTGAAATCTATCAGAGTAAAAGTGGACATGTATTTTCAAAGTCATGAATATTACGGAGACTCATCGGACACAGCGGTATCACATCACAAGCAAGATCTGAATTCCTGGATGTCACGTCTTAGTAGGGGCGTAAGAAAATATCGATGCACTCAAATATCGCACTATTACGTTCTGCGATATTGTATCTATATGCCTATATTAAATAGTGAATACACAGGTACATGGGTCTAAGTTGACACAGCGATCTTCAAGTTTTCCCGTGACCACTGCAGATTGAATGCAACAAAGAGGCCAAAGTGTTTACGCTGGGAAAATGACAATGACAGTGCTACTTTGGTATCAGTGATTTGGTAAAATAGCATACCTACATGGGATTTCAGTGATTTCAAGATCTCAGGCTAAACAATAAGCAAAAGCATGTTGTGATTAGGGTTAAGCAACGTGTGGTGGTAATAGAAACTGTAGTAGATGACTCTGCAGCCGAGCTAGGAGCCCAAGCTATTTAACTACTGTGATACTTTGAGCTTCAGCGTATTGTAAGTATGCTAACATGCTTATAGTGATCATGTTAACATGCTGACCAATAACAGGTAATGTTTACCAATGGATGTATTGCGAGAACTGGCTATTCACAGCAACAACAACAACAACGGCTCAAAAATGGCACCAGTTCACTTTAATGAGAATTGGTCAGCAGGCAGAAAAAGCCAAAAGTGTTAGCTTCCAGGATTATCTCTATTACAGCGCTTCAATTTGCTGCTCCACAGTGATAATGCAGTAGGCTTGCCCCAGGCAAGGTCAGGGTCATAAAGTAGAGTTGACATCCATCTGAAATATTTTCAGTGAACTAAACTCTGTTAATGTTAAAAATGAAAATTGCTTAGCAGGCAGAATAAGCCAAAAATGTTTCTTGCTTCCAGCTTTACTTCTATTCAGTGCGCATGCCCTTTAGTTGCTGGTCCTTTGGCTTTTCTGGGCTCCAGGAAAGTTTTACAAATATAAAACCTTAATAGTTTGAAAAACTAATGCAGTAATAACTAACATGGTTTAAAGTTGGAGTTGTTCTGTCAGCAGTTTTATTTTTATGATGCATACCGTACCATGAGCATCCCTGTTTTCCATTGGGAGAAACGAGCAGTAAGATTAGAGTCCAGATTTGATATGTTTACATGTTCGAAATGTAGCACCAACACAAGTACAGCTGAAGGGAATGTCATTTGTTTTGCAGAATATTGGCCAAAATAAAATGTTGACTTCATATGCCAGTAATGAAGAGTCAGGGGATCAACAAACCTGCACATCCTGAGGGGAACATGTATAAATAATTTCATGGCAATCCCCTCTTTACATATTTCACAGTCAACAGCTGAATTCTTATACAAATATGTTTTGAGGTTTGTGTCAAACCTGTCTGATCCTCTGACCACTAAGGGTCGGTCCGACGTTGGTGGAATCCCGGTTGTAATCAATCAGAATTATCCCGAACCTAAGGGGCCTCGGTTCAAACATACACAATCTGAAGTATTAATATCAGACTCCTACAGCTTGCGGGAGGCGTGTACAACATGTTATTCCATTGCCACCCCTAGCAAGTTAGACCAGCCACGAGCAACACTTTCTGACAGCTTCTTATTTACAACCAAACAAATCCACAGAGTTTTTAAAACAGTGTAATTTGAAAGTCACATGGGAAATCCGAGGTGAGCGTCGGTGGTTCAGTCCTAATGAGGGGCCCCTGCTCCACTCTGAACCACACTGATCTGCATAACCATCTGTAAACTGACGATGTTTGGGGAATGATTTTATATGCCATAGCCAAATGCCGCTGGATTTCCTGATCTCCATATTGATTCACGTCTGGGGTTGAGCAGGTTAATTAAATGTGAATAGCGTGGCAGAAACATAATATTGAGCGCAGAGTAAAGGCAAGTGGAGTGACTCTTTGAGTTGCTAGAACAGCAATCACTGCTAAATAAGGAGGGAGTATCTGTCATCGTGCTGCAAACGGATGGATAGAGTTTAATGTGCAGCTGAATTAAGCAGCTGCTATAAGGCACTCGCGCTGTGGTTGGGGTTTAGTCGTGCATTAATAATGAGTTAGTGGATTAACAAAGGGAGGATTTTAGAGGAATGATTCTATGACACTTTCAGGTTACCTGCGGGAAAACAGGGGGAAAAAAAAGCCAAGACAGAGCACGGGGACAATAAAGGACAGCATGAGAAATAATGTATGCAGGTCACACATGAAACAAACAAAAGAGCCGACCCAGGCTTATGTCTCACACTTTCTCTCCCGGTTATGTATTCAGTGAGAACAATCTGGGTGTCTTCTAAGATTTCAAAGCACAGAAAAGTTCATGGAAAAGAAAACAGCATCCAAACCAGTGTGATCAAATTATACTCTGCATCTGCCTCCTGGACTGATTTTCATTACTGCAGCACCAGCTCACTGAGGTTTCTCAAATCTGCTTCTCAGTGGGTCACAAAGTGTGAAATCTGTGTTCTCACATTTTTGATAAATCATATGACAGCAAAAGTGCACAAAGAATTAGAGCGGTTACGTCAGGAATGGGGAGAGTGCAGCTTTTTTTAAACTCTTAGCGTAGCTCACATATACATAAATAGATCATTTAAAGAATTAAATGCCATTAGATGCAATCATTAAATCAGTTACTTATTTTATATTACACTGGACTGTGTTCTGTGACCTTGACCGAGAATTTTTTTGTGTGAGTACCGTCCTTATTACATTATCTTAAAATTAAAACTAATATAATGCAGATAACTGTGAACTTAATAGTGAACATAACACTTCAAATCTAACACAACTGACTCAGAATAACCAACTGCATCAATAATGGAAGGGAGGAAACCTTATGAGGCACAGTGCAGAAGGCAATGTCACCTGTAACAAACAAAATTAGATTCATGTCCATGAATCTCTACCCCAGTGCATGCTGGGAGGATGACCTGCATCAGTGTGCAAACTATTCCATGGCTTTCAGGGGGAGATCACTTTTTTTCACATGGTCAGAAACCACAGATACAACATTCATAAAAGACTTTTTCATTTATCATGATTCCCGTTGATAAGAAAACAGATGAGATGTTGTCACCGTGTCCTGCTGTGCGTCTTTCAGCGCCATTGAGGAGTGGAGAGCAGTAAACAAAGTAAAACAGTGTAATTATAACAGTGCACTTAATTGCTGATAGAAAATATGTTCAATAAAAAATATTTAATTTTCCGTTTTATAAAAAGGGATGAAAGAGAAGGAAGTCCTTTGTAAATGTTACATCTGCCGTTTCTGACCAAGAAAACTAAATATCTTGTCTCTTGTGGATTTTGAAAGGACAATCAAATCCCTGTTTTTATTCACCGTCACCGTTTCCCCTCTTTTTCTTTCTTTTTTTTAAAATGGCAGCTGGCATCAAGAAAGTTTGTTTTTTTTCCCCATATTTGAAGTTCATCATATTGAGCTGCCACGGATGCCAGTGTCTTTATCAAAGTGAATTAGTGATGAATCACCTTCATGAATCATACATTAATAATAATTTTACACACGAAGAACAGAAATGCATGGCAAAAATAGCATATTGTCGATATTTTAGAGACCACCCACATTTTCTCAAAACGTGTTTTCAGGGGAGCTCATGTCTTATTAAGAGGAGAACAGCTCCCTCAGGCACCCCTGGAGTTCACACCTGGACCCACATACCTGCCTCATGTAACACCTTGAAACATGTGAAACATTTGATCAGAATTCAACCAGCGTACGTGTGATGGGTTATTGGAACCAGAAGTGACCACATGCAGGCAAAGCGGGCCAGTAAACGGCGGCTTACTGACATGGTAACGCAGTAAACTTCATCAAGCATCTGCACAACAAACTCATTTTACGGTTTTGTCAGTGCAAGTTATTAACCACAGCTGCAGTCGAGCTGTCTACCCGGAAAAAAATACATTTAAAAAGAAGCTTTGAAAGTCCGACTCGGCAGCCAGGCGAGCTGTCAAACACGTGTCAATCAAACCCAGACACAGCAGACTCCAAAGTCTTCTACTGGCCCGGAAATCATATTAGCGATAACTGGAGCAATAATTTATAGAAGGACCGACAGAACGCTTATTAGAGGGTCCAAATAAAACGAATGAGACCAGAGTGACTCCTGCAAAAACAAGAAATGTACTTAAATAAACTAGTAAGTAAACTAACCCTAACCTAGTGGCCGTCAGCAGTATTAAACTTTAAGAAGCTTCTGCTCTGACTTCATTTTGGAGGTCCTGGCCCGTTGATTTCAAAATAAGAGTGCAGTGTTATTTAAGGCCGCTTCTTCTGAGATTAAAATGATCTTCATACTGAAGAGAACGAAATGAGCTGGATTAAAACTACGAAATGCACAGAATTATTTTAATCTGCATCATGGCACGGATAAGTAAAGAACGTTGCTTTGTTCTTCAAATGTGGCTGAACTATTTCAGGCCAACATGGGTAACCTGTTCGTCACCTGGTGCGTTATTTTAAACAACTGAAACCCTGAAGCCTCCCAGCTTGCACCGGGGCAGTACGTTACTGAATATACAGCGCGTCTCAAAGTGTGTTCCTGCATTCTGTTCTACACTGTGCGTCATCATTTTTCCACTATGTCAACCACTGAATTAGACTACAAGCGGAGATTTAATTGCACGAACAATTTTCAGAAAAGCGAAGTTTGCACTAATTAAAGTGTGAATGTTTATGTGACAAATAATACATTTAATGTCATATGTTCAGCCTCCAGTTGGCAAAGTTTTTGTTCCCCTGTATCATTGCACTGACAGATCGAGGAGGATGAATTATTTCTCAGTAAGTCAAAATCAATTTGAAGAAACGTTAAATCCAAATCAAATGGTCAGCATTACAATCTGAATAAATCCACACACAAAAACAAGTTGTTTACAAGTTAGCAGTCCCAGTGTTAGGAGAAAATCTTAATTAAATGGGCACATTTAACATTTCTAGTGCACGTCTTAAACATAAATAGTCTTAGAATGAAAGTACGGTCATTAAATTTAAATGCTGAAATATCAAATCCCCATCCTCCCATTTTCTTTCAGAATTAAAGCCTTTGTGTTTGTCTTTCCTCTTTTGTGTTGCACGAAAATTAAATTGTGACAATTACACTTGTGTCTAAAAACCACCACACATGTAAGAGGAGGAGTCATCAGAGTCTGAATGTTAAACCAGCTGTGAATAAACACTTACTTTTGTAAAGTGATATGTGATCCTCGCACATCAAATCATCATTTACCAAGTCAAGCAAACTCAGGAAAGCTGGCACCAACGAAAATCTCTCCCACATGCCCACGACACGTTCACGTTTTCAGATTTGTTTGCTGTTTTTTTTCCCCTCCACCCAGTTGCTGGTGCATTTACTGTGAATCCAACATCGCATAAATGAAGCTTTAAAGGCAGTTGACGTTGCCAAGAGACAAGTCAGCTAATGTAGTTTCTGTCTGATCGAGTGCAGCTTCTTCACTAGGTAGGAAGGAACGGGGAGAGATAACACTGTCATGGCAGATTTTGTATTTTAAATCATCTTAGCAGTAGTGTGCACTCTGGTGCAAAGCCAGTGAGCAGAAAACCCGGGTGTGATTTTTAACAGTGACTTGACTTTTGAAGAGGCAGGAGTGGAGTTGCGGCTTTCCGCAGTCGCGAAGCAAATCAAAAATGAAGTTGTTTCCCCCCTTCCTCCTCCTCTCTCTCTTTATTCTCATCTGCTATTTCAGCCTCAGTCAGCCACTTTTACAACGTCTGCCTCCTTCAGCAGCAGCAGATCTGGACTCAAGTGTGATGAACAGATCACACGTGTGCAATTTGGTTAGCAGATTTTATTGATCGATACATCGATTTATTTCAGTAACCGGGCTGAAATGTCCATTCTTTGATCCTCTCCCGCTGCGATGTCTCATCAGTTCATGAAATTTTATGGAAATTCTAAGAGGTTGTTGGCACGGCCTGGCTTTATTTATGTCTACTTGCAAACCTCTTTCATAATATATAAAACATATTGGCTGTTGAAAAGTAAGATACACACATTATTTTTTTCAAAGCGACTTTAAACGCTATTCAAAGCTGTACGATCATCAATACTGGTGATGATGAGCCTTTAAGGATAAGGGGATGAGTAAGTGTGAGCGTGAGTGTGGATCAAATTTAAATCAAAGACAATCTGGCTCCAGTATCTGTGTACAAACTGTGTGGGAGTGTGGGCATGTGTGTGTTGTGTATGCATTGCCTTTATGTGCTGATTATTGTCTTTGATACCTCATTTTACTGCTTGGAAATGGATAAAAATGCTTCACAATCTATTTTCGGTCGGTACTGACGTGGTTGTTTGTTAATAAGACAGCTGATTCATCTTTAATGGTCATATTTCATTCTTTGAGCAGGATTTGTGTATGTTTTTTTTGGGGGGGGAAATGTCATTGATTAATTAGTCCATTTGCAGGCCTTAAACTAACAGTGTAGGATCAAACCAACATGTCGGAGTAGGAAAGTGGATGTGAACAGAGGTCTGCAGTGTCATGGCAGAGAACTCAGACTCAATATTACAGCTGTAGAAAAAAAATAAGAGACCAGTCCGCATTTCAGACCTGAACCAAGTGAAAACCTCTGAAATGAAGCTGAGCTTTAAAAACGGCAAAGTGAAAGAGAGAGAGCATCAAAGTGTCCGTTGGAAATCGAGATTATTTGACCAAATATTGATTTCTGAACTCTTGCTAAATTAAATCATTATTGCGTTGTTTCAAAATGAGTTATTTATGGTCTGAAAACACTTTTTTGTTACTTTGAGCAGTTGTTATTTTCTCCAAACTAATGCTTCAAATGACAATGTTTTTTATGTGGAATGTAGGAGAAATGTTACCTACCTGTAAATAGTAAAACCAGTGGACTCTTAATATTTTTCCACAGCTGTACATTGCGACAGAGCTACTTTTCTGCTATTATGGACTGAAAGTGGTTCTCAAAAAGCGTTTTCTCTAATCTCTGAGTCTATACTATTTGCTACTGTAAAACAACTTATATCGATAAGAACTGAAGCCTAATTTCCGTTCAGTGGCTACATCAGTGTGCCTCAGCGGAGCTACCTTCTGGACTGAAAGCTGCTGTCAACAAAAGCACCAGCGTCTCGCCTCTTTGCGTCTGTACTCCGGCCAAGCTCAGGCTTTTTGTTGATCACGATAGATAATGCTCCAACTTATTGACTACGTTTAATATTCACCAGTCAGATATAACATTCGGACTACGGCAGGTGAAGCGGTAACGTGGCACCCAGTCAATGGCACATTACTTGTTACACTTCGAACGGAGTAACTAGTAACGTGTAAACCTTCCCAAATGTTAGAAAATATTCATGATATTACTTCATGATATCACAAGAGTCATAATTCCTAGGGCTACAGGTCTTTTGACACTTGAACATGAGCATGCATAGCAGGGGTGTTACTTCAGGTGTGGAGTTATGTTTCAGACAAACCCCAGAGAGAGTCCATGAACTTCCTTTCTCTTTAGAGACGAGTGATGTATGAATGTCATCCATACATATTTATCGGTACACTGCAGAACTACCCATGTAACTGTGTAAACAAGTGTTTATCCAAGTGCAGTCTATTGCACATAACCATGTGTGAAGCAGAACCTCTACTTTGAACTGTGTCTCCCTGTTTGATTGGTGAATGTTGGCAGCTCAAGAGAGTAAACCCTCCGCTGTTGATTCTGAGATTTCAAGTCTGAAGTTTGACAGCTGAAAATGTTCCTCTGCAGCTGCTGGAAATATCCCAGCGTTATATCACACCATTTGTTTAGCCAGTTATCAGCGAGAATAAGACAAAATCTGCACCGGGGTACAGAACAGACAGAACAAGCCCATAGCTGTTTTAACGGTGCTTTTTTTTGTAGAGGTGAGGTTTTTCTAATTAAGCACAGTTGGCTGTGGCCCCGAGCTGAACCGTGGATCTTTGTTTCTCAGAAGAGACAGGAGAATCTGGCACCGAATCTAAAGGGGGGGAAAAATAAAATAGAAATCGTACTTTCAGACGTCTGAAAAATGTAAATTCTGTATTCATAGCTTTAGTATTTTTTGGTTTTCAGTGCGGTAGTTTTACTCAGACATCCACAACTTAAGACTCAGCTGCAGACTCAGACAAAGTTATTTTTCTATAAATATCACTTTTCCCGATCCTAATCAGATCTCAACCAGCCTTGAATTTGTATGAATTGTGTTCATATTAGACAGTTCATTGATGTATGATTTACACACAGGGCTTTAGTTCAGTGTTAAACAGGGTGTGAACTACAGAGAAGTCAGCCTTAATAAGACATGAGCTCCCTGAAAATATGATTTATGAAATTTTAGGGGGGGTGTCTCTAAAATACTGACAATACGCTATTTCTGCTACGCAGATCTGTAGCTTCAGCACCGTGGATCATGTGTAAATTAGGCCATTACTGATGTACGATTCACGCATGAGGACAATTCATCACCAGTTCACTTTCATAAAGATAATGGCACGCGTGCGAAAACAAACTTTCTTGACGCCAACTGCCATGAAACAGAACAGAAGAAGGATAAACTTTCCCATCCAGTCTGAGTGCTGAATCACCATTATTCAGAAATAAAAGGAATGGAAATAGAATGGTGGTTTGATTTAACATTTTAAAATCCACAAATGAAAAGGCTTTTTTTTTTATTTTCCCGGATCAAAGTGCCGAAATGGCAGATACTCGCCTTGGTAAAACAGAAAAAAAAATAGATTAGATTTTCAATGAAAAATCCAATCTATCAGCTATAAATTGAACCGCTATTATTAGTAACATAAACAGCTTTTCTGTCCCTCTCCTTGTGGACCTCCATGCTTCTGTGGTGCCTCTGGTTTCTTACTATTTTATTAATGGTGATAATTATAAATAAAGACCATTTGTGTGCATTGCGAATGTTGTATCCATCTTTTCGGAAACATAAATAGTGATGGTATAGTTCACACACTTGTGCTAATGAAGCAGCATAGCAGCAAGTCTTTCTAATTGAACAATAAAACACATTGACGTGATAAAATGAACTTCAAAACACTGACGCTCCAATTAACAGGATGCAGTTAGTCCCTGCCTGTTGTAAGTAAACAGTTCATGATCTGCAGTACCGTACGGCCGGGTTTGGCACAATAACAACTTGTTCAAGACCACGTGATGACGACTTGGTAAAGAGAAACGTTCTCCTCAGTTAAAGCTGCAGTTGTTGACGGTGTTTTGACGTCACTGGGCAGGTCACGTATATTTACTCTTTTGATTTGGACTGAGAGGAGCGAGCTGGAGAAGGAGGGTGCTGTTGTGTTAGTAAATGGACTAAAAAGTTCTGGAGATCTGAAAAACACATCTGAAGAACTCATTGGAATCTACAAAAATCACTCGCAACTGGCAGAATCTGATGCACAAAAAGCACTGGACACAAGGCAGGCAAATGCATCAGTAAACTCACCTGAGCTCGGTACCGGTACCGAACTGGATCCTCGTGTTTTGGCTTGTTTCGTTCTTGTTTTTCACATTTTCACTCCACTCTGCCTGGGAAAGTCCCGACACTTCTGCCGATATCAGTGTTCCTGGTTTTTCTTAGAGTTCGAGCATTTTCTCTTGCCACGTAACTTTCCCGAGGAGTTCGGTGCACAGCTGCAAATTTTCCATTTCAACCTTTCGTTACATCTTATTGATGCATTCCAACACATTCTAAGTACAGAGTCTACATTCTAATACATGACATGTGATGCTTAATATATATATAAAGTCTCAGGTCGGGAATGGAGCCCAGATCGTTGCAGTAAGGCCTCAGCCTATGTGGTACACAGTTCTACAAGGGGAGCCACAAGTAGGGATGCACGATATGCCGATATTTTCAAACTCATTTTGGCCAATACCGATACATCTGTTTTTATTTCACTGAACACCAAGTCTCTCCTACTCTAGAATGAACCTAATACTCCTAGTACTTGTTGTAGATGCAGACATGAAGACAAACAGCATTTGATTCAGCCGGCATAAATGTATAATTTTACAAATGTAGACATTCACTCCTGAAAAATGAGGACATTATTTCATCTTGAAGCAATAGAGGGAGGAAGGAGAATAAATGATCCGACAGCAGGCTTGTTGGCTGTTTGGAGGTAGTAGGTAGAAGTATCTGAAACAGATGACATGTTGAGGCTGGTTGCTCATGAGACGTTCATGGTCGTCGCATGCACATAGTTAATACGTTGCCATATCGGTCAGGCTCATACCGATAATGATCTTTTTAGGCTATTATTGATATACCGATATTATCATGCATCCCTAGCAACATTACACCCTGATAGATTAAGAATTTTTCAAGTTGCTCTTAAAACAATAATACCAACACCCTATTTAAACAACGACAGTGAGAACCGGACAAATCACTGCTGCAAAATAAACCAGTTTATTATTTCATTTACTTGTACTTTTTTATTTTAAAATAAAAGGTTATTTTTCATCTTTAGTCCTTGGACAGATGTAACAGAGTCACCATAAGCATGCAGGAAGTATAATAAAAGAAAATATCAATGCTAGTAAAAAAATCATTCAGGAAACCCTTATAGTACATTATCAGATACTAGTTAACACATGCAACACAAAGGCTCCCAATGCAAGTCACGCAGGACAATAAAATGAGACATTAATGTTAATAGAAATGTGGACTAAAAAAGACCACATTGTTAGACGCTAACAAAAAACACGCAGTCTAGATAAATCTGACACAATAAAAGTAAAAGTAAGACCGCGGTGAGACATGCGTGCAGGTACACGAGGCCAGACTGGCGGTTTCACTCTTCATACTGGACACCCAATTATTTTTTAAGACAAACTTGAAACATTACGAACCTACCCTTTAAATTCTCACGTCCACGCACTCATGCATCAAACCAACGTCCTACCTGTGAGGGTTTTTTTGCCTCATAACAACACCACACTGCCTCCTCCTTCGCTCTCTGACAAGAATCATAATTCCTGAAGGTGGCGGTGGATGAAACTCCCTTCCATTTTGTTTTGTCTGTGATCCATAAATAAATCCAAATCATGCCGTATATCTCTTCCCCCTGGTTTCCTCTTATTTCTGTAATGTCAACTTTGAGCTGAGGGACAAAATACACAAAAAAATATATTAAAACTGAAACACTTTAAAGTGGGAAAGTCATGTAAAGAAGTGTCCAATTCCAAATAAACCAAAAGAACCAAATATGATGCAGATCAAGAAAGTACCTTTTGATAAAGACAGCTGGACAATCTCTTTGAACAGGCCTGTGTAAAATTATTTATATAAGCTCATTCTTTTATAAATATACATCTGTGACTTTGTTTCTTTGAGCTGAAATGAAAAGAGCAGCTGTGGGAAACCATGTGTGTAATTTCATAATTTAAAACCAAAGTTTAACTTCCCGTCCCACCATTTGTCTGCCACATTTTACATACACCACACCCTGCAGAGCTTTCACACTCTAGACTTGCAAAGTCATAATTCTTAGTTAATTTATTTTTCCCAGTGAGAAGAAAAATTACTTTTGAATTTTGCTTTGAAGGCTTAGTAATGCAGTGACTCCAGTTAATTGCCTAATGCCTAAAGTGTTGCTACTGAGGCTATTTCTACAGACACGATAAAGCTACCACCACTACCAGCAATAAGAAGAGGAGAATAATGTAATTGTCATCATTTAAGTTGTTGCAGAGCTCACAACATCCACACATCTGCAGTCTATCAAGCTCGTGGGCTCTGACAGATCAATAGGAATCTGAGTCTGTGAAATTCAAGTACAGTTTTACCATTGCCCTGAGCGGTCTGTGATAAAAGAGGGCAAGTCAGACAGTGATGGATATGGATTTTGAAAAGGATTTTTATCTCAGAGACATTTTATATCTCATTGCATACATGACATGCAAAAAGACAAGTGGATATCTTAATTGAAGCTCGACCTGTCTGATCAGGGTAAATGTTACGCGCAGAGGAAATCGTCGAGATGTTCTGGGCTTCAGGTGAACGCTTTCTGCTAAAATAGATGTCGTATGATCCCTGGCAGACTTATATAGATTAGTCTAATTCAGATGGCACAGTGTGAGAATACAAACGCTGCGGAGAAAGGACTGGCACGTGCATTAAAGCTACAGCTTGACTTATGTTTACAATTAACCATTTAGCAAACAGTTAATCCTGTGCCTATTTAAATAATACCAATTAAGCCCACAAAGCATCACAGCCCACTGGAAATGTCAATGTTTGAGTGCGCTCTCCTCAAATGCCTCCATTATATTCCCTCTTCACGGAGGTGCTCTCACTGCAGAATAAACGCACGCAGGCGTTTGGACAGAAAGGCCCAAACACATACTTCTCAGTCCACTCACTGTTAAATTGCCTGTTTTCATTGTCAGTTTGACTTTTTTTTTTTTTCTTTTTCTTTTTTTCACTTTTTCCAGAGTGCAACATTCAGTTGTTGTGGTAGGAAACCTAGCTACCCAGTCAACCACAGAAAGTCACACAAGCACATAAAAACACAAGCTTGTCTGTGCTGCTTACTGATAACAAGGCTAGCTACCGGTAACATTTATTTTTAAAGCTGCAGAACATGATTTTATTTTTTCTCACTTTTGAACAGGCACCAAAATAAATCTTAATAACATCTGACATCACCTTGGGAGAGTTGTTAAATGCTGAACATGCTAGTAAATTGCTAATCTAGTAGACATGTCTGATAATATATCCATGTTTCTGTCCCGATGACTGGAAGCCTGAATCTTGTCTCTATAATTATGCACTTTGGCAAATACACTTATTGGCTTTCTTGATATGAGAATGTAGAAATATGAAGCTAGATCCAACAGGCAATCAGTAGTACATGAAGCATTTTGCAGTACCTACATGTATTTCAGCATATCTTGATGCTTTTCATTGGTCGTGTGTCTCAGAAACAAGGACATCATATAAAACGTGGTCACGTTGTCGCATCTGGCTCTGACGTGAGAATTTTGCAAACGTGGCACACGGTCGTCTACGTACATGCACATGTTGCATCTGCTTATACAAAAAAAAAAAAAAAGGAAAAAAACCCCACAAATTTAAACTGACAAATTAAGGTTTTGCAACAAAAACCACAATAAAGCAGTACATTTCTGCCGTCTCTGCTGGTTGCGTGACGACCTTGTGGTGGGTGGAAAAAAATATACACAAGTGGAGCTTTAAATATTGTAGCAACTCCAGCTATCAAAGCTCAGCTTGTATTTAAATAATGACTAGAGGGTCGTTCTCCTTCACTGCTCATCACAACATTTTATTTCAACACGAACATAGCAGCTTCCTCTTGAGCCGTTACATCAACTACCAAAGTGGAACAATAAAATAGTGTAGAAGAGTAAAAAAACTCTCATACCTGCAAACGTAACACTACAGGTGATTGTCAAGCCCAGCTGACGCCAAGACTACCACACCTCTAACCCTGCTACAGAAAATCTGCAAAAATGTCTTCCGCTCTGTTGCAGACCTCGGTTGGTATCTTTTGTTTTGCCTTCTTTGAAAGCTCTGCAGAGAAACTTGGGTAGCAGCTCAACAGACTCACTCTGTAACTGGGTTCAACTGCAAACCTCTCTCACTCTTCCCATTTTTTTATTCCACAGTGAATTTCTCGACTTTGGTGACACCCGCGCAACAACTCAAAAAGCTGGGCTGACACTTTGACAGGCACACCCCAACCCTTTGTGGCATTGTGACTGTTCAGATCCAGGGCAGTTACATAGGGCTCCCACTGGAATACAAAACTACTCCCCTCATGGCAGCTTGACAAATCACCTATCAATACCCACCCGTGTAATTTGCACCAATGTGAAACATCAAACAGGAGGGATGAGGACATGTTTAAATATGGCCTCGTGTCGCAGAGAGTAAGGTTATCACCCCACACTGAGGATGGCCTTTACCTCCGCAGTGTCTGATGACCCAGAAGAGCAGCCGTTGTGCATCCGTGCTGTTCATCAGCCACTGATGCCCATGCTCAGCAAAGTAATACATCCCAGAGAGCTGCTGCTGCTGCTGCTGCTGCTGATTCATCGGAGAAGATTCACTGGGCGCTGGTATTGATCTGTGACCCAGGCTTGTGCCCAAGAATATCATTCCCCCCATCAGGCGACAGTTAGACGACACCAGGCTCAGCAGCACCGCAGTGAGAATAACTTGGATCAGTGGATCTTTTAACGATATGCTGGCATAAAAGGTGGCTGCATTTACAGTGTTTCTGCCGACCACGTTACAGATTACATAACTGAATCAGGTTTACATTTAAAAGGGCAACAGGACTGGGGCTGTACCCGGTTCAGATGTTTGTCAGGCGAATCTGATATGGCCGTTCAAGACGAGACTCGGTTATTTGTTCCTTCTTATTTATTTGAGTGGGAACTTCAATCGAATGAAATGCAACAGAGTCACGGGAACATATTTTTGAGCATTTAAAAATCAGCAGAAGACAGCTGCATATAATGCATTCAGCCCTGTTGCGCTGACTCACGATCAATGCCAGCCAATTAATTAACAATTAACTGCCTTGCAATCCGCAGCGAGGGCAAGGGTGCACGTGTGGCCTGAAACAAGCATAAGGAAATAAGTGAGAAGGTTCATTCAGATCACAACGATCATAACTTACATACAAGTCTGTCATGCACATATCAGAGGCTTACAGACGGTCCACATTATTGTGTCACAATGAGATTTCAATGTCACAATGGTAAGAAAAACAATTCAGAGTCAGGAAGGGGCACATTTCAGTGTTTCATGCTGTGCTCAGGTGATCCTCATAAGCCTCTGCTCCTTATCAGGAAGTAGGGTTGGCAGGCTTTTGTGTAGGGATAAAAACAAATGCTTGACTTGACAAATCTTATCAACTCAGTCTTCCGACAAACGATTCAAATCGTCCACTTTCAGGGGGTAGCCCTCAATGGGACCATTTCAAATCGTTAACTACACAGATTTATTTTGATGCAATCATACCGATTCCGAATTCAGCGGATATGAATATGATGCACTTGATGATGAACACTGCAGTTTCACCACGGCCGACTTGCACGACATCCGCCTAGTGTGAGTGCAGTTGGATTCTCTCAGCACCGCGATGCCTTTTCCTAAGTCCTTTTGAATTCTCCTTTTCAGTGGTTAGGAAAAGCAGATAAGGAGTCATTTTTTCTGGACTTTCTGAATGCAACCGCCGTGTGTGACACTGAAATTCCCACCCTCACACCTCAAAAGCTCTGAAGCTGTTACCGAGCTTTTTCCACAGCAGACAGTTTGGCTTGTTTCGGCAGGAGGAGCACAGGTGATCCTAATAACATTAACAACAGATCAGTTCCATTTAAGTGTCCCTGAAAGCCATGCCAGTCGGCCAGCGTGCGCAAAACAAAACCCTGGAACTCATGCGTCTACATGGAATGCAGCCAGTGTGAATTAAAGTAATTACACCTGTTGTTTTTCTGCCATAATGAGCCACAATGTCTGCTGTGAAAAACATCTACTAGTGGGTGCCACACACCTATTGCTCTAAGATTGATGCCCACAAACAGCAAAGCAAGATAAAAATAAGAACATACATTCAGAGGGCAGCGTCTCCACAGATAAAAACATCACCACACACTTCCATGGTCAATCATATGGTCATACCATTGAGACAAACCCTGCAGAGTATGTTTTTAAATCGTCCTTTTCACGCGGCCATTATTTACATGTACTTTTGTTTGCACCACAGCAAACAGTCTTTTTGGTATTGTTGCAAGTGCAGGCTTTTTTCTATTATTTCATAAGCAAAATAATGGGAACTGTGCTGCACGGAATACCAGGACGAATGTTTTTATTGAGACATTTTATGCAAGTGTCGGCTTTCTGCAAGTTTAAGAAATACCCACGTTTATTTTAGGTTACAGGGGTTCTCTCTTTCTTTTAGAAGCTCTGCATCTAAAAACTGAAGAGCAAACACTAAATTTTGCATCTGCGCCTCATAGCTGTTGATGTCAGGTTCAGTCTCGCAAATAAAAAACAAGTGCAGATAAATAACTAATGACTCAGATCCTCATTATTAATCTGTACTTGTCTCGCGCCTCCAGACAGACACTGAAAAGAGCAGATGAAAGTATTTTTGCGTGGCGACAGACCCATACGTTAACCAATTTAATGAAAAAAACCTGTGATAATGCAACTGAAATACAGAAAATGTAAAGTAACCTATACTGAACATATGTGTAGTTTTCAAAATGTAATCACTTTAAAGTCAGGTTTACATGAATTTTAATAAATGCCATAAATGTTTTATTCATGTACGTTCCTTCATGTCAATGCGCGCATATTATACTCTTTTGTCTACTAAATTCAGGTAAAGGCTGAAGTTTGTCGTGCTGCAGATAGCTTTCCTTGTGTTTTTTTTTCACAAATTACAATCTCACAGAACAATACACTAGCTGTAGCTTTTGTACTGATGTCTTCCACTGCATCCACCCCCTCTGTGCTGCAGCCATTCAAAACAAAGACATTTCCTGATCAGATGAAAACTGTTAAAGTGATTCCTTTGTATGAAAGAGGAGATAAACATTTCATTTCGAATTCCAGACCAGTTTCACCGCTACCTCAGGTATCAACAGAGTGTTGTATGTGGAAAGAGTAGGCGTAATCAGCTTTTGTTTCAGCCTACACCCTTTCAGCGTATAGTCTTCTTTTGTTTGTTTGTTTGTTTGTTTATGCCCTTGAATGCCTTCAGTTGTACATTATGTAGAAGTACGTATATATACACTATGTTTTTTTTTCCATCAATGTACGGGCGTATATAGATGTTAATACAGGCTATGCATGTTTGGGTAAATGTACTGTGCATGAACATATTACTATTTTCTCACATAAAAAAACCCCACAAATACCTTTTGTTCTTTTAGTTAAGACTGAAATCTCTGTCTTTTTAAATCTTCAAATTAGTCGGAAATGTTTAAAGTTTGCCATTATATGCACAGCAAAGATATTAGTTAATGAGACGGATCTCTGGTAAACAATCCTTCATTATTTATCCATTACACAGTGTTCAGGAGTGATACAGATGCGTCTGCAGAGCAGAAACAAGGGAGTCAACTTCACAGAGCTGGCAGACATAAACTGAGATGAAAGTTTGTTCCCCTGTCTTCCTCCTTAATTTTGAACATCTGAGGCACTCAAAGCATCTCCTGAAGAGCATCAGATTGCCCTTCAGGATAAAACATGTAGCTGTTCATCAGCGCTGTCAGAATGTGCGTGCTTTGAGCTTGGGCTTCACTACATGCAACAACACAACAGCTCACAGTTGTCATGAGGAGTTTTGGCTCCTTCATCTTATTCAGAGCGAGGAGCTGTTGCACTGACAGCGCTCTGAACACTCACGATGATGCTCAAAATAAAACAAAAGGTGTGACAACAGTTCTCTGCTGGCTTTCCCACATCTTTCAAATACCTGTTTAGCTGATTCAGAGTTTAAAAAAAGTTCAGTTATGGTGCTGGAAAAAAGCCATCTCTCAAGTTACAAGACTTAACATAATTTTACCAATTTATCTTACTAGTAACCACCTATCAGTGTCGGCCGATATTGATATCAGCATATAAGATGTTATTTCACCGGTAGCAGTGGCAGGTATTTATCTGTTGTGTTATATTAAAGGGCGTTTCGTGAATTTGTATGATTGAATTTGTGCTCAAACATAATGTCATGAAGGCCTGAAAGATGGGAAAACAGTCAGGTGAACCTATTTTTATATATAAATGAAGATTTCTTTGTTTCAAAAGCATAAAAGATAAATACCAACAGAGACAAACTAAACAAAGAAAATAACACTGACATCAGCTACGGACCCAATCGTCATTTTAAATACCCAGAATTGGCCCAGAATTTTGTAATTGGTGCATCCTTAGTGCACACTCCGTTAGCACTGTGCCAGTGCTGGAGACAAGTCTGGCATCCTCGACCATCATTCTGGAATAGGGGTAAAAGTTCCCTGGGTTGTTTGGCTAGTTTTTTAATTGAGTCACACTTGTGTAGGACGCAGTAACAGTAGCATTTGCAAAACAGTGTTGGGAGAGAGGTTGTTTTGGTTGAACGTGCGCATGAGGAAGCGCACTGCGATATTAAAAGAATTAAATCCCTACACGAGAAAAACGGAACCCAAAAAGATGTCATGCAATGAGTTTTTTTTTTCTTCCCAAGTATAGGTAGGTATCTTTGTAATCATTTTTTTTTTTGTCTTCCGTCCTCTGCAAATAAGAAAAGGGAACTAAAACTGCTTGATTAAAGTTCAGGAACAGCTGTGGCCATGATACATTTTCCTCATTTCATCATTTCTAACCAGTATCTTAATCGATCCGTGGTTAGAGCATACAGTGTCAGCCTTTCATCTTGATTTGTCACTGATTTGACATTTCAGATGAAGCTCATATCCCAACCTGCATGTTCCGATGTCGCGCTGTTGAGCGTTACCTTTGATCAGATTCACAGAGTCGTGGAGGGGCCGTGTACTCCGCTTGTGACACCTCATCTTTTTTGTTACTTTAAACAACACAGGGTTCAACAACTACACCTTGTTGTTTTTCTCTTACAAGAAGTAATGAAACTCAGAAAAACAACAACAAAAAAAATAAAAATAGGGCATGTCGATCTGAGGGCACGCATCCAGCGGTACACAGTGGAATATGTTTTGAGCTTCGTGCAGGCTGTGATCATTCTCAGCTCCCTGCATTATTCAGCTCCATGAACAGGTTTCCCCCGATATCCCTTTGAACAAGCAGCATTTTGTTTACATCAGACTAAAGTAAATGGTTGAAGTGCCTTATAGCGCTATCAAACCAAGTCGCCTAATCTGTTATTCGGGTCTGTGTTCAGGCTGTAGTAGCTGAGGTCTTAATAATAGAGCCCATCTTTGATGAGAGCAGTACCATAATAGAGTCAGACAGTGTTTAAGTCTGTATGCTCAACTGCTCATAATAAATCCTCCTCACAATGCACCAATAAAAGAGACTACATTTATATGCAAATTGGATGCTGGTGATACCATGTTGCCAACAGGTACTGGGAAATAAGCACATCTAAATGAAAGACCTTCTGCTTGCTGGCCACAGTATTATATAAAGCTGCTCACTTTTCAGCACAAAGAGGGTCAATTCTCCTTTTAATGTAGCTTGCTCACCTTTGACAAATTTATTTAAAAAGGTGAGAAAGAGAAGAGAAAGTCTGCAGTTTTTCCTGCAGCAGCAGGAAGGCAGAGAGGGCAAAAGTGGAGGCTCTGACAGGATTTGATGTGATGCCAGTGGGGGCATGAAAGAGAGTTTAAACTGCAGAAACAACAACTGAGAATATGATACGAGGCAAACTTAACAGATGCTGCTGCTATGCTACCCAAATTTACTACCACAAAACTCCACTCATACACTAACCTGCCCCGAAGCTCTTTAACTTATTGCACTTCATATTTACTTCATGATCTTTGCTTTTTACTTTATTTGAGCTTTCTTGAGTTCAGTTTTTTTGTTTGTAGAATCAATAAAGTTTTCGAGAAATAAGTACATTTATTTTGCGGCTCGGGGATAATTCAGCCCTGACCCGCTCCTTTAAGTTGCACGTTTCAGCGGTGTCTCTATGCGTTGATCAAGAACAAGCGCTAATGAACCTTAGGGGGGGGGTTTGTTTCTACAAATAAATATTCTGAGAATAGAGGGGGCTGAATGCTGTTCGGGTTTTAAAGTGCTCTGAGATCACCATGGGAATTTTGCCTTAGTTTTTTTTTTTCTCTCCTAACTTAAAGCACAGCGGGGAAAACTGTGTTTAAAGCTGCACTAAACATTTTTTTTAATTATAGCGTGTGAGTAACATGAAAGGGGTTCATTGTGAAATCTATCACCCGTAATCGTGACTGCTTTACTCATTTTCAACTCGCCTTTTCAGAGGAGGTCCGTGACTTTTTCTCTTTTTTTCTTTAAAAAGCACTCGGTCCAAGCTGTCGTCTGTCTCCTCATTATACCGCGGACGACTAATCAGGAGCAGCTTTTTTCAACATTATTTAACAGTTATTTTAAAGTTTTAAATGCCACCTTATTTCAATATTTCATCATCGCAAACGATTAAAAAAAAAACACAACTATGGCTCTATCACTGAGTTCTACATAGCATTTTAAGGCTCATATCTTCACCGTTTTGACGTGCGATTATTACTAGGGCTTGGGATATGGACAGAAATATCATAATTAATATCTAATTATCAGGATGAATCTCAAATCATTATCTATGTATTGATTATTATCTCCGCTGATCTCCACAGAAAATGATCACAATATAACGTCAAAATGATATTGCAATATAATTTTCTAACATATGATGATTAGAACTTTTGCCCTAGTGATGACCTGAGCAGCAGCAAACGGGAAAGCTGGCAACTAAGGCAAGTCACTGGTGAAGACACACTGAAGAGGCAGAGAGATCTATAGTCGACTGAACCCACAGAACATTCAGCAGGTTTAGAAAACTTTTCAATTCTAATATAAAGAGACCGTTTGCTGCGTTTCCCATATAGTCTATATGCCATTGCAGTGTTTGCAGCTTATTTTCCTGACCCCAAGGGGCCAAACTATTACTAATGAGGATCGCTACGGTCCGATGGTTACAGAACAACTTCCACAGTTCCAGCCTTGCCCAGATGACCTTTGCTGTATGTTATTCTCATCTGCCCTGTTTTCCTGTCATTTCTCCGTGCCGCCTCAAGGAAAATTCTACTTCTTCTAAACCTTTTTTTTTAAGCCTTAACCAAATGTTTCAATAGCTTAAACTCCTGCATGTAATGCAATTTGCAAACCACGGTCTCCTGTATTAAAGTCGTGTTCAGCCCAACCTCCTGAATTTAATTTCAATTTTATCGTCTGTATTTTTAGGAATACAGCAGATATTTCTTGCTGTACACAGCACTTTGTAAGCTTGTTTTACAAAAGTGCTGCTGATCATCGGACTAGAACTCCTACCTCAAAAAACATTTAGTCTCACAGTTTGTTGGTCTTTTCTCTTTAGCAACCGCTGCCTCCATATTAAAGAAGCGTGGACTAATGACACTGGTGCGGAGATTTCAGATAAATTAGGGGCAAAAGGGCTCGATGGGATCAAAGCGTGCTCTATTAACACTAGACTTCAACTCACTCCCTTTAAAGCACTTTTCCAAGATGAAAATGAATTGAATCTTTCCCTCTTTCTCTGCTGCGATAAAGTCGAGTGAAAGCTTTTCTAGTTTTGCCCCAAGTTGAAGAGTTTATGTTATGTGTTGCACGGCCACACACACAGATGACGGCTAATTCCTGACGGCCTCCGTGTGATATTGGGTTGCTCTAAATACACCTCGACTCTCTCCCCAGTAAAGGCTCCTACAGGCTGAGATTTCAGCCTTCTTATAAGTTTATCAGCAGCCACACTGTGCGACACGGATGTGATAAACTCAGGTACGACGTGTGCAGACTGCGTGATGAGAACATTTACTGAATCTACGATGTAGGTAAATGTCCGTCCATCCATCCATCTTCTACCGCTAGTAGACAAATATCTGATTCTCTGCAGCTGCTGCTGTAGCTCCTTGTGCTTGAACACCTTGTCTATTTGTAGGTAAATGTACAAGGACAAAACGTCATCAGCACACATCGTCTACCTATGCCACTATAGTTGTAAACAATGAAGCTAAGCTAATGAAAGGTGGTATTTATTTGTACAGTAAAACCACCAAAGTCAAGTTGGAAATGAAGAATGAGAACCCCGTTGCGACTCGGGAAAACAGGCCAAGTTGGGATGACAGTTTTGCGGTGATTTGGTCGCGAGGGACAGTTTCCATCTATGAACCTCACTCACTGCATGAAGATAAGAACATACACATACAGCCATGTCATACACACCGAAGACATGGCTGCGTTTTGTCCTCTTTCGTATCATCGCGCAGTGTGTACCGGGCTTCATGCAACAAGTCTTCAGGTTTGGTATGATCGGTGCAACGAGGGTTACCCCGATAGCATGAAGATCAGTTTGTTTTTGTCTTTTTGTTCAGGCTGCCGGTGTAAGAAAACCAACTAAGTCAATGCGATGCCTTGAATTTGAAATGTTTTAGGTCAAGACAAACATTGCTTCCTCCTCCTGTTTCTGTATTTTCAATTTGTTTGCCGTATTGTCTGCGTATCCTGGAGTGACAGGTTGTTTCCACATACAGTTTTCTGGTCGGTGTTTTTAGTTTAAGCTGAAATACGCTGTGTTTTACACCTGCTGTTTTTGATGACCTCTGGGTCCCACTCCATAGCGATCCCTTCGATGGGTACTGTACAATAATCAGAAGTTAAATGCAGACAATATGCCAATTACACTATGTAATTGTCTGATAGCGTGTTAATTAATTTGATCCATTTTCTTCATAGATGTTGGCTGCCCTCCCACTGTTTTTCATTATTGCATGTTTTGTTCGGTTTCATTTGTTTTGTTTTTTTTCCTGTTTTGGTGTTTTGTTTCACGTTGTCTTATCGTTAAACCGTTGCTCATGCTGCTATATCGTTTATGCTTTCCCCCCCAAGAAGAGTAGAAATTGATTGCTTTACAGTGTTGATAGTGAGCTCGACTTGTGTGCTCTGTTCCCGTGGGAATGCTGTAGGATAGGTGTCAGCGTCGGTGCTGGAATCCCAAACCTCGCTTGTCATATCTTTTAATCATGTGTGGTGGTAAATTTTTGACACTTCCTTCACTAATTGTATGTTTCGCCCCTTTTGTTTTTTTGTTGCTGTGTGTGTTTAGGGCACTCAGCACCTTCCTTTTACAGTGTACAGTTTGTATTTTTTAACATGGCGGCGTATTTTTCTTTTCTTTACCATTTTAAACCAGAGTAATAACAACTCAGCCTGTCACATATTATTACGTAATCGTCATAATGCAATTATTTTACATGATGGTGATAATCGTCTCCATTCGTCTGTGTAAAAACCCTTGGGTGAAACTAACAGAAATAACATATTCCATCATCATTTCCACATTGTTTTCCATTATTTTCTTTTAACAGCGTCCTCTCGTTGCGCCCCATTCTTCTACCGCTGTGAGTTCAATGAAGAAGCCACACCTTGGTTAACTTTTCAGAAATGGGCTTCGTTATATTTAGTCATGTCATATCTTCCATGTTAACAAAAAGGCAAACCGAGCTATAATTAATTGTTGATATTTCAAATTCTATGCCATTAAATTACTCCTCTTCCTCTTCTTCTTTGCATAATTAAACTATTATTAGACTGATGCTACAGTGGTGGTATAAAGAACAGAATAGACAATAAAATCACTAATTGCAATCATTTGTATGACAATTAATCAACTCAAATTTCAATATGGTGACAGCCCTAATTACAAACTAGAATTGTAAAACAAAATGTAGGCCATGCCGCAGTAGAATATAAACATGCCTTATTAAACACATGTCTGCACAGCCACGAGTTGCCATTCACACAGGAAAGGAATCCTCCTCTGCTTACACATGCTGTTAATTTTAATTTTTTATCGTAAATGCATGCAACGCCTGCTAGTAAAAATCACCGGCCTGCAAACAGCCAGAAGAAGGCGAACATCATCCAGTCATCGTTGACAGTTTGGCTCTCACTTGTAAATAGACGAACTGTCATCCGAGCTCCTGAAGACCGAAAGACAAGCGCGGATGATATTAAGGAAATATCAAATTGTTGCAGACAAGGTGCCAAATCCAACACATTTTTTACTTATCGGGCTAATTAACCTATCTGGAGCGAAACCGCGGCTCTATATCACCGACCATCTGCCGACAACGCTGTCTGTGCCATTACTGTCTCCTCCACCCACGTCTCAGCAGACACGCCACCCATCAATCACAATCTGTTGCTCTCACCCTCTCTCTCTCATGATTAAGGCCGTCTGTACCATCACGGGCTAATTATTAATGAGCAGGACATGCAAAAGGATACGCGGCTGGACAAAAACATGGCATTAGCGCATCTGCTGCATTTAGGCTGGAAGGGGAAGATGGTAGATTTCAGCACAAAAATTCCTTTCACTGTGCAGCTGGTAAACACTGAGAAATGTTTTTTTTTTTTTTTTTTTTTTCATGCAGTGCTTTCACATGGTAATTGACTCCAAAAACTATTCCTCTGTACTTTTCTCACACTGCTAGAAAACACCCCTCACCCAGTAACATCTAATAATTATGGTTCACTTAAATCTCATTGTCAGAGTTTTGGCCATCACCCACTCGCCAACTAATTGCAGAGATCTGGAAATGTGGCAACACTGCAAAAAAAAAAAAGACAGGACAGAAACACAAGCAGTCAGACGATCAGCCACATTTAGTGGGTTAAGAGTAAAAAAAAAGGTGAGGATTAAAACTGGACTTAACTACGACTTGTAGTAACTCACACAGGTGTTAAATCCTATTAGTCATTCATAACAAAGAAAGGTTTCCAACATATCCTGCATTAAGAACCGGAACAAACCTAAGAAGTAAGATGTCGATATCAAAAGACAGTGCCGACCTTCTAATTAAGCAATTAATTAAAAATGCACAAACATATATCTGAACTACACATGCAGCGAGTTAGATTTATGGTCCAGTAAAGAAAGACTGATTCTAAATATCATTCATGTCAGAAAAATTAGAACAAGGTGGGTTTACCTTGAAATTCAGAGTGCTGTTCACCTCAGCATTAGAAAAATCTGTTTTAATTCTTTGATATAATAAATCGGTGTCTCTTTCAAAATGATTCCTCGACATCAAACGAATTAGGTTTTGTTTTTTTTGTTTTTTTTAAATACACCCACTTGCTTATTTTAAAAGCGTAAGACAAGATGTTTTGTCTGTTAATCTCCACTCTGCTTCAGTACGATCACAGCACAAAAGGACTTAATGCCACAAACATGGCAAACATGGTTCTGAAATAACAGCCGGGAAACATCGGATCCAACTTCTGCGTCACATTGAAACTGTACGCATCCAATCCTAGCGGTTCCTGCAAAACAATGACAAGCTACTCACTCCACTGGAAAGTTAAACAAAAAGAAGTCGTGGAGAGAAAGATATGGTCAAAAGCAGGGCTGGGCGATCTGGCCAAAAATCACATGACGATCTGTTGAGGTAGAATCATGATCCACGATCTGAATCACAATTTTCTCACCTCTTACAAAATGTAGGCAAGTTCCAACCAAACTGTAACACGTTCTCCTTTAGTTTTCTCTCTGGGTTCTGGAGGCTTGGGTTGTGTGTGATGGCTTTTCGTTGTTGTGTGACTAAAAACTCTGAGTTTTTGTATCATTTTTTGGCCGAGATTAATACAATATTCACAATATCTTGATGAAGTAAATACAAGTTCACATTTTGCCGGACCAGCAGCTCATGGATTTACGGTAATTCTTTGTCATTATTTCTTCAGCGGAAAGAAAACGACACGTTACCCAAACTCTGCAAATTAACGTGGACTAAAACCGAATCATTCATTGAAGTAGCGACCTGTGGTAACGACATTAATATCACAAAGCTACACTCTCTGTAAAATACCGTAATGATACTGGTAAACAGGCCATTTAAAACGAACGTTGGCAGAGCAGGACAGTTCGGATCATCTGAGTAGGACAGCTGAGATCACCCAGCGCTAGTCAGAAGCATGGCTTCATTTTACAAAGAAAGACGACAGTGCTAGTTGTAATGACTACTGTTTTCTGCAAGAAAATCTATCAGGAATCAATAGGGGAACTGATAAAGAAACAAACTGATAAACAGAATCGATGCTGGCATCAGCATCATAATCCCATCAACTTCCCTCAAGACAAGCCAGTTATTTACAAATAACCTCAATGGAAAATAAAAGAATGAACGAAAAGATAGCATTAAGCGTTACACAAAATTTGTTTAGAGACTTTCACAGTGGCAAAGGATCCTGTTCCAGCAGAATCCAGCAAAAATTAAGCCTGGTGTTAAACCGACCCCAGCTTCAGTTGAGAGTAAACATACTCATCGGTGCTATGAATGCAGCATATGTTACCTTTACATATCTAATAAGATGACGTTCCTATGCACAGATGGTGCTCTTTAAAGGTGGATGCTATAAGCAGCCAATGCTCATTAATTACATTTCAAGCCTTTGAACGTGTGCAGAGCGGTCACACGAAAGACTCGTAACGACAGCTCTAAGTGGAGATGAAATCGGAACATGTGCCGTTACCTCAGGCCACACAGATTCCGCCACCTATGATGCACTGTGTCATTTTTTCCTAAATAAGTTGAGGGTTTTGAAGCATGTAAATTCCTAGGAATTTGCTTGGAAGCTGAGCGTGCGCCCCACTGAGCTCAGCGTGATGCCTCTCTCTCCTTTCACCTTCTCAAACACATGCTGAGAATGCTGGAGGCGGACACTTAGACATACATGAGTCCTTTGTCTGTACAGCATCTGTTTCAGTGTTTTGTGACTCGCTGGCCGACACCCGCATATTTGCCTTTTTATTGCTGATAACCAGCATGCCTCGTAGCTGGAATCGCCTTCGCTGGAATCGCCTTCGCTGCACCGCATCGCCACCGTGGCTTTTCTTGTATTACAGTCATGCTGAGGCAGGCTGGATTGTCCTTATGATGTCCCTATACAAACAAACTGCCAAACACCTCCCTCTTGTGAATCGACACTTTGCATGAGGCAAGGGGAAGGTAACTAGCAGGCTCCACCAACGGAGACCAGTAAAAGTAAAGGTATGAAGTATGAAATATTCATGACTGTATATCCAGAGCAAAGCCTTCAGCAGAGCCCCTCACAGCCTGTTACGCTCTGGTGTAAGAAGCATTCCCAGGTCTCCAGGAAACTCATGACACATCCAGACAGTGTTGGGAGGGTTACTTTTAAAAAGTATTTCACTACAGATTACAGAATATATGCCCTTGAATATCAGTTGTAACATATTTTTAATATGACTGATTACTTCTATATTGTTCTTATATCTTACATGAATGTGATCGTGTGAATGAATGCAGCAATACAATACAATACAATACAATACAATACTGCTACATAAAGCTGAGAGAACCCGGGAGTCACCCTGAATGTATATTAAGACTTAGTGTAGAGACGTAAGCTCTAAGTATACGTAAACACAAAAGGAGCGCTTTCTGAAGAGCGGATCTTTCCTTGACCTTCTATTTTTCCGCAGCACCGACGTAAAGTGAAAACCCGTAAACAAAGATGAAATAAAACTGTGAATTGTGAACACAGCCCACAGTACAACGGTTTGTTTTCACTTAGGTCCTAAAGTGCATTTTTTTCTTGCAAATAATCATCAAAATTAAAAAAAAAAAGGCACCAAAAGGCTGCTTTTACCTTCAATCACTTGATCGCCTGTTGTGAGCTCCATCCTCTCATGTCGCGTGTGGACAGGTACTTTACACTGTGTCAATATTATTACTATACTTATACTATACTATTATGGTGCAGATAAAGGCTTTAAAGGTCCAGGGTGTAAGATCCACTGGGATTTAGGAGGATCTAATTACAGGAATGGAATGTTTTCATCACTGTGTAATTACCTGAAAATATGAGTTGTTGTGTTTTCGTCATCTTAGAATGACTCGTTTATGTTTACGGACGCAGTGAGTCACTGTCGATGAAGTCCACCATGTTTCTACTGTAGCTCAGAACAGCGAGTGGCTTTAAGGTGCATTACGGTCCATGTGTGGACCACAGCTAATGTCCCCTTAACTAAAAAGCAGAGAACAGTTAAAATAAACACTGGCTCTAACCACAGACTTTCACATTTTTAAGGTCAGGGTCAAGGTGAGGGCATCTGCATACTGAACCTTTAATCTGGGCCTTAGGGTAAATTAGTGATGCCTTTAAATCCTAGAGCAAAAAAAAGCAGATTTTAAAATTCTGTCTTTATTTAATCCATCGATTTAATTATTCATTTAATCTATCAATGTAGCTTTATTCTGATTACCACTGAAATTGTAACTGTAACTAAATATGGCAGGAATG
>JAPQRN010000027.1:10184756-10200246 GCA_037367275.1 Coranthus polyacanthus
GGGATCATGTCAACGACGTCTGGAGGCAAAAGCCACGACATTCTGAGCTTCAGATCCTCACACTCTTTACCCTCCTCCTCCATCTCTTCATCCTTTTTGCCCAGTTGTCCCATCAGTGTTTTTGGATGGGTAGGATTTCTTTGGAGGCCCAGTTCAGTCCGGATCCGCGACAAGGCAAACTGAAAACTCCCAACCACTTTCAAAGCACAGATCTGCAACGTTTGGAAATCCTGCAGGTTCACACCAGTGCAATGAGACGATGTATCGTTTATGGATTTCCAGGCTTTTTTGTAGCTGGGTATAATTTGTAACTTCTTAAAATATGAATGAGGAAAAAGTGAGTTATTTACTACAGATGCATTTCTCAAAATGGCAAAATACTGTACATAGTTTTGCAAATTATGATGACGCCAATTTATCAAATGCTGAGTTCCATTTTTATCCAGATGATAGTTATCTATTGCTCATCTCTTCAGTTGAATTCCTGCAGTCTGCCTTTCACGATGAACTAAAGTTAAAGGAGCTATATTTGTATTTCTACTTTAAAATAATATCATTAGAGTGTTTAAAATAAAAAGTTCTGACGCCAGTGCGGTTTATTGCAGTTCTCCCAGGGCGCTGAAAGCTAACGCCAAGGGGTCTTCGATCAAAGCGTCAGAAAGTGACGAGACGGGATGAGAACCGGTAAGAACCGACTTTTACAAAAGAAACAACTTTTAGAGTCAAAAAAAGTGTCAAAGTGATGAAAAGAAGAATTGCCGTTGTTTTCACCACTGGGCACAGCTCTAAAGTAAAAAGATAAAAACGTTTCTTCTACACTGGTGAGTTTGATAATGTTACTTATGAAGGTATAAAGTTACTATATTATGTTGTTGTGTTTGCTGCTGTTTGTTGATACACCGTTCAGATTAAACTGTGACATCTCTGACCTTCAAAACGGATCTTTAGTGCAGCTATTGACAACAAACCATACGGATAATGGAGGTAATTTGTGGTTTTACTGTGTCTGTTTAAAAACAGAGCCATAATGTAAACTATCGGCTGCAGTGTCACTTTGAGTTTTTGTTTGAAGGAGAAAACTTGACGATACCATAATACAGATGTGTGTGAGCAATGAGTTTCAGGCTTTATTCAGTGAGCGATACAGTCTGTGGAGACGTAGCGTTGATTCGTAGGTGGTTTTGGTAGCCGCGGGTGCGTCGTGGTACGCGGCCGTTTGGAATATAAACACTACATATAACCCTTTAAATCCGCACAAATCCAAGTTAATCAATTAATCGATCAATCCAAAATATATACAGTGCTTCCATCTACTCTGAAAGACGGCACTCATGCTGGGAGTAAGGAAAGCAAAAGATGTCTTGATATGTTCTTAAATATTGAAAGAGAGGGAGAAATGTTTACCAAGTGTTGGTAAAATTCCAAATTCCATAACTCAGTAATCGCACACTTTGACACCGTGAGTGAAAGGGGTCGCTGAGCTGAAGAAGACCCTCCCATCTTAACAAATATACTTGTTGTTTAGTGTAAAAGCCAGTGTGAGAGAGATTATTTTATTGGTCACCGCTATTCAATTAAAGAAGTTCAAACGTTAAAATTGAAGACCGGGTGTCTACTTGCCCAACAAGTATTCGAAGAGTCAAACATTCGGGCCCAGCCCTAAATATATGAAGACGTGATTTTTGAATCTACATCCGTAACAGCATTACATGCGATCTGCTACTCGCCAACGGTCCATCCGGACATGCCTGTAATCCTGCTTGTTCCTTCCATTCTAAACGAGTCCTGCTGGTTCCACGACATCTACCTCCAGGCGTCTGCGTGATGCGTGGATGGATTCGTCCAGAGAACAGAGGTGCTGTGCCGTTTCATGCAAAAGCATCCTGACTTTTTTGAGGCTGAATTCAACTCCACAGATGGGCTGATGACAAATGGTAGTTACGAGACAGATTGTGGTGCAAGTGCCCCCTCCACGAGGGTCAAGGTAACAGCAAATAATACTCATTGAAAACATGCGTCGGCACCTATTTCGTTGGCTTCTTGCACATGCTCTGCCTTGCTATGATTTAACCTCACATATATCAAATACCTGATGTCTATACACAAAAGGCATCAACTCCGACCTCTGACTTGACACAGAACTTTGCGTTAGGATCTATGCAGTATCACAAAAGGTATTTCAGGTGCTAAACATGTCAGCTACTAATGTGTTCATTAGTTATGTGTTCAAATATGCTGATTTGGGTGGATTGTAATGTTTAACGTATGTTTCAGCCGATAGGGATCTAAAATAAACCAAATACACTATTAGAGCAGATACAATATTAGACTCACAAACAAAACAGTAACATGATGGCATTGGCATTTTGTTATCATAAAATATGACGTGTTAAATGTGTAAATAATATGTTTTACAACAAGCCTAATATATGTTTTATTCTTTCGGTTCCCAGAAATGGCCTGAGGGTTTAAGCAGATGTTGCCATAATTAAGAAACAGTTCAACAAATTAATGTTAAATGAAATACTCATTTTCTCATTAAGGACAAAGCAAGAAGAAATAGATGACTACAATTATTATCACCTATTTTACGTGGTATGTTATCATCATATATATTATTTCACTTGTTCCAAAATAAAGAAAAAAAACAAAAACAACAAAAAACAGTAATCACACAGTAATTATGACTAAAACGCTCATAAAATGGCACATCACTTTGCAGAAAAGGGCCTGAAATGAATACCTTGTTAAGACGAGTTTAGTTTCAGACCTCATGCTTGTTAACTGCTGTTTTGCTGGTAGGAATAAACATCTAAGCCAGTCACAGGATTAAGAATGGAGAGCGAGTATTTGCCAGAGCCAAAAATCAAAAACAGAAAATTTGGCATTTGTTTAATTCAGTTGTTCAGTGTCATCATCCAAATCAGCCTAATTTTCATCAACAGCAGGAGGCTGAAATCGGGGAAAAACGAAAAAAGATAAAAGAAAAGGCAGTTAGCTATTAACTGATGAACATTTTGTACCACTTAGGATTTAAAAACACATTTGCCGTCCTGTCAGTGTTGCACTTAGAACCTGTCGCGCTGCTCGCAAAGACACCATTAATATGCTTTTAAAAGAAATAACTCCTAAAACAGAAAATGGACACTATAATCATGAATTACATCTGAATGTGAAACCGAACCCAGCTTGATGTATCGGCACATACTTAAAAACTACAATGTTGACAAAAGTTTTACGCTACACGACGGCAACAAACGCGTGCAGGCGTTAAATGTCAAACGTGAAAAGCCTCCACAAGCACTGAAACTTTTTTTAAAAATCATCTTTGAACTCACACTTTTACCGCAGCTCTTGAGTATCGCAGCCTGGTTTCTGTTTCTGCAGATTAAACAAGGTAAGATGAGGGTCAGAATCTTAGGAAATTGGAGAAGTCCTTTAAGTCTCTGGGGAAGGTATGAAAGCATAAATAACTAATTCAACTCCGCTTTGACGGGCTTGCCGCTGCATCTGCCTGACATTCACCACATCCACATTGAAACACACACTCTTGTCCTTTCCCAGCTGTCACTGCTGCCCGCTCCAGAGGGGTAATTGCGCCGCCAAATCATTACCGTCCTCCCTTATCAAATGGTCACCAAACTCTTGCAAGCCAACAGTTCAGCACCCTTTCACATAAAACAAAGCGAAATCCAATAAGAAGCACAACAACATAGATGGATCTTCTCTCCAGCTTGTCTGATCAAAATGATTTCGGGTATAAATTCTCCGAAAAAGGCCCTCACTGTTTTTCTTGTAAATTTTCGAAGGCGAGCTGTAAGTTACGAGGATAATATTTCTTACATAACGCTGTTTCAGTCAAGCTGACTGTAATAAAAGTATCCATAGACCTTCGCTGCCTTTGGTAGAAAAAAAATATTTCACATATATGATTAGTTTCTGCTGCTCCTGTAATAGAGAGCTACAGTCTTGATGTCACCTCTGGACTTGCACTCTTCCAGTAGTTTGTGTTCCTGGATTTTCCTGAAAAGCCCCGTATAGTATATACAGTATATCCAGTGTATCCTATATATCATATCGACGTTTCAGCGTTAATTTGTTCGTATACAAAAAAAACCCCAACCATTCTGATGACAACATATGAGCACAGCAGCAATATATAAACAACTTGATAAGTATATCCATTTACTTTGGATTCATCCTCGTTTCATGTACCAGTTCTGTAAATATTGTCTGTTGATCCCGTCTATGGCATCTGTGAATCTTTCTTTTTTTGGGTAAATTATATCTGGTGGTATTAGAGACAGACTTAATTGGTTTGGCAGATTAATCGGCACCGATAGGACATTTTACAAACTATCAGCTCGGATAGTGGCCAGTGGCTAATATTAGGATTCAAAACTGGACTTGCTGAGTTTGAGGGGAAAAAATAATTGCTCAAAAAATAAAAATCACAACTCGAATTTTTACAGGGCAGCACTGATGCTGACCAATTAATCAGTTATCTGTCTGTGTCTGTAAAAATCCGAGTCAGTCGACCTCTGGTGAGTACCGTCCGCTGTCGACATGAAGGTGAATGGTTAATGTGATGTGATATTTGTTTGTTTGATGTTTTCTGACACTGTTGTGCTTGACTTAACCGCCATGCTGTACCAAAAGCAAATTCCACCGGCCTCGGTCGTGCGGTCATTAAAAAGGATTCTGATTCCGGTGTTTCCCACAGAGTCGTACCGTATCTACGGAGCGTGGGAGGGGAGAGGGGGGGGGGGCATCACCAAGTCTTTTAAGACCCTTTTATTTGAACCTTTTTTTTCCATTACATTTTAAATTGAATTAAAAATAACTGAAAAGATGAGATTGGATGAGCGATCAAAAAACCAAAAACTAATGCGGTGTTCATGATTTTGCACAGGCATATTAACAGACAGACACACAGCATCCCCGTTACCATGGTAATTATCTGCCTGCGTGCGCTGTTTTGCTTCTCTGCTTCAACACATGGATGTATTAAATTCTGTCAGTGCTCTGTGAAGTTATCAGTTCACAAGTTATCTTCACCCCATGAGAAAATGGATGTCTGGCGTCAGGCTTGGCAGTGCTTTACGCCGTTACGGGAAGAAACTGAGCGGAATCAGACTAAGCACGGACCACTTTCTGTCATTGTGAGCAAACATGCACACTCACACAGACCACATGTTGGCTCGATAACTTACTTGCTGATTATATGATTGCAAATTTGTCTGGGTAAATAACGTTTATGTTTTTCAAAAAACAAGCGTTGTTAACGGTTCCGGGTTTGTTTGCTAGCTGCTTAACTCAGTGTAAAACTAAAACGATAATTACTTAGCAACTAAACATCAAACGTCAGCTGTCACTGAGATGAGCTTAGTATAAAAGCTGTCACTGTTAATATTAAGCTCATCTCATCGGGTTGGGTTGATTTCTCCATTGCAGCTGCAGGTCTCGTGGTTTCAGAGGCTGCTGCTTCAGGGTCTGGCTCGGTTGTGTATTTTGTTGTGTGTCTGACAGTCTGAACACTGGTGGTGATCTATATCTATATCTATAATAGTGGGAAACACTGGATTCTGGTTCTTAATTTCAATCAGCATGTTCAAATAATTGTCCAGCCTCGTTTCATCCAGTTATGCAGAATCTTTAAGAGCCCGTCCTTTCCGTCTCCCCAGAACCTGGGAATCGTTTTTTCACGCATTCGTCACATCTCGTTGAGACTCCTGCAGTTCACCCTACTAATGCTTACGCAAACACAACCTTCCCAGACTCGAGTTCATTCGTAATGCCGCTGCACAGTCTTTCTGTGCCAGTTGCCGGCAGCTACTTGGTTCTCTCACGAACCTTCCTCTGTTAAACAAATGGTATTCATCTCAGTATTTTAGGGCTGAGGAAAAAAGTTTTTTTGTTTAAAAGCCTCAAAAACAAATTATACATAAAAGAGTTATTACAGATTTTTTTCCATTCTTTTTTTAGAAATCAGGCTTAGTGAAAGCTTAGTCCTTGCACATACTTTGTAAGTCACAAGCATCATTTCTGTCTTTTTCTCACTTTTATCTAATCAGATGCAAGTTGTCGAATTGTTCTCTCTCTCTCTGTAGCCTCACAGTTCTGAAGCTGTTTCATGACCCTCCTTCACACCCTCACCACCTCCGTTTGGACGCCTGGGCCTCTCCATTAAAAACCTCAGAGTTTCAGTCTTGTGAAGGCGTCCAAACCGTGAGCTCCATCACTTATTACAACCACCATCAGGGTCTCCGCTCCGGGGGAGTTTTTTTCATAACAGAAAAACGGAATTCATGTGATGGTTTCCATGGTCACCTATGTCCTGCCGGGGTCAAAGCACCAAAGTCTATTTGTTTTAGTTTGCAATATATTTTATCTTACTTTGAAAGAGAATATGCAAATTAGCTTATTCTCTTTCAACATTGAAATAAGGACAGAATGTGCCTGGCTGTGGTTTTAGTAACTGCATCAGTTCAAATATCGTGATGATTTTAGAACAATTTTCCAGTATGAATCCTGAAGCTCAGCATCTGTTTTTTTTTTATGTCTGAAGGCTCAGGTTGGGGAGTGATTTATTATCCGTTTCCTCCACGGGTCGGTGATGACTCGGGTGTCAGGAGGTTTTGTGAAATCTTTATCTGTGAACACACAGACAGTATTTAGCAACCAAACAGCTTTCGCAACTAACGAGTTTCCCTAGATCATCACTGAAGTTACTCTTACCTCTTGCTCCTGTAGTTGGAGACCAGAATTTCCAGACATTAAAATAGCTAATTCTCAGAGACTTCTGATCTCAATTTCAAACTAGCCCAAATCCTCTTAATAGATTTATGCACCATCAATCAGCACACACAAAAGAGAGTGAGGGGGAAAACTCAATATCCATGACTAAGCTTATTTGCCCTGGTGGTGATCTGACAGCTACCACCGGCGAGGGGATGTCGAGATGCATTTTGCCACCACATTACATCTCATCCACAACAGCAGACAAGGCTAATGAAATAGGATATGGAGTGTTCCCCCACAAACAGCCCCCACTCTGACAATTGCCATATGGGACCTTTAAAAAGCTGTATCTCAGATAGTCCAGAGGGGCTGTCATTTCGCTTCAGTTTCATTTTCAGTGTCGCAGAGCCAACCCATAGCCAATTAGTCCAGCGGTCATCAGTGGAAGAGGAGAGGGTCTGCGGTCAGTGCTGGTTCTCAGATGGCTGACCTTGGGAGCAGCAGACCTTCCCTGCATGCATCTGGGTCTATAGAGGCAGTGGAGCTTAAAGGCATTCTCCCTGCTGCACCTCCTGCCCCAAATTAGATGGGAGGCACTAGATTGCACAGGGCTTGAAATGTGGATCTCTTCTGCCCCCTAGTGGCAGCCAGAGAATATTCAACCCCCCCCTCCCCACCCAAAACTCCTTCACAGAGAACAACAGAGGCACAAGGTGATGATCAAATGATGCTCTGGAAGTAAGAGACAGGACTCTGGAGAAGGCCGAGCTCCACAAAGGCCCGGCTCGCAGCAGCAGTGTGACAGGTCATGGCGAAGCGGGGTGTGCACAAACGCTGCGAGCAAGCGTTTTTGTGTGATATGAACTTTCCATTGCATGAGGACCAACCGAGTCTATTCAAAGTCACTGAAAGAATCTCAAGAAGTTGGAAGAGTAAACGCTTTTCAAACTGTTCTTGACTTTCAAAACTAGGCCACTCCTGATCAGGAAATTGCACAAAGGACGCACGCAGTCTTTTTAATTCACACCCTCTGTAATGAGCTTATGAATTATGAGTTTTCCAGGGGAAATAATGGATTTGTATGCTGAAGGAGCAGCTAGAATGACAGCCGCTATAAATGAAAAAAACGACTCGCACAGTTACAGTCAGCCATTATGGAAATGTCAGGTCATTACTTTTGCCTCTGATGTAAGGGTCCTTAACTGCACTATGTTAAATGTAATCCATTTACCATGTGGACATACTGTAATTATAATCATAACAAAATAATCAGGAAATTGAATTCCGCGACAGTCTGCCATTATTGTTTCCCTCTATGGCCATTATCCAGTCAGCTTGAGGAGAAATGAGAGGTGGACCGTGCTTTGAAAGGTCTCTGTCAGCGACAGTCTCCGCTGTGAAATTACACGATGTGCTCAAGTGCTGCACAAGTCGAACGTACAACATCCCGTGCATTAGTATGTCTGATAAATTAAAAAAAAATGTTTACAAGCATGTACTCACACTGTTGTTATGAGCTTTCAGATATTTTAGGGCTCCTCTGTGTTGAGACAATGATTTTGCTTGGTATTTTGTAAACGCTAAAAAAAAAAAATGAACATTAAAATGAAAAAATGAACATTTAATATTAGGCCTGTGCAGTGTGACAATATATATCCTACGACAATAGAAAAACGTCTATCATGTTGTGCTCTGTTATGGTTGTTCATTTTGCTGTGTTGCAAACCATACTGTTTACGCCAATATTTTTCATCATTTGCTCCGAGTTCTTCCACATGTCACGGATTCAGACAGGAAATGTGCATTAAGGCAACAAAAACAAGCATGGAGGAGAGAGAATCTGTCATTCTGAACAGGAGAAGGATTAGTACCACATTTGGTTTTATGTTTTCGATTCCACCATTCCATTCGCATTTTATTCCTGCATTTGTCTAGTTTGCAACTGCAATATTTACTTTATTAATTATTTTCATAAGAGGAGACATTTTGTCAAGTATAGAATTAAAAATGCAATAAGGAATAGGCCTCATCTTGATATGAAATGACTTGTATCCGGATATTAGATTTCAGTCATATTGCGCAGCCCTAATACGAGCGATGACGTTTGTATTAGTTTCACATTTTTCAATAGAGTCAAAAGTTTTCATTTTCTCTTTCAGAGCAGGATGGTCAATGTTTTGCTGAAACCATTTTCCACAAAAACAAAAGCTCGTTCACAGACTGAGTCATCCCTGGCAGATGCTACTCTTTGCTTCATCAGCTCTCCATCACCATATAATGGAGCCTGGAAGGCAGTCAACACATCATATAACGCCATGTAATTGAACTCGAGCCAAAGGGTGAGGCATTTGTAATGCCGGTATCATTATTTTTACCCAAACTGTTAGCATTATCATCAAGACCTCATTAAAGCCAATGCTCCCCCATATGTTTTAATCAGCCCAACCAATTACTTTCACAGAGTCAGCCCCCTGAGGTGTACCTAAGATAGATGTTTCAGCAGAGGTGACATTAAAGAAAAATACAAACTCATATGATATATGACATGGCAAGTGTCAAGACTAAATGGAAGGGTAAAAATATTATTAATATACCACTACAGGCACAATTCTACTGCACTAAACTCTTAATACATGCAACAGTGTATATTGTAGAGATATATAATCATTTTGCTTTTAGTAGTAAGTTTATCAATGTCTTTGTTTCATCAACAGGAATAAATATGTATCGGAGGAAGTAATACAAGAAACTGAAGAGAAAGTAATCTGCAGACCCAGACACTTTGACTTCTAGAAAAATATAGAAACTCTCTTGATAATCAATTTCAGTGAGTGTGTGCGAATGGGTCAATGAGACGACACAAAGGTAGAGAAACACTGCATGAATGCAGTCCATTTACCATTTATTTCTGTCACGCAAATGCATGCTGTGTCTTTACTTCACTTTAATCAAAACTGAACAATTTGTTCCAGTTGCTAAATCTGAATTCAAGCATGTGTTTCCAGTTCCTACGCTGTGGTCCGCTGAAGAGCTCGCCATGGTTCATCTCTGACCGTGCACATCGGCAGAGCTGACTGCTAAAAACAACGATACGGAAAAGTAATTATTTAGCATGTTCCATGTTCACTCTAATGAATACTAAATTACACTACTAGGCTCCAAACAACAATATTTATTCATTTCCTATTCTGGAAACGAAGGCAGCGTTTTGTGTCAGCTGGATGTTGTGACTCACAGTTTCAATTAATCTCTCCTCTCATGTTCTTTTCCACCCACCTTCATCAAAGAGTTCCCTTCATGTAATTCATTTAGATCCAAAAACTTGTTAATAACTGTAGTTTCTTTAAAACAAGTCATGAAATCAGGGATGCACTGATATATCGGTATGGGATAAAGTTTGCTGATATTAGCCAGTATCTGCTATCAGTATATAAGATGTTATTTCACCAATGGCTTTTGTGTTATATTAAAGTTGCAGAAGCTGAAATCAGGGGGGGAAAAAATTCCAGAAATTGAAAATACAAGCCTTCCTCCTGCAGCTCTCTCCTCTTACTCCAAATCAGAAACGAAACTACTTTTCCAAGCTTCCATGTCGAGACACAGTAGAGCAGTAGATTTGCGTCCAGGTCGCGTCTGAATCTGAACAGCGGTCGGTTATTACAGCCGTCATCGCGTATTTATCCCCCCTATTTGTGTGGAAACGCCTGTGATTAGTCAAAATCGGCATCACGGGGTAGATTTCCTACTCCTTGCCTGAAAAACACAGGCAAGGAGTAGATGCAGAAGTCTCGTGTCATCTCAGACCACTCGAATTACAATATGCTTAATTGTGGATTTTTTTGCCAGTGATGCTTAAAATCTATCGAGCACTGCAAATATAGAGGTTGTTTCATACATTTGTATGATTGAATTTGTGCTTATTCAAAGATAATGTGATGAAAGGCTGAAAGACTTTGAAACAGTTAAGTTGGCCTAGTTTCCCTGGCATGAAAGGCGATAAATAACAACAAAAACAAATCTAAAAAAGAAAGAAAATAACATCAATAGAGGCATCGGCTATCTGCCAAATGAGCATTTTGAAAATCAGTATCAGGCCTGAATTTCACAATCGATGCATCCCTAAATAAAATGATGATAATATTAGTTATTAAAATCCATGTTAGCATGTGTACAGTTGTCTGCATACGGTATAAGTGCAGGTAAAACAGAGTAAAACATTAAGTTGGATTTAGGTTTTATGCCTAACACTACTTTTAAAGAGCTCCCAAAGAAAACAAATCAAGTTAGATAAAATATTCATGCCGGAATTAAAACCTTTATTCACGTTTTAAGACAATTTAATGACTTTTCTAGCCTGATATTTATCAAAATGAATATTAAACTTGTCAGGGACTCGCACACACCATGTAGCACGAAGCAGCAGAAATAACAGAAGCAGTGTAATTTATATTGTTGTAGAAGCAGTACTGTTGAGAGTACTTTAATCACAAAGAGTGTGTATTTATTTGTAGACTCCGTCACACACTTTGCCTGCATGTAAGTGTGCTTAGACTTTTTTACTTTAGTTTGACAGATAATTAATCTAATATATGTTGTGAATGATAACCTCATTAGAAAAGGGATAATCAAACATCCACCGCTGAAATATTTCACTATGAGTCATGGTAATGTTCACACAGCCCCACAACGGCCGACTGCTCATCACAGACTATTGAGCTGTTGTCAAGATCACTCTTATCAAACAGAAGGAGGCGACTCAAACCGCGTGCAATCGCAGCGTCACTGACCACAGAGATGAGAGAATCAGTACGCAGGTGAAAAAATCTATGTCTTTTCCAATCAACACAAAATAAGCTCCAATAATTTAAGACGATTGACTGACTGGTGCGCCACACAGAATCACATCGCAAGTGATGAGGACGTCAGCGGTTGAGAAGCTGAGTCACTTCCGCGAGAAGTGAAAGTATTAAAAACAGTACAACTTTTTTATACATAAAAACATAATGAGCATCAAAATGATCACTGTTTGAGAGGTTATTTAAGACAAATGCTTTATGTACGCTTCGGTTAATCGAGAGAAATGGCCTCAAAGATGAAGACTGACGAGTTGTTTTGGCAAATAACTCCTGTGCCTTTACTTTGAGTGCCAGATGAGATTCAATAGTTTTGGTTCAAAGTAAAACGTTCGTCCAACTAAAAGAGGGATTGTCATGAAATACAGATATTCCTATTCCACTCAGCTCACTCTTAAAAAGCTGGAACCGTGAAATTGTTGGTGTTTTTTTTTTTTTTTATGCGCGGCTGCATGTAAACAGGAATATCAGAGGAAAATTAATTTTCATTATGTAATCAGCTTATTAGGAGTAAAATAAGGATGTAAAATTGGATATTTTGAGTACAGGTAGTGAGTGAAGAAATTATTGTTAAGGCGAGATACAGCTCACAATGTAACAACCAATCAAAGCCAAGCATCCCTCCGACCCGATCCAACTCAAACTCATACTCAGACTTTGACGGCTTCCTGTATGTGACCAACATACTGACAGATAATCAGACGGCATCAAACCGTGTCGGTCAATATGAACGTAATTCGACTGAACTGTACAAATTTCAGTTACAGTTTTAGAAATTTAATCTACAAATCAAACTTCTTACGGTCAAAAAAAAAAGCTTTTTATTGCCTCTGCCTGTTGTACAAGTGGTAAAAACAGATCCTCTCAGCTCTGTGTTATTTTATTCAGAGGACTCTGAGGGCTGTTATGGACGCCTGAGTATCTAAATTAGATTTCTGCAGAGTTTGGATTTCGGTGTCCACCTACATTACCAGACTGCAGAATATGATCAAAGGTTGCTTTGGATCTTTCAGAGAAGCCCCTTAAAGATGACATGGATGAGTCACAAAGAGTTAGTATTTAACCACTTTCAAGAAATAGCATCAAATGAGTTCCATCTGCGGATCAAACGAAGCCACTGCCCTCCAACAGGTGTAATTTAGGTGAGAGGGATACCAGTCTCTGATCAATAGATAGCTATTCTCTCAGTCCTAATGAGAACAGACAGTTAATTATGGCATCTAGAAGCCCAAACAAAGAAGATCAGGAGCTAACTGAAGTGCAATCACAGCTTTGTGCTTTTTTGACAAAAGCCATCTTAAGTTCATGTAAAGTACAGAGAAAGCTTTGAAATGAGACTCGAGTGAGTGCTGTTTTCCACGCCACTAAGATTCCAAAAAATGTACTGAGATTCTAAACGGGGGTTCAGTTTTTAGATTACAGGTTGTATATTTTGAAGGTCCTGTCCCCAACACTGCAGAACACAACAGTAATGGGGTGCAAACTGAAAAGAGTTATAGTCTTGAGAGGAAGAGAATATATGTACCACTCAGTCAGCTCAAAACAAGTACAATTTTTTGCCTGTTATGCATTAGCCTTATTTTTCACAACAGTGGGCAATGCAAACACAAAAGGCAGATAAAACTTCACTCACACACACTAATCTGAATGGAATGAAAGTGTTCTTTAAACTAACAAACGTAGCCTCATGCAACCCGTGCTGCTGTAGGTGATTTTCACTTCCCCTCCTCTTTTCTGCTGCAGCACTAATGGCTCTCAGACACAACAGGATTTGAGCTGCGTTCACTGCTGGGTTCAGTGCACAGTTCAGGGGAATTGTGGAGGAGAGAGCATAATAGGACAGGTTTTCGAATCCTCCCGCAGGACTACAAGCAGTCAATGCCTATAATAAAATATTCTGTATGAAAACTATAAGTATTGGTAACTTGTTGCCTACCTACAAGCGATAGGCGCCAACAATAAATGTTAAAACATCTGTTTGTCAATGTAGGGCTTTCTTCCTGAGGTCTTGATAAAAACACAAACTCGTGTTACATACAGAATATCAGCTTTTCCCCCATTTTGCCTTTTGTGATCGACTGGATGAGTTGTTTCTTTTGGCCATGCAGGTATTCGTCACGGCGGCTGTGGCATGGCACAATCCATTGGAAATAATGGGTTTCAGAGGCAGCCCGGTGCAGGTCACATGATCCACTTGTGCTCGGTCTCTCGACTGCTCACTATATTTAGTCCCAAAAGAGACCTACATTTTCTTACTTAGCAACCAAATGTAATTGCTGCTGCTATAAGCTGCCGTGAAAGTGTGATTTGAGAAAAGTGATTATTTACCTTGAGTGAAAATTGCATAATTGAATGGTGAAATGAAAGGTTAAAAATAAGTCTGTTCAACATAATGTGGCTTTCAGACATAATATGACAACTGCACCATGTGCTCTGAAACTCATAATTACATTCCAACGGCTTGTCCGGAGTTAAATGATGTAACAAATACATGCATAGCAAATAGAAGTGAAGCATCCAGCCGGGCACGGACAACAAAATGAGGAAAAGGCGATAGCGTGTGCCTTAATTCACAGAATTATAAAACAAGTTTACATTTGTATTGAGCCATGGGGAAGAAAATCCTTTCTCTGAAAAAAAAAGGTTTCCATCCAGTTAAACATGTCAGCAAGCACTGATTTAGAGGCACACGGGCCCCTGGGCACAACATTTTAGAGGCTCCTCCATCCCCTCTCTCCAAACCATACATGTACTGTACAACCCCAGGCTTCCACTTGTAGGTTCAAGGCAAAGGTTACTGGTTGTTGGAAGCACCTGTAGTTTAAACAGGATTTACACTGACAGGTGACAGTCTATGATAACAACCTAAAGGACCCAAATGTCAACACCTGTACATCTTCTGTCAAGCAGGACTTACGCTTCTTACTGCAACAGAGCTTTCCTGGGCCAACAGTAACAGTATCAACACGTCGGCCTACATGGTGTAGGCAACGACACACTGTCCCATCTCCACCAGTGCAGTCTATGATACACATTGTTCCATCATACTGCGTTCTATAATGGTAGAGGTATAGAAAACAATACAACAACACGGAGGACTAAACCACAAAGAGATGCAATATCTTGATGTTTTCCAAAAACAACCAACATCAGCTACTTCTCATCGTATGACCTTAACGCCTTGGATACATGCAGAGCTCTGGCTAATAAATGCATTCTTTGATTTTAAAACAATAGCCTCAGGGCTCTGCAGCATTTTTCTTTCACCGGGGCCCTGCCAGCGCTTGTCTGCCAGAGAAACACACTACACAGACACGCTATAGGCTATATTGCACGTTAAATTAATGTATTTTATTTTATGAAAATATTCTCCCCTCACACCAGCCGCCTTAGTCACTTCCTCCCGGCGCTTGGCCTGATAAGCTGAAACAAGTAAAAATTAATAAATTGCAGGGCTGCTAACACGGTACCCTACCTACCTTCCCCGGGTGTCTGCCGTCCACTTCGGTGTCAGGCTCAGGTGGAAATGAGGGTGGGGCTGTAGAACATGTGGCTGTTAAACGTGGCTTAAAGGAAACTGTAAACTGTGAAAATGCACTTTTATTGTGTTTCTACGTTTATATAAACTCTGTGGTGTGAAATAAAAGAAGTGAAAATATGAACGTGCTCATTGCTGTCAGTCCTCTAGCGCCTCCAACACAAGAGCTGATTCTACTCCTACCGCCCCTTGTTTACCTCAACTTTTAATTGGTAGATCTATCTTTAATGAACTCAATATCTTAAATGAAACTATTAGATGATCATTATTTGTCCAGCGTATGTATGTGGAAGCTCTGTGGCTGGACGTTCGTGACTGGTTTCACCCCAGAATTTCATATTTGACATTATTTATGGAC
>JAPQRN010000027.1:10233481-10251068 GCA_037367275.1 Coranthus polyacanthus
GAAAAACAGGCCTGTTTTCAGCTTCGTGACACTATGCGGTCCGGCTTATGCAAAAGAGTTTTTAGAGAATTTTGTCAACTCGTAAAGGAACGCTCAGCACTGGGCTCCTCTCATCCCGTTGTCTGTAATCCTCTGATCGTAAGGCCTTCTCTTCCAGGGTTTTCCCTACCATTATAAGGCTTAGGCACAACACCCGAGCTATTTTGGGCACCACCTAAGCTCATTCATGTAAAATCAACCAAGTGACTTCTCCCAGACCTAATGATTTCTTTGCCAAGTTTTCTTTTAAGATTTTTGTTCATTGTTTTTATATGGCCTGCCTTTTCCAAACCTGTGTGCACAGATCTGGAAATAATGCTAGAAAATTATCTTAAATTATATGTTTTTATTGAAAACTTTTTTTTTCCCACCTCATGTGCCTAAATCTTCAACAAACTTAAGGAAGAAGCTGGAACCCAGACAGCGCCTGAGTCCTCTGAAAATCTGGGGAAAACTCTTTCCTCTTCATATTTCTAAAGATAGACTAAAATGTGTTCCACTGTCTCTTTTTCCTGACTCAACAGCCAGTGGGATGTTTCCCAATGATAAAAAGTCTGCTATTCTGTGGCCAATTCTTAATCTGTTTAGAATTATTTGCTCCTTCTTGTATATCCCTCTATGTCTTTGCTGCTCCAGATTTGTATGCAATTGTTCCTTGCGCCACAGCATCACACCATTTGAGACAAGAAACAAATAACATAATATTACAATCACAGAATATTCAAGGCCCTTCGCTGCAAACCGAGCTCCGTATTTAAGCAACTTTGATTTTTAAAGTAGTGGAATTTGTGTACTTGTGCAAAAGTCCTTCCGCGGCAGAGAAAAAAAAGAATAATTTTTGTGTGTGTCTTGGCACACAAATTCAGTGCGATCTTTCGGGAAGAACGGACAATGAAATACCTGCTCGATTTGAAAAGGAACTTAATGGGAGTCAGACGGCGAACCAAACGCAATTCCTTCAATGCTCGTTTTGTGAACATCTCAAGGGCACAGTTCTGATTACACTCAAGCACAGTGTTGCTGCAGACCATGGCTGCCTGAGTTACTAAGCAGAGCAGTAACATCAGGATATTTTCGAATATATTGATTCTAAAATATTCTGAACATGCTTAAAGTGCACTTGAATTGACGACAGGCTGCGTAATTTGTCATGATGATATGTAATGATAGTAGGAGATACAGTAAGATGGTAGTGAGTTGATTTTCATTATAATAAATTATGTGTTATTTGACTACAAACAATAGCATAATTTGGCATTTTGACACCAATCTACATGACAGGATTTCTGCAGGTTTCAACAAGTAAAATGTTATGGCTTTTTAATACATTTCTAGTCTATAACGAATGCAATTAAAGTCCTATTTCACGTCCCATCGTGCTGGATTCTGGGGCCACACTTTGGTGACGATCCTAATGTGAATTCAGAGCAATACTGGCAGGCATTTTTTCACATCAGTCTCGCATTTTTCTGGTTTTTCATCGACTGCTCCAAAGTGCTTAACTGGAGCGTTTTGGTGCATAAGCTCCAGAAGGCTTCAGATTTGTTATTTTCAGCAGGATCCAACAAAGCCCTAAATCCAATCAATGTCAAAGTCATATTTAAGATGTTTTAAAGCCTAAAATTCAGATTATTGGACTTTAGGTTTTGAATACTTTTTAAGGAGCCGCATAAACCTTGCATTAGAAATGGAAGTGCCAAAAGAAAGTGAAAACAGTCATAAATTGATAAAGAAAATGCGATTATTCCACCATATAAATTGAGTTACCGTGTTTACATGTGTTATCACCTGTTGCGTGGATAACGTGTGACTAAAGCTATTTGGAAATTCTACATGATTGAAATTAAAACAGGACAGAGCAGGAAAACACCCTGAATTCAAAAGACAAACACAGAATTTATGACAAACCTGAGGCTTTAATAGCATTTATCCTTCATGCAATGTCACTTTTTACTTGAACGTCCTCCATTTAATCCTATCAAACAATGGGAATCTCTTAAGTTAAACATCATTTCATTCTCAGTTTCTCAGATTATACAGTAGATGAGTGTAGTATCAACTTATATGGGCCTGTTCTAAGAATAATGCTACATAAATCAGTCCTTTAAATGTCAAAAGTTGTAATTATTAGGCTACTAATATTAAGTGAACGGGTGTAGAAAAGTCAGCAAAGGGTGGAAATATGTTCATCATTCAGGAACTTTTATTGAGTTTTCTTGTGTTGTTTTATGTATTAAAATATGTGTGTAATTACTTTATATTTGATTGCACCAAATTAAATTGAGTAGTCTATCAATTGAAAGCTTTTTAAGATTATTTTTGACATTTTTATGCCTTTATTAGACAGTGAAAGTGGAGAGAGACAGGACAGAGACAGGGATGTGGGAGAAGAGAAGGGGAATGACATGCACCGAAGCCAGGAATTAAAATGGGGACTCGCTGATCGGGGAAATTGCACCCACGCAACATCCCAATTTAACGCTTTTTAGCCGAAAGTTGTGTCATTTTTGGGTGATTCTGCATACAACCCACAACGTAACAAAACAAAAAAAGAGCCGTAATACTTTGGGTTTTTTTTAATTCCTGCAGGCTGATGAAGATTAAGATACAAGAAACAAGATAACTGTAAACTTTATTTTGAGAAAAGTTTGTCTTTTCTTTTCTTTGGCATAAAGTACATGCAGAAGTAGAAGTGTCCTCTCGCCGCTGCCGTCATTCTCAGCCAGTTTGCGGCTCGTTCCGACCACAGTCTGAGTCCTGCTGCACTTCTTCAGCTTCATCCGCCGACGTCTTCTGCTCCGCTTTACACGTGGGCAGCATTAACAAATCCGGGCCGAGATATTTGAAGCCACCGGCGGCCACGTCACACGCGGGAAGAGCGGATGGAGAGATGGTCGGAGAGGTGAAGTAGTCGCTCGGAAATGCTCGGAAATCCACTCTGGAACTCAGTGGAGGGATGACGTACTGGCCTGATGCTGCGGAGAAGCTCGAATAGGGATAAAACAAGAAGCTTCCAAAGTGTGACAGACTCACCAGGTCCTGATAACAAGGGGAAAAAAACCCAACATATTTAAGATGCTCCTTCCACTTTGAGATTGACTATAACATTCTGTAATATTCCATTGCACTGATGAATATTACTGCAAAATTTTAAATAAATAAAATATTACATGCTGTTATTTGTCTCCATGTATCTCCATGCCGTCTCCAGTATCCCTGGGGGCCTATTATACTATATGTTATTAACGATATGTTTTATGGTTTAATTCAAGTAAATAAACATTTTACACCCACACATGCAAATCCTTCAGGTGCAGTTCAGCAAAAGATTTTTCAAGAAAGCCCAGCACTGTGAATTTTATATATTGTGAATATAATACTATTATTGTATGGTAGATAAGCATTAATGCGTGTTACAACCATAGCACTGCACTTGTGATTTCGAATAACGACCTGTGTACCTGTCAGCGCTAAATCCGTGTTTTTAATCTGAATTAAGCCGAATTCTTCCAAATTAAAATGTCAGGTGGTAAATTCAGTACTCTGCCGCGCAAAACACATCCCTGACCTGTGAACTTATTTCTACTTCAGGACATGAACGCACCAATGGATGCATACTGCATTTCAGAGACTAATAATGTATATTTTTACTTTGTAGAATTAAGTTGAAAGGTATAACTACGACCACTGTCGGAATGTAGGTCAAGTACTTCAGTAAAATAATATGTACTCACTTGATTTATGTTATGCTTCCGTTCTGCTTCGTTCAACAGTACGTTTTTGCGTAGTTAAATTCATTTGTAATGTATAATTACTTCAGCCACATGTTATTTTGCCTGAAATACTGATTTTATGTACAAATGCTAATTTTACAGTAATAATAATACACTTAATAATATCTACATGTGTATCTACAGTATGTATGATAGCCTTTAAAAATACCAACAGACATATATATATTAAATATGTTCGATGTTTTGATTTTGTACTTTTACACATGTATTTGAATGCTGCGTTGTGAATCACATGGATGTTGTTTTGCCAGTTGTTTACTTTAAACTAAGGCATGAATTCATTCTTCCTGATACTGAGACTAAGTGTTTGGCCTGTTTTCTCCATGTTAAAATAAAGTATTACCGTAGTTCTTTGATGTATCAGTAGGCGTGTCGGGCCTCTACATACCTGTACGAGCGCATGTTGCTGAAGGCTCATGGGAAAGCTCAGCGTTCCTGGGGTTCTGGCGGGTGTAGCCAGGCTGAGTCCGCAAGGCGCGGGTCTGTCCACCGTGGCACAGCCGTACCAGGTGTTTCCAGTGTTTATGTGAGCAGACTGGAGAGCACTACTGGGATCCTGCAGGTGTCTGTTTAATTCTACTGGATAAAAACAGCTGTGTGCAAAACTGTTGTGTAATTTGTACAAATGTTCTTTGTCTGTACAGTGTCTGGATGTCTCTGAGTCCTGTGCCGCACAGCAGCCCACTCCGTGGGTTATTATGCTGATGGGGTCCATTTCTCTCTGTGAACAAACTGCAGTCTGCACCGTCGTCGCTGTCGTGGAAACCTTTGGCCCAGGTTTCGGTTTTTCGTGGTCTTTGCGCACCTCTTTTCCAGGAGTGTCCTCCATACTGTCGTCTTTGTCGCTGTCACTGTCATGGGCATCTTGCACAAAAAAAGGGGACATTGCCGTTGACGTTTAGCTACATTTTAAGGTTTGCAGTTTCACAAAATGTTGAAAAAACAAAGGCTTTTGTACCTGAAGATTTGGAGTTGTCTGAATGTTGTAGAGATGACTCTTGAACAGGTTCAGCTCTTACGTCAGTCATCCTCATCTCTTTCGACTTTTGTGAAGAATGTTGCAGTTTCCTGATAAAACACGAGAAACAGTGACTGATATTGGGCTACCACTTTATGACGAAAATCTCCAGTTTAAATCCTTTATATTTCATATTTGTTGCCGTGAAAATTCAATTCAAACAGAACAAGAATAATGCCTCTAAAACACCTGCGCACCAACGATAATGAGATGGGTGTCATGGATGTTAGCCATGTCTGTTTAAGTTTTACTGGATTCTTGTAGCTGATGGTTAAAACATTTTGTAGCACCTTAAACACAACGGATAAATACATATCATGTAGGCGATACAATTTTTGTGCTGCATCTGCTTTCAGCAAGACACGTGAAAATATCTCAGAGAAATCCCAAATGTATTTTATTGCATTGTTTTCCAAAGTGACATGCAGATATTTACTGATGATTCTTAATGAATGTATCACACCTTATTAAAGTTTTGACTGCACTAAAAGGTGTTCTGAGGACATAGGACGTATTACACATCATAGTATTTGATTGTGTGTGTTTTTGAACTGATTTCACCTAATGCATTTCAGAAATTAAAATGTGTAAAATTCACATAATTTAGACTTTTTAAACGGTAGGAAATTTGGATTGTGTACTATTTTACAACAACATTCTTAAACCAGTGTCTTACCTCTTCTCTCTTCTTCCGTTGCCTGTGTCTCGAAATCCCTTTGCGAACGGATTGTTGTCTATTTTCAGCTGCGTGATCTGAAAAAGTGGACAGTGGAGCAGGGAAAACCCGTCATTTAAATATAATGTGTAATGTAATCCAATGGATAACCGATGCCTCTCTGTTTCTCTACGAAGCTGCAACAAAAGGCCTATTGTGCGCGCAGGACCCAAACCACAGCGCCAAGTCCTTTCAGAAGTTTCTTAGGAAGTCAGATCGTACCTTGTCATTTTGGTAGGCAGTCACCGCGATAAACTCTGTCTCGGAGAAGACATAAGTCCTAAAGGTGCTGTAAGGGAGCTTCAGGATGTCATTTGCTCTCACTATGTGAAATCTTGGCTGATATTTGTGCATCGAGTTGAGAATTGTCTGCAAATACAAAATAATCAAGTGGAAAAAACACAACTGGTAAATCCTAAATGAACATGTATGATGCGTTAGAGCAACATTTGAGAAATAAAATGTTCCTGTATAAGAACCTCCTGTTAACATATTTAATCACAACGCACACTTACATATCCATGTTTGTCCGATATGTTGTTTGTCAGTTTCAGTTTGTGGAAGTTGACCACTTTGGACATCCACTGCTCTCCGGTGGCCGGACTGTCCGGGTGGATGTACATGCGTTTGGGCATCTCCGGGTCCGCCTTCCCCGCCACCATCCAGCGGGAGTTATGAAACTTATACCTGCAGTCGTCCGCCGCCACGATATCCATGAGCAGAATATACTTGGCTTTTGCGTCCATCCCGGTGCACCTTGCCTTGAGTGGCGGAAACATGCGCCTGGAAAGAGGAAAATACCATCTACCAGTGTGAAATTTAACACAACAGAACTTCTCTTTTTTTTTCAACTCAGGCTAACATTTACCTCCCAGATTTAGTTATGACCATTTCTGTTCCGCATGTGTGGAACTGCCTCCAAAGGTCGCTGGCTTCCAAATGAACTTTTGGCTCGTCCTCCTCCATTTCCCCTCCCTCCAGAATTTCGGGAGGCCTGCACAAAATCGCATGTTGCTCCATTGTCGAAGTGTGACGAATCGTTGGGTCCGCGCCGCCATCCGAGCTGGGATCTGACGCCCGCGAGGATAAAGCGATTGCCGGGAACAGCGAAGGTCCGGCTAAGATAGATCCGTGAAGGGTCGCATCTCCGACTCTTGTTGGGAAAGACTGTGGTACCCCGCCTGGGACGCACGGCTCCGAAAAGCTGCGCATTGTCTCCAAAGAAAAAAAAAACGACACTTTTACGCACGATTCAGGTCGGGTTAAAGTCTTGCTCCGCTCTGACACCTGCGCTGAAAACGTGTCTGCATCTTCTGTAACTTAATAAAATTCAACAAGGTAACAGCTGTGATACATTTTCTTTCCTTCTGTATCCTTTTCATGGGTTTTGCCTACAGTCCAGTGCGCGCTGATGAGCCCAGCCTGTGTCCAAGCTGATTTGCTCCTTGACACGTTTGGTACTCAGTATGACACCCAGCTGTGGGTGGGGTTTCCTTGGCATTGAACTTTATGCGCAGGAAAATGCTGCCTTAACTTTCTTCACTCGCTGATGAAGCTGTTACTGACCATTTGGCGCGGAAATCCATCTTTTTTTTTTTTTGTTGAAACAGTGCAAGCTCTAATCCCGAGCCTTGCAATTATACACACTGAGCCTAAACAGTTAGACTGAATGAAGCATCTTCAGCGTGTTTTACTTCAGCGTGCAGGAAGAAATATACGCATCTGAGACGCGGAGATGCTCCATAAACACTGTAATCAACACCTTTAACAGCGTTATCATCTCTGGTACAGTCTGTCTCTCCGTCACTCCAGTGCCCTGCGGTTTGATGAGTTCTGGCTGCTCTGGCCTCCTCACACGCAGCGCTGGATGAGGACAGTCTGCAGGGATTCAGCTTTGTGGAGGTTTGGTCCCTGCCAGCGATTGTCCCAGCCGGATTATAGGCTCTGGATTTGGTTACAGGCCTTTTTATTGCTCAATGGTCCATGACAGCGTAGGAACGTCCCAGGGAAAACTTTCCGTGAGTGAGTGCGGCAGGTTCAGGATTCATGTGCGCCACCCGTGATGTGCAGCGCTGCATGGGTGCTGTACAGCGCATCAACGCCGGAGCTGATTCTCGGAAGGAAGTCGCACACAACCATAACGTGCGAAGGACATCGTTATTCTATATGGCTTCATAAAAAAAAATATTATACAGCATTAAATGCCCCGAGCTTTATCACGGAGCGGTAACATGACACTGAATTATCTACATATTAATGGCGCTTTTTAAATAAATCCAAATTTACTGAACATCAACGAACAGAGAATAAAGACAACACAGGATTTGAAAAGAGCAACACAACACCCCATCCATACGCACATGTAATACATGGACATATATTAAACTTCCATAGATGAAATACATATGAAGTGGAAATATAGAGGCTATGTAATATATATATACATGTACAAACTATGAAACCTATATTATGTATAGCCATACTACATATATGTTTTAATATACGTTAGTTATTATTTGATATACTTTATAAACTCATACCTTTAGGAGGATGCATGTAGGCCTACGTGAGGATGACATGTCTTTATGAATAATGAGCGTTTAATGTGAAACTCAGAGACAAGTGAACACAAAAAGACACTGTCAAGAGTTACTGCAGTAACAGAACAGTATGGTCATCACTGAGATCAAGATGCACTTTATTAATAGCGTTTATTGATACCGAATTAAGCAGTAATTACTGTATTTTACATCCATTCAAGCGGGTGTCACTATAGAAGGAAAAACAACAATACGTTGTAATGAAAAGTGACTGTAAATTATTAATGACAGTCACAGCGTTTAAGACAAATGAAAGAATGGACAAATAAGCCACTCATCGCATGCGGTTTGACTGTGTAGGCTGGTAATGTTGCATTTGCATGGTGTAATATCTTCTAAGTCAATATGAGATTATTTTTATTTTGTCTGTAAAAGCACTTTGTAAACTGTAAACTTTGTAAACATTATATTATTATTATTATTATTATTATTATTATTATTTATCCTGCAGTATGTCAACTTTTTTATACACAAAACAACATGTTGAAGATGTCACAAGTATAAAAAACGAGATGTTTAAGGTGCCTTCCTGATAAGTGAAACACTGGTAAATAGTAAATATCTACACCTTGTGTTTGGTAATAGCTGAAGGCAACCTGCACCCGTTTATTTTGATCAAATATCAGACTTGTATTTATGCGTTTTGACAGGTCAGAGAACACTGTTTGCAGGGATTTTATTAAATAAATCCAAAAAAGTATCAATGACACTTCAGTAGAGATGATCAGTTCACGATAACATCTAACAGTTTTGATGAACACTTTTAAAGCTATACTATAATAATTGTTTTTTGTCAGTGTTTTTCTTTGGAAGACAAAAAGCTTCATGTGCTGTAAACGCTGACAATACTGTGGGGAAACTAATTCATGAAATAGGATTCAATATGTTCATTAAATAAGATCATATATACGGTATAGCTTCCAGTTTTTTGTCAAAGAGACCCAGAGCAAACTGAAGAGCAAGAAAGGATGTATTTATTATTTATATTTGTCTGTCTTTCCTTCAAGAATCTGTTCATCCAACATCTTTTACTTTACTACATGTCGTCGGGAGGCGGTCGAGGTGGACGGTGGGTAAACAAAGTGCATGGTTTTAACACTGAAGACTGACATTTGCAACGGGAGGACTTAAGAGGAATTTTAGATTTTTTTCAGTATTTAATCAAAACCTCCATCTTTCCACACATTTACTAGCGTCATCATATTGTAACTCTACAGACATTTCATTAAAACACAAGGGGTGTAATATGGCCCCATCACACACATTTAACACATGTAATTCACACATTGTCTCTATAGTCTTCGACTTATTGACTTTATGGAATTAATCGGCATAAAAACGTCAGAGTCTTTGTCATGAACACATATAAAGCTCAGATTACTAAAACAAACAGATAGATGGGTGGGTTTTAAAGTAAGCACTTTCACTGATTTGTAATCATGAACTGAGTTAAATGTCTATTGAAAGTATGAGTTATAAATTGACTGTTACTGTACAAACTGCATTTGTGATCTGCTTGAAGTTGGTGTCAATGACTGAGTGTGCTTATCCATAGCTTGCTACAACTTCTAAGTTTCTAATGAAACAATGGTAAGGCGTGACAGCAGTTTTCTAAGAGTAACATACTGAGGCTTGTGTTTCAGCGAAGACTTTGCTGTGAAATCAGCGAATACTTCACACTGGACCTTGTGTTTCAACTCTCTGATCGAATGCCTAAGTAAGCACACGTCTTATTCAGAGGTCATTGAAGAAATGTGGTGGGTGGCAGAGCTGTTGATGACCCAATCTTTTTCTGGCAGAGAAGCAGGGGAAAACCCTGCCTGTCCATCAGCCAGCTTCAAAGAGCAAGTCAGTAATCTGAAACAGGCCCGAGAATGATGGCAAACAAGACGCCTGGCTGTTATTTGTGGGTTTGGCCCACAAGCTGCGTGTGAAACCTGTCACTGAGGATAAACCCGTAGATCTCCACTGGGTCACTGCCCAGTAACACACTCTGCCTAGTAAAACCTCCACATTACTGCATGGGCACCCTTTTGGGTGTGGGTCTACAAGGCCAGGGCTGTGGGACGCTTCAGGGAAAGAACTTCAATAGAATCGACCGATAAGTGAGCAAATAGTCAAGTAGTTGTATCATGCATTTGGATTACCTTAAAAAGCCAATTGTCAAAAGCTGAAAGTGGCTGAAATATTGTGTTTTAGTCACTAAAACTAATTGCACATTGGAAGCAGAAAGTGCTTGGAGGGTCCCGCAGACTCAGCGCTGCCAAAACTATTGACTGTTAGTGTTTGATCATTTGCGCACCTACTGTAAATCTAAGACGACCGTTATCAGGTTCATTAGTTGTAGCTGTGATGCTTTCAAGACACCAATATCATCTTGGTTTTTAATCTTAAAATGTAAAAAAGCTCATAAGAGAGGTGTGGATAAAGCATCTACTGTAAACAAGATTTCCACTGTAATTGCTTTTGGTTAGAAAAAATTGCAACGTGCAAAAGTGCAGAATGATAAATAAACTACACCTACTGTTTTCAGCTATTTCCATGAACGCAGAGGAGAGGACTGTGACCTAACATTAGCCTGACCGTGTGCATGGCCTGCGGATGGAGCTGCCGGCGACTCCCAGGTTACAGTTTGTGGGTGACCAGGCTTTCGAGCCGCCACACTGTGAAGCTCAACTCAGTCACACGCGCCCTGTTCAGACCTTGCATCAACATGTGTTTTTCCTGATCCGATGCCAAGTGGGCAGACATTAGAACTGCATCTCTCAAATAAATAAGATAATCTATAGCCTAAAACACGGTGCAAAATTTCTCCTCAAGTTTAACAGAACTGATTTGTAATGTTTCTTTTCAAATGTATTTCCCTGTGCAGCCTTTTCTCCTCTTAAAACTTTGTATTTGATGCATTTATTCCTACGTATTTGATCTCATTTTGTTGTTGTTTTTTTTTCTTCCTCTGAACCTTGGCCTTGTTCACATTTGAACTAGTGCTATACAAAAATAAGTTTATTATTTCAAATATTTTTAATATTGTCATTACTGATCATAACAGATTCTTTTATTGAGAAAAGCGGGACGTCTGTTGACTTTAATATGTGCAGTTTGCATTCACTGCATGATGAGCTGTTAATCCATCTTCATAAATGATTTAAAGAATATAATTGGTTAGTACTGAACACATAAATCTTAAAATTATCAAATTATGCTCTATTATATATAAGCAACTTGGCAGTGTATTTTTCAAGCTAATGTAATGTAAATGGTGCATTTGTTGGTTTGTTTATATGTCACCCAGCGCAACACTGTGGCTTATTATTTTGTGGAGCTGGAGTTAATCCCTTAGTCAGCTGTAGCATCTCTTTAAAAGGAATCTTAAGTTGCAATAAAAAAAAATCAAGTTTTCCTGCAGATTTTATGTGCTCTGGCTGAAACCCATCGCCAGAGCCGGGGTCACTGGAAACCTTCCAAACCGCTCTGGCCGCTCTGTCTCCCTAACACCTCTCATGTTTGGACAGTTGAACGTTGATGAATGGCCTAATGGTAACAGGTTAGTGTGAGTGAACATATTTGGGCTTTGGAGGTGGGAGGAATGTAGTTTAACAGCAGAACGGAGGTGCTAAAAGAGACGGTGCCTGAGTTGATATCAAACACACACATGCAGCGGCCACATGTCTCGAGGCGGAGCAGACTGGAAGAAGAGCCATGAGAAAGTGAAGCGTAAGGCAGTCATCATCGGGCTGCAGCACAATGTATCATCAGCCCTTACATGTCACAGTCCGTCTGACACACTGATGCTGATTCCTGCCTATTAACCCGTGGCATTTTCAACTTTTACCCAAAGGTAGAAGATTTGTTCTGGAGTATTTTAGAGCCACGCAAGTTTACATTTTACATGTAGCTGTAATTATTTCCTTGTGTAAAAACATGAAAAAACAAGGTGGAAGAACTGATATTTTCTTGCTATCTTTGTTTAAAGGGCTCTATTTAACCCGTGTTAGAGAATCATTGGCATAAAGCAGCAGTTTGATATCAATTATGTCATCGCTTGGCAGGATAATAGATATGAAAGAGCCGTGTGCCAGTTTATGCATGTGGCTCTGCAGCAGTAACTCCAGGCTATTAATATGTGAAGTCAATTAATTAAGGATATGAGTATCTAACAGGTGTCCATGCTGTCATTTTCTATACTGTAGACCAGTGGGTCCCAGACTTTGTCAGCTTGAGGTCCAAAAAAATCTTTTTTATGTCTCCTCTTGACCATGTTTACAGACTCTTCCACCGTCAAAACAACATGTCTGCAAGTCTCTTTTACATCATTTTCATCTTGTTACGACTTTTATGTTGTTGCATCTTTTATTGTTGCATCATTTTCGTCTCGTTTCACCTTTTACATCTTTTGTTGTTTTCCTCTCGTTTTTTCTCTCACGTCACTTTTCTGTCATTTTTGTCTTTTTCCTTTCGCCTCTCCTCTGCACTTCACATGGGCCAACATTCATAAACCCTTCCGGAGAACAGTCCTCTGCTATTTTAACTCAGGAAATCACTCCACCTATCATATTGTTGTTGTATTGTTCGTATTATGTGTCTTACTCGCGACCCGCTAAAAGCTACGCGACAGGTAATCTACCGAGGGCCATTTTGGTTTTACAGTGATTAAAACAGAAGTGTTAGGAAAAGAAATGTTTGTGATTGATTCTTTTATTCTGGTGTCAGGCACAAAGGCTCTGTTCAGACCTCATGGGTTTATAAGGAACCAAAAGTACAGCTGCAGTGGCCAAACATTTCATTTCATTACAAGATTACAGGTTCTTTTACAGCTCTGTCTTAAACAAAACATTCTTGGCAAATAAAACCTGCTACAAAAAAGGCTCCTTTCCCGAAGCACAACTTAAGTCCTTCATGATCATCCAGCCCAAAAGAATCCAACGTAAACGTCTATGTTCATGTTATGTATGTTTTGTTTATGTCGCGCCTTTTTAACGTTATGTAATTGCAGCCCTGAAATGCTTTAATCTTGAATTTCTTAGAGCTATTATTGTTACTACTACATTCCAGCATCAGGTTGAACTTCAACACTGTGATTATGGAATATGTTTTCAAGTTATGTTATTCAGAATCAGTTCACTTGATGCTCTTTCTTTGACAAATTTCAGTATTTTCGACAGCAGAATGAGTTTCCCGTACAGTAGGCAGTATGGAGAGTGGAGCTATGCGTTTGTCTCTTTACAGTCGAGATGCCTGTAGGACATAATTCACACCAGCGCGGTTCAGGCAGAAACATGCGTTCCAGTCGGACTGCGTATGCAGGCGAGGCCGGCAGCAGATAACCTCTGAGCCGCGGGGATGAGTAGGGGGTTTGAAGTGAAGGATTCACAAGACGACGCTAAACATTCCTCACATTTCCCAAATCTTCAGATCCCTCGAACACGTTTAAGATGTATTTGCTCAGGAGGCCTGTGAATGAAAAACAATACCCGTCAGAGCTGCGTTTTATGGGATCAAGCTCAAGTAAGAATGAACGAAAAATCAACTTCTCCACATTGAAACATTTTCATGTACAGATGAATTAAATGGAGCAGGTGTCGTGGACCTGAATTAGACAAAAACTTAAAAAAATACACAGTAAATTTTACTCAAGGGATGTCCTGAAAAACGTGTAACAACAACTGCTATATTTTTCATTTCTCACTGGGAAATATTTACAATGAAACCGCTACATGTCATAAAGATTGATGTCAACTTTAACCCAATTTTGTACTAAAGATACTTCTATATATGTCACTTCTATACAAGTGTCAGTCTATGATGATGAGACAAGTTTAGGTGAGTGTAAGCTCTTTTATTCACCTCTGTCCAAGGTTTTTGGCTGAGTTTCGTTCTTCAAGTTTATTCTGCTCAAACAGCAAACTTTATGCAAAACAAAGGTTTATGTAAAGATAAAGAATCTGTTTCCCAGTCCCAAGAAGGTCATAAATCAGCTGTATAGGAAGGCGAGCACAGAAAGGGGAAGAGAAAGAGCTGTGGGAGGAGGAGGTGGAAGGCCCCTAGAAATCAATTTTGACACATTAGAACTATTAGCTTATTGAGAGGTGAAAGATGGATCGAAGGCTTGATGTTAAAGAGAGCTGTAACTGTAAAACGGCTTCTCCGCTGATGAGCTCTGAGGAAAGTGATGATCTTTGTGGAGATACACTCAAGTGTCTCCTCATCATTTGTTTCCACAAACACAAAGAGGAAAAGCAAAGACACTTTCATTCTATAATGACGTGTCAGTTATTTACGATACCCGAGTCTGACGGTGATTTATGGCATTAAATTCAAACAACTTTTGCTTCTTCTCTTAATGACGTGTGTTTAAAACCAAAATAAATCCTGACAGCCTGTATGAATAATATTTAGTAGATAGCAAGTGAAAAACTAAACAGTCTTTCTTCTGCATGTAGGGTTTTCAAATACAACCCTGAGTGAAAGTGAAACGTTATTTTATATCTCTCATGCCAGGCTCTTAATGCTCTTAATGGCATTTGTGTATAATATACATTTTAGCCGCCATATTTCTCTGAGAACTGATTTACAGCGAGGACTCGTGTGAGCAGCTTGAGTTATTGTTGGAACTGGTGGAAGTATTTATCTGTCAGGATTGTTGAACTGACTGTCGTTGTCGGTCAAAATGACAAGATAAAAGAGCTCTGTATCTATTTGACCGCTCGGGACGATTTTAATGTTAAACATGGATCAAAAAACGGTGATGTGAAAGTAAACAACATTGTTAAATCCCAGGAGAATGAACTCTTCAGTTTCCCCGAGGACCATGTAATCGCAGGCCGGTCAGTGCCGTCTGTCGGCGCGTTTGCGATTATGTTCGCACCAGAGCTCGAGAACAAATAGAGCTAAGGCGATCAAACTCAGCGGTAACGTTGACCGTGACCCGCACCAGTCACCCATACATTTTGGGGTCAAAAGGTCAAAGTTCAACATCACAGGATCACTTTAAACCCCTATGCAGTCTACTACACTGATCAAGATAAACACAACACAACACTACTAAAAAAACTGAACAAGGGTGGGACAACAACGCTTCACCTTATGACCTTTAACTTGACCGTTTGACCTTTAACTTGACCTCCTGACCTTCACTTTGCAGATTTGACCTTGAAACCTCCAGTGTTTTTTTTGTCTTTTTTGTATCTACAAAATTGACTCTGACCCAAAATTTGATGTTTTTGACCTTGAAATCAGTCCTTTGACTTTCATTATTCTGTTTTTTTTTTTTTTTTAGAATTCTATCTAAACATCTAGTCGATTATTAGTGTCACTGTGTTGATTTTTCTCCGTTTCTTTCTACCATTACTGTTTGGTTCTCTCATCAACTGTTTGGAATCTGGTTTGCACTCAATGACAAACTTAGCAACTATCTAGTGTTGATCCTGTGAATATTGAGTTAGAGACTGAATATTGGACCTAAATATGCCAGGTTGCCTGAGCATTAAATAATGGATAATACTTTATCGTGTGCTAGGTTGTGAAAATAGACAACCTTCGCGTGTTGTTTTTGTCTTGCTCCACTTTCCGAGATGAACAAAATCAGCCACAGGAAAAGGAATAAATTAATAAATAGAACGATAAATTCCAATAATTACGTTGGGCCTAGTAGGATAAATGAATGATCTATTATCCTTATTTTGTCCATTTTTGACGACTGATGATGAGATAAGTACTAACAAGTAAATTAAGTTCATTTCATATTTTTTTAGGAAACAGAATCAGATTTGGTCGTAAAATACAAACATGTAATAAAAATTGCTGACAGGACTGCTCTGAAAGTTTTAGAATTTTACAATAACAAGGAACACGGGTTAAAAAAAACAGATTGGAGGCTAATTCATGTTCATGTTCATATGCTTAGACACATGTAAAGAGTAATCGTCTCAGTTAAAAGTTTCAGAGCTCACATAAACATTTTGATTTAGAACGTTACTGTTTTGGAGAAAACAAAATCAGGTGTAAAGGGTTAAATGTTTTTGTCTGTCTCTCATTATCTGAAGTGTTAAGGTGATGGACAACTATCAGCATTTCATCCCTCGTGACTATTTATCCACTTGTCTCTTTTTTAAGCTTACATTCAGGTTCGGTGCCCTGAACTGAACACCGGTGCACTTTTCAGGATAATTTACAGAAGCTGGCAGACTGGCCCTAATTTTCCGGAGTAGCTTTTCACTGCGCGAGGAAGTCAATCTTTTTAAGAAGAAGTGCAATCGGCATTTACAAATTTGTTCAGGACTTCCTGCTCTCCGTCTTACAGAAAATCAGCTGAGTTAAAATGTTGAAAATCCTTTAAAATAAATAAATAAATAAATACTCTGATTGCAAATTATAATCAAAACATCAGAAACAAAATGCCTTCATGCTAATTTTTCTGTGCGTGTGATGACTGTGGAGGTGGAATATTGATAGTGGACGTGTCTGGGTAACGCATCCTGAAGAGAAAATAGTTAGGAAATGACTGCTTCAATTAAGAAGATGTGTTTTCCTTTTTGTCAGCACAAAGAGCCACAGGATGAAAAGCCCATTAAAGTGCGTCTGAAATGAGCCGCGGCTGTATTTCACTCCGCTGACTGCTCTGACAATATTCTCTCAGGCCTGTTGATTTGAATAGTGTGAATATTTATGTCCAAAGGTGTTTGCCCGTCCTGTGCTCTTTAAGCAGACGGAGAGGACAGTTATCGTCTCCTGTAAGTGGTCGTATATTAACAGAGGCATGTCCTGCCAGAGGAAGCATTAAGGTCTGCTCATTATTTAATCATTCGCTGCTTCACACTGTGGACCCGTCAGGAGGCTGGACACGCCGTCGTAGCTGTATACGTGCAGTGTAAACCCACCCCACAAAGTGTTAATTTATTAAAGAAACTGCCGCATAATTAACACAAATAGAGCATATCCAGGTGATGTCATGGCAACCAAACCATCAATATGTTTTCTCACCTACGTAACGCTTAGGTTACAGGTACATTACGGTAAATCACCTTGAAGAGGAATCTGGAGATACAATACACATCAGTATACAGGGATAACAATTCAATGTGTTAAAAGCATAAATGTCATTTCAGGGAAAATGTCACAGAGTAAAGAATACACTGACACGTGAGTAAAATCTGTGTTTTTATTCAACGTGAGCAACAGGATCTGCAGCTGTATTTATCACGGTCCTCGTAACATCCAACGTCACAAAACGAGCCACTAAATACTTCACTGTTTTTAATATCTTCTATTTTTTTTTTCCACAGACCTGTTTTCAAAGCTGCCAGAAATACAACTTTGCAGCAACTTGAAATAACTAGAATTTCAAGATGTAAAAATCCCCTCACGTTGCTGAAGCCCTCAACTTCTCAGAAGCTTTACTGAATATGAGACAGTTTTTAAT
>JAPQRN010000027.1:10256984-10278976 GCA_037367275.1 Coranthus polyacanthus
ATTGTAGAAATTCAATGTAACAGCCCTTCAACGTGACCTTTTGTGAATTCTAATGCTGACAAAGACGACAGTTTTTGATGCCATTGACAAAGAAACGATAGTGTAGTCTGTAGTGTATACTAACATGTGTTGTGCTGGTTTCCAGGTCTGGGTTTCTCTAGTTCTTCACAGTGGGATCTGATGGGCACTGCCATGGTTACACCTGACCATGTGAGACTGACCCCAGATCTGCAGAGCAGGCAAGGAGCTGTGTGGAGTCGAGTTGTAAGTCTTCTGCACGAATCCGCCACACGTACTGTACACACCCTCACGTACGCCGACATACTCAGTTTCCACTATTGGGAAACTAGTGCTAGTTCTTGACTTGTGCTTTTTTGAACACAGATATGGTCATAATAATGGTCCAAAATGATGTGAAATTATATAATTCTTACAGAAAACCTGTATAATAAGACCCTTAACGCCTCACCCTAAGTCTTCCACAAACTTAGGGAAAATACTGTAACGATCTAATGTGTAAAGAGTCCCCAAATCCCACAACCACATGACCACTACAACCACAGCCCTTAAACCCCCTTAGGGAAAACCCTCAATAAGTAATGCAACTATTGTAATTACTTACTGAATATATGTAATGAATGTGTGTAAATGAATAAAACGAAAAGTCCTAAATACGCAAATTTAAGCCAGGCAGTGTAAACTTCACAACAGTATTAAATACTAATTACTGTTCTTCAGTATGACTTGAATTAATAATGATAATCAAACCTGAAAGGAATATATTCGGATGTAGCCCCTGTGTAATCACCAACATTTTGATGAGTTACTGTAATTTAATTCTATATTTTTTGTCAGTAACTGTAACGACGGACTACATCATGCCTTTACAAGTGTTGCTCCTGGCAACTAACCTTTACCCTGGTAGACTTGACGCTACACTAATGCTGTTTTGTTTGAAAAAACTGTCAGCTTTTAATTGGTCTCGTTGGTCATGACGATCTCGCTCCCAGCCCTGAAGCAAGAGATTCTTGGTTCTAGACCAGCGAAGCGCCTGTGCCGCTGTGGAACTAGTTTTTGTGGCTGAGAGCCGATTCTTGCCTGTTGAAATGCCAAGAACTGGTTTGAGATGAGACAGCCGTGTTTGTTTCACTAGCCCTCATTGACACAACACCTTCCCTAACCTGACACTAATTAAAATGTAAATGTAATTCAAGTGGTGCCCTGTGACAACAAAGGAAACACTTAATATACATTAAACATAATTTACATATGAATAAATGTCTTGTTTTCGTTGCTTACACTTTTCAGCCGTTTTACCTGCGGGACTGGGAGCTTAAGGTGCACTTTAAAATCTACGGCCAGGGAAAGAAGAACTTCAATGGTGATGGTCTGGCTCTGTGGCTGACCAAAGAACGCATGCAGAATGGTAGGTGGAGGCATTAAAAAGGAAGTAGATGTAACGCAAATTGTCTTGAGAAATTTATTGAAAAGGGAGGATGTCAAACCAAGTCAACGATGATTCACTGTTGGCTTCCAGATCTGGTTGTATTTATGCTTCTAATAATTAATTTCAAACAGAGTTGTGATCTGACATGCTATTGAACGGTTTTGGTGATTTCACCCTGCATCATCAGTACTACATGGACAGAAAGCATGACATGAGCACTTTACTTATTTATACATTTTTGGGTCCAAGATGCAACTCATGAGATGGGCAGAGATGGAGATGGCTCTTGTGTTGTATATGTTGTACACAGTTTGCATGAGGGGCTGCCAAAACACGTGGAATAGGAGACAACTTATCACTTTTAACTGTTTTCACTCTGCTATTACAGAAAAACCTGCTTATATGTAGTGATCACTTCTTTGGTAATTCATTTCTCACTACATACAAAGTGCACTTACCTTTGAACTGAACCGAACCAGAAGTGTTGGGTTGGATGTTTTATCCACACGAGGTTACCCGGATGTTGTGGTTTAAACAGATCCTTCTGCTTTCTTAACCTGTGTTTCGGTTAATAAAGCATGGGGTGAAGGGTGTCATGGTAGTCTGGTGCAGACTAAATAAACACAGCACCTGCAAAGAGGGGCCTTGGTCCAATGTTCATGTGAAAGTCCATCTGCTGATTGTCAACTTAGTGCAGCAAAATTTTGAAACATTTGAAAAAAGTGTGCTTGTTTGTCTGCTATCTTTGTATCACAGTCAGATAATATGAAGTTCTTCGTTGCTTGTTTGCAGGTCCTGTGTTTGGCAACATGAACCAGTTCACTGGACTGGGGATTTTTGTGGACACTTACCCCAACGCTGACAAAAGCCATGATGTGAGTACATGTGGCGCCATGAACTTAATAATGATGCAGTGCTAAATGGAGACTTCATTTCCTTTAAACCTCACTGTAGCAGGATGCTCCCTGCCAGCACTGAGTGCCATCTACATGATTCAAATTTTGTCAATACTGTCGTATTCTTTTTCTTGCCTCCCTCTTGAATGTGCAGAAGAAGCCGCTTGAAACACAGGTAGCATCACATACGGCTGTGTTTATCCCACAAGCCGCTGAGTGTTTATCCATCTGAACGTGTTCTCCATCACACGTCATCTCATTTCATACATCTGTTTTGATTCATCAGTGCTGTTTGGAGTCATCGTGATGCTTCATCTCAACTGTGTGATTTGTGATTTCCCCAGACACTGACATCTTTAATTCCATAAAGTCGTCTGCGTTGCACCTAGTGTGTTGTGTTTGACTTCCTCTCTGTCTTCCACACAGAGAGGTTTCCCGTATGTATCAGTAATGCTGGGCAATGGGACTCTGATGTACGACCATGATCGTGACGGACGCACCACCGAGATTGGCGGATGCACAGCCATGGCACGCAACGCAATCTACGACACTTTCATACTCATCAGATACACCAAAAACAGGCTCACGGTAATGCAACAGTGTATTTACCTACCTTTTTCTTTATTATACTGTCATCTTCATATGTCAAAAAATGTAAATCAGTTGCTCCTAAGTCATAATGACCAAAAACTCTTTGAATAGTTTTGCTTTTATTTTGCACACAAGGTGCACAACATTCCTGTACATCAAACTATATTTGTAGTTGTCGCATTTCAGTAAAAAATTTGTTTCTTTCACATCTCAGTCTTAAACAAAATATTCTGTCGTCTCTTCCAATTTTGGCAAATAAAATCTGCTTCCCTCAAGAAGCGCAACTGAAGTTTTTCATAATCCTTCAAGCAGGAGGACAGCATAACAAAAAAAATGAAGCTCATTTTCAATTTCATGTAGCTCACAGAACAAAGTCTGTCCTCCTCTGGACTGACGTTAAACCTGCTGCTTTCTGTGTTTGTGATGTTTATGTTCTTGAACGCAGCTGTGCACTTTTCGGATCTGTCTTTTGTTTAAATGGTACTTCACATAGAGTTCTACACTGTTGTCATTCTTTATGAGACAATAGGTTTTGTACTTTTTGTGTATATCAACAGGCAACACTTTGCTTCTACTTTCCTGAATATCACAAACTGACTTGTTCTGGACAATGAATGGTGAATTGTTCAAATAGAATAAGGATTTCAACTCGAGGGATGACCATGCCCAATGTCCCAGATAAATATCTTTTTAGTGCGTATTTCAGACATCTTCACAAGTCCTTTTAAAGCCGGAGAATGTGACATTCATGCCTGACAGTTGATCAGTGAATAATTCTGCCCGTTCTGGTCCTGTGGCTTCCAGATCATGACGGACGTAGACGGTAAGCAGGAATGGAAAGAGTGTGCTGACGTCACAGGGCTGCGGCTGCCTTTGGGTTACTTCTTTGGTGCTTCATCTGCCACAGGAGACCTATCAGGTAATAAAATATTAAGACTCATCTGAATTATATGTCACCTCTAAAAAGGGCTAATTAATGAAATGACAGTAAGTGAAATGAAACTTGAATTATGTTAGAGGGAGCTGAGGTTATGAGCAGCACAGATAGAACCTGGTACTTACAGTTCGTACGATTCCCTTCCGTGCACCACACTGGTGGAAAACACAGCTGACATACTGAGTTTGTGTCCAGTCTGAGTGGGAAGGACTGACATGTGTGTTTTGCTTTAGATAACCACGACATCATCTCTATGAAGTTGTACCAGCTGACAGTGGAGAGGACTTCTGAAGAGGAGGAAGAAGAGGAGGTCCTCATACCTAGAGTTGACAACATGGATCAGTTCCAAGGTAGATTCAGCACGGACTCCGAGGTGGAGATGTCCCGACATGATTGTTTATTTACTGAGCTCGGCTGTGTTTGTCCACCTCAACCTGCTGATGCTGATTACAACACCACCGCACAGGGTTTCTCTGCATGTATGAGTGAAAATGTCACATCCAGGCTGGTTAAAACATGTTTTCACTAAGCTCTGATGCTAAGAAATCTGTTCTGTTCTCTGACTTTGTGTGAGTCCCTGATGACGGTGACTACTGATGATTCAGGTTTGGTCGCTGTAGGTCAAAGGTCAAGGTCAGGAAAAATTCCCATTTGTTAACATGGGCAAATTTTTAAAAAACGAAATCATATCTTGGTCAAAACACATCTCATGTGCTTCTTATTTGCCACATACATGTATAGTGTCAAGATCTAGTGCCACAAACACTGCACCTGCAAAGGGGGCCTTGACCTTCGACCTTTAAGGTCAGACAAGGTGATTTTTCTACAAATCACTATATCTCAAGATTTTATACACAGATTTCTTTGAGATTTATCTGAGGTATATTTGGACCATTGTCTAATAGAATGCAAATTAAAATGGGAATGCTATGTTGTTGTGGGGAATTCAGCTGCATTGGCAGAGGTTTGTCCTCTTGAGTGCTTTCTAGTTCACATCAGGAGTGTCACCAGCGTCTGGCCCTGGTGCGACACAATGTGAAACAGGTCTTGAATTGCATTTATATTGGTCTTAAAAAGGCTTATATTTTACTTGTTGAAATCTGGCAAGTATTTAGCCCAATGTTTTCTCCTTGTGTAACCAAGCCCTGTTCATAGTCCCAGCTGAAACGTGATGAGAGGACTGCTGCTTTAGTCTTCATGCAGATAAGATTCTCTTAGGGCAGTTTCTTGTTAAAACAGAATAGCTTGATATGTTGTATTATTTCAAAGTGGCAAGGACCTTGTGAAAGCAAACAGAAAACATCAGTGTTTTCTGCTCGGAATAGATGTCTTTTTTTTTTCTCATCAATAACAAAAATGTTGTCCCGTAGGTAGTTGAGAGTAAAAGAACCAAATGTATGCAAAAATAATCTGTTTGTGAAAGAACGAGCTCCACTCTGTCCATTAATCACTGTTACGTCCTTGTCCTTTGCAGTGGAAGTCCAGGAGGAAGGCATGAACGGCGTCCAATTTTTCTTCACCCTCCTCTTCTCCGTCCTCGGCCTCGGCGTGCTGGCAGTGGTCGGGCTGATGGTTTACGGACGCTGGAAGGAAAACAGACGCAAACGTTTCTATTGATGCGCCCGATTCTCACAGATACTCAGAATGTACCTTTCCTAATTGACATGTACCACAACAATGCAAAGACTGCAATAGCTTTATTAAACCGTACACTGTTGGGTCTGAAGCCCAGAGCCAAGAGAACGTAAACAGCCACGATGAACAGACAGAAATCAGTAACAGGTGAGCCATCTGTGAAATCTTCTTTTTAGTGTTATGGAAAAGTGATGAGCGGCTGCTCTTTTTGGATTTTCGTGTGTTAAAATGTCATCTCAGCTCGAATTAAAGCACAGTGGGTCTGCAGTATCAGGCGTAAAGTTTAAAGCCGATATGAGACAAACACAAATACAAAATCACAGATGCTGTGTGTAGTTTACTGACATCCTGTTGCAGGATTTTGTAGTACTAAAATTTGAAGTGAAGTTACCTCTTACTGCCACTTGGAGAAGACCAACTAATGACCGGAGGATCACTGCAGACCTCTCAATGCACTGAAAAGGTCAAATTTAATGCTGCACCTTTCTGAGAAACATCAGGCAAAGCGCTTCAATCAGAGCATGAAGTTTATTCATGTTTGCTCAGAATAAAGCCAGTGCTGTCTGAAGTGCCTAGCTATAGGACCAACTAAAAAAACAACATACATTTGCTCCAATCAGTAGCTGATTGAGCTTTATCCAAACTCTACATCTCACCGATTTGTTTTCATCATCACTTCATCTCTTGCGGCTGAATTTCATCAGAAACATTTCATCGACTAGTTCAATTATAATTACTTTTTGTGTCGCTGTAGACTTTTCTTCTAGTATGCACTGTGAATTTAATTACAGGATTAAATAATCAAATGTGAGTGTAGGTGAACTGCAGTATGTGAATATGAATGCTGTTCATCCTGTAAAAAAGCTGGTAAGTCAGCGTTGGGCTTTTTCTGCCAGCTGATGCCTTCACCCTAACGTCCACTGGGTGTCAGTCTTGTGTTCCGGCTCCGTCACGGCTGCTGACCACTGAACACATTTACTTTTGCCCGATCAAACTAGAGTCGCTAAAGAAATTCACTCACAAGCTCAAACAGGTTAATTCAGTGGCTGCTGTTGCTGACGTTGTCATTACTTATATTGTATAGAAAAGTATGTAATATAGATTTTAATAAAGGATTAGCAGCCACAGATGATGCTCCACCTTTGAAACCGTCTCAGCGGCTTCTGCGGAGCCAGAGCTACATGCAGTGGAAAACAGGGTTTATGCGTCTAAAGTTGAGGCCTGTACTTACTAAAGGGGAATGCCACATAAATTGGTGGCTTTTTCAGGCTCTGCATGAGTACGGTTTTAGAATCACTCAGACAGTCATTTGTAGAGCTGTAACAATTTGACCAATCAGTGATCACACCTGATGTCATCACAAGTGGAGAGCTCCAAGTACAGATATTAATGCACCCAACATTCACGTCTGATTGTTCAGTCCACATTTGGAAGTGTTCTGGGCTTCCAGATCACAATGTATTAACGGTGTGTAAATGATTCTGTCCTGCGCCACATTGAACTACTAAACTGATGTCCTCTGCAAACGTGGAACTGCAATGAATAACGCCAAGGAATAGACTCTATTGTTTCAAGTTGTTTCTCTCCTTTTAAGTTTTGGCAGACTAGGCACAGAAAGTGCATCGCCACCTCCCACTGGTTAAAAACAACAACACATTTGGTATTTGGAAATGATGTACGTGTTTATTTGTACATGAGGCGGGGAAGCGAGAGAAGTCTGATCACTGGAGATACATTGTGTCAGCTGTTGTGCTTCGAGCCGTCCAGTTGTGATCCGATCACACAAGACACATGTTACAGCTTCAGTAAGCAGTTATTTATTTTATTTTATTTTTTGGCATCATTGAGCAAAAATTCTATAATAGCCCTTCAGCCTATTTTAATTCAAGGTGTCTGAATTCTGCCCCTCCTCCTGCCTCAGAAAAAACAGACCATCACAGAAGTGTGTCTTAGGACCGAGCTGCAGGAGGAGGTATCTTCAAATACTGAGAGCAGTGTACACAGTGAAAGTAAAATATCCAAAAGAGGTTACATTTTAGACACGTTCATGGGTGTACGTTGAAGGAATGCCTTTCATGTTTTTACCCCTAAAATAGAAAAACTGTACTCGTGCAGAAAGAACTGTAAGTCCACTTTGGCGGTGTTCTCCTTCGCAGTTGTGTTAATAGTCCTACGATAATACACGCGTTATGTAAAAGCACAGCATGTCATAAGGCAGAGATATTTGAAGTTTGTTTGTGTGATGGGACCTCCGTCAGTGTGTTTTCTGACTCCAGACCTCTGCTGTGTGACACTTTGTATTTGTCTGAGCAAACTTAATGCTGCACAGTCCCATTTGGATCAGAACTGCTATGTATGATGTGTGTATTTATGTGTGGAGAAGCGTCAGGAACACACAACACGACTATTAAAAATCTCCCTAGTTGCTAAATGCACATGCTCCGAAACACCTAATTGATTCATTTCTATGTAATGCAAACTCAGTTTTACAGTTAGTTTGTACTACTCTGGAGATTTTTACCTAGTTTAATTGTGTGTACCTACCTGCCTACCTGTGTTTCAGTCTGGTTCTGTTTAAAACAATTTGAAGCCATATCCATTCATATTTTCCTAAAACCGTTCCTCACGTGTCGCCACTGACTTACTAACAAACGTGATGAAATTTTGCACAGAGCCATATATTTTCATCCTTCAGAAAGGTTAGCTGTTATTTTTAAATGTTCTTCCCTGAACGTGTAGGTAGGTTTTGTTTGTTCTTTACTGTGTGTTCTAATCGTTTCATTTACCACCCATCTTTAGAGCAAACCGTTGGTTCTTTAAATGGTAGGAAATCCTTGGGTTTTGTGATCGTTGAAGCCTCTGTCTGTTTTGTTTTTTCTTCAGTAAATGTTTCGATTGTGATCTTGCTCATGTGTTCCTTGTATTTTTCTCCCCAATACACATTTTACAAATATTATCCAGCGGCCAAATGAACAAGATGACTTGAGATAACACCACTTCGGAACGCTTACGAGGTCGAATATTACAAAATTTCCTTTGTGACATTGACCTTTTAGTCCGTGATGATCCTGACTTCAGTGCCCCTCCTCTTCCAGCGTTGACATGTTTTTGATGATTGTTGTTAGACGAAGGCCCCGGCTGTCTTTCCTCCTCCCTTTTATTTCTCTTCCTCCTCATACCTGTCTGTCCTCACTGAAGACGGGGAATGTTCAGAAGAACAGCAACATAAGGCCGTCACTGGGATATCACCGGATATTGTGTTTGTAAGGTAAGCCCAGTTATGTAACCGGTTATGAGTATGAAAGTATGGCTCTTTAAATGTTTGTAAGTAAAATATTGCAAAACACATGATCTCTCATGTTTGTACGACACTAGTAGAAAGTTGTGTAGCTTAAACAAAGTACTATCATGTCTTATGTGAGTTTTTTTTGTTTTCCAGCATGCTCACAAAAATCTCCCTTAAGCAACACATTCTTGGATATTAAAGCATAAACTTGCACCAAATGGTTAATCTACAGGTAACTACAGGTAATAATGATTAACTGGAGCCTGAATAGGTCACAGGTGTCTATTGTTGCCATACCAAACAGAGGTGTCCTGTAAATAGTGCCACAAAGAACAGCAGCAGCTTCACTTGTTTACCTTCGTGTGATCAGTATCTGTCCCACTGACAGCTGAGCTTTAACCTGAAACTCAGTCTAAAGGCTTTACTTTAATAAACCTGACACCAACTTCACTGATTTTGCAGGTCTGACGGAGGAAGGATGAATCGCTCCTGTGTCAGCTGCTTGAAAAGCATGGTCACGTTTCTCAACTTCCTTTGCTGGGTAGGTGTTTGTAGACCTAAGTACAACGTAAAACCAAATGTTACCGCATGTAACCGTCCAATATTTAATCACTGGCTTTTCTGACGCTTTCCTTTTGATGATCAATCTGTTTTATCGTGTGTTCAGATGTGTAAAATCTGCATGATGGTGTGTCTTGGCTACAAAGGTGGCTCTTCAACATCTTTTACTTTTGACTGAAATATCTCAACAGGCTTCAAACGATGAATCCTGCCGACTTCGGTAATCCCCTGATGTGACACCATCGGGTTGATATTCGTATCCATGTCTTAAGCCGATTTTACCTGCAATTCTGTTTAGTTTGAGTTTGCGTTGCCTTGCTCATTGTTTTTACCAAACAATGCGACACGAGTTTGGAAAAAAAAATGTTTTGATTTCAAATAATTTTTTCACGACTGGTTTGAGTCGTTAGTTTTCATGAACTACACCTTGGGTGGATTTGAACTGTTTTTAAATTATTCATGAACCTGGGATCCGTGTAATATATATTCAGTGTATATTACTTGGGAACAATCTCTACTATTCTCAGGTGCTTTCTTCCGAAGAGACTTAAAGATGCTTAGATATGACTGAAATATCTTTTTACAGGCCTCCCAGCCGTGAACGAGAACATCCCCGGTTTATATCTGGGGATGTTTTGTTCAATCTTTTCCACTAGTTTCCTGGGAACTTCTGTTCTTATTAAAACAATGGAACGGAATTTCTAAAATGTAAATGTATGTTGTCATGTTGTCAGGGACTTTAACACTAGGCGTCACCAGATGATTTCTAGATATATGTCACTTTAAAAACCCCAACCATATGGACTAGACTATTACTCATTATGACTGTCAATAAGTGTTGATATACACTGCATACTGACTTAAAAAGCAACACCTGGATCCTGAATATTAAAGAGAATATTAATGCCATCATTCATATCCTCACCTCCTCTGTGTGATGAAGCTTTGCGGTGCCTTCGTGGTGGCGTTCGGGGAGTTCCAGATGATACACTCCAAGTTCTCGTCCCTCGTCACCACCTTCTGGCCCATCTACCCCGCCAACACTCTGGTGGTCACTGGCACCATTGTGACCTGTGTGTGTTACCTGGGAGTGTTGGGAGGCCTGAAGGAGAACCGCTGCATGCTCATCAGCGTGAGTCTGAAACACGTGACGCTTACCACAAGAAAGCTTTTTTTTTTTTTACCCTTTTAACGCCGACATGCCGCATTCCCTCTCTCGCTTCCAGTTTTTCGTCCTGCTCTTCATCCTGATGCTGGTGGAGCTGGCCATGGCCTGCGTTTTCCTGGTCTATAGCCGAGAGGTACGAGAGCTCTTTGAAAGTCTTCTAATACGAGGTCAATGCGATCAGACACATTCCACGCAACAGTGAGGGAATGTAACTAAAGGCTTTTACTCAAGTACTTAAATACAAATTTCAGGTACTTTATTTGAGTATTTCCATATAATGCTACTTTATACTTCTACTCCACTACATCTCAGAGGCAAATATTGTACTTTTTACTCCACTACATTTGTCTACTTTTCAGATTTCAGTTTTTCATCTCCTTCCTGCTCAGTGAAAACCTCCAAATGTGTTGATTTTAAACTGAAGGATGAAGTTTTCTTTTGTGGGTTGAGCTTCAAATTCTGCTCTTTCTTAAGCTAAATTAGAAATTGGAAAATGGAAACTGCATTGTTTTTCCGACTTGACTTTCTACAGATATGTGGTTCTGACAGGACGACACAGCAGACGTATGACGAGCTTTTAGAATACGATGCATTGCTGTAGATTGGACTACCAACAGTTTCTAAAGAGCTCAACCTTAAACGTACAGGAGTGAAATGTAACACACACACGAATGCAGCAGTAAAATGAATCCAAAGGCATCAGATATATTAAGAAAACGCTGACGGGGACCATTTTACTGCACTAAATTTCAGCACCGGAGTTCAGAACATGAATGCGTACGTTGCTTGTCTTTTATTCAGATTGACACATACTTTGAGAGAGACCTGATGCAAAGCTTGGAGATCTACAGGCAGTCCAGTCCAGATGGAAACAAGATCATTAAAGATGACTTTGACGCTGTTCAGCATCTGGTAAATGTTTTATTTGAACGTCAACTGTTCCGTTTGATCCTTGGAAAACATCCTGATAGAAAGAATTTAGATTTCATAAAACACTGACTTCTTTATCCTTTATGATCCACCTAATTATCAAACAGTCAAATGGCCTCTAGTTTACACTTTATTGTAACAAAATATTATGTTGTTTAGTATTAATATAATTCTATCATATCTAGAAATGATTTGGCTCTGCATAAAAGATTCTCCAGATCTCAGATCTTTGGAGCTGGAAAACCCACGTTTTGACTGTATTTTCATTTGAATTTGCGTGAAACTTTTTTCAATGGAAAACTTTGAAAGATGTTTTCTTAGTCCCTCATCGTTCATTAATGTGAAGTGGGAGGGCCTAGGTGAGTTGATTTGGAACGATCCTCATGTGGCGACAACTACATGAACTTGTGAAAAATGTGTGTAAAATACATTTGAACTGTATTTTCTCGATGCTTACTGTTCTGCTCAGAGAGGCTGTCGTCAACGTGCCGCCGTCACTCACGATGACCTGTGTCGCTGAAGCATCTCTTGCATGTCGTGTCTTTCCAGTTCAGATGCTGTGGAGTTCACGGTGTGGAGGACTGGAAGGGGAACGTCCCGATCTCCTGTTGCACCGAGGACCCTTGTATTTCCTTGAACCACACCAACTGGCAGGAGGTGGAGTATAAAACACCACCTCTATCATCCGTCATGTGAAACAACTTACGTGTTAAAATATAGAATGCCGCTCTCAAACGTCAGTAAATAGTTATTTAGCTTTTAATCAGGCAGATTACCAGCGCGTGACTGTGTTTTCTCATTACATTCCCTTGCGTATCTGTAAATGTGTATGATTGGTGATTAACACAAAGCGTTGCCTTTCAGGGTTGTGTCGTGAAGCTGAGGGACTGGTTTGCCCACAACTATCGTAGCACAGGAGCAGGCGTCGTCACAATGTTTATCATACAGGTACGGTACAGTCAGTGGACTTTCAATGAGTGATTAAACATTTTTACAAATCTAGCAGACACAGCTCTGTCACGTTTCAGACCACCTTAACTTCTTACTCCTGTGCAGAATAAGTCTTTTTTAGCTTCTTTCTAGATTGCCCACTATGTTGCCTAGACTAGACAATGGGGCCAGCGTAGAGTGAGTTCATCAGATGTTTTTCAACTGAAAAGAGCTTGAAATGATCAAAAACTAAGAGCTGACAGGTGCTAAAATGCACTCTAGAGCTGCACATCGAGCTTTGTGATAATTCTGCGCTACAACAAGCGACGGCTTTCACATCACACCGATGGATATGCAGTTTGCTGAAGTGGATTGTTCATGTCTTCTTTGTTTGCAGTTCGTTTGCCTGTGCATTACCATTCCTCTCTGTTGCCACTTCAGTCGACAAGGGCTGGGCTACCTGTGAAAGATCACATCACATCTGCAGTGACACGCCCCGCTGTCCTTTACCAGTATTTGTCCAGATTTGAAAAAGATGCGTTCCAAATGCCTCCAGCGTTTAAGTCACTGCCTCACATAGAAGCAGAGGCAGACGGCTCACAGAAAAAGCCCTTGTTCCTTGATCAGAGACGAGCTGAAGACGGCAGAATTGATCATTTCTAAAGTAGCACTTCTTGAAATGTGTGTGTAAATATGGCCACCGGGACTCCAGGAGATCTGCTTCTCCAGGGCTTTTGCATGTTGGACTGGATGATACACGTCACTGAACCAAACCCACCCCAGGACATGGATCTGAGGACATCAAGCAACATCTGAACCAAACTATAGAGACTGTTGCACTTTAAAAAATAAGTCACGTAGCTTTTAAATTTTGAGGCTTTATAGAATGTTCTCCCCTCAGCAATTAGATTTATTCTTGAATAGTCCTTCATTCTTTCGTGTTCTTTAATTTCCTAATAAATCCAAACAAATGCGTAACACCATGTGTCTCAACTGTTTTTATTTGTGCTGTTTTTTTCATTTGCCTGCAATCTTTCTACATCAAGATCTTTCAGGTTCAAGTCCAAGTAAAATACTATGTAAAGTCCCGTCCAAGGTTAAACAAAAAAATGACTTATTAAATATTCAGTGTTAAAGCTGCAGTGCTTGATAGCTTTCTGGCATCACTGAGCAAAAATCCCATAATTACCTTTCGCCATATTGTAATTCAAGTGGACTTCCACCCACTTCTGTGGACTCTGTAGAAAATCTACCCCCGTTTTGGCTGATCATAGGTGTTTTCAGACAGGTCGAGGGTTCAATACATGGTTGACAGCTAATTACCAATCGCTGATGAGATTTAATCAGACGTGACTCGACACAGAAGCTTGGAAAAGGGTCATCTACTGTATATTCATTTTCAGTCTTTTGATTTGGACAGAAAGCTGCAAAAGGAAGGCATGTATTTTCAACTTCTGCCCCTCCCTTTGGCTCCTGCAGCTTTAATATCAACTTGAGAAGAAGATGCTTTTTTCAGAAGAGCTGAAGGTGCTGATGCTGAGAATGTTTCTCTGCCTTAAACTGATTAAAGTTGTAACGTTAACGTTATATTTTCAAAATGCGTTTCACCTACTTGACATACTGATATTATAAAGGATTATTTTCAGTAATACCTTTCACGTCCGCTCCTACTCTGTCATTTAATGTTATTTGTCATCCCTGTTTTTAAAAATGCACGGTCTGACGTCTCGGTCCGCCATGAAACTGTGTGAGGAAGTGGAATCTCTGCGAGAGGCCTCAGGCTGCACTGACGAGCAGGTACAGTAGTCACATTTCCATGTATTGTTAATGAAACAATCGGAAGCATCACCGCAGCCTGTGTGCCCCAGTGACCACAAACCCTCCTGTGGCTTATAATTGAGCTCCGCGTTTATATAGAAAACCACTGCGGGTTTATTTCCTTTAGCGTGCTTCATTTGTCTGCTCACTTGTTTCATTGCGTTCACATCATTGACTTGGACTCTAGAGATTATATGCTTCATGGAAAAGGATATGATGTCTGGGGGCATAAAAGGAGTTCGAGGTTGATAGAAATCTTTATCCCTTTAACTATGTAGACAAATTAAATGATGTTCTGCACAATTAGTGTCCTGTTGAAACCCCTGGCTGCCCCCTTCAACAGGTGAGTGTTTGAAGCTCAGAGCCCTGAACCTGTAAAGTTCTTGGTAACAAGCCATGCACGTAATTATGATCATTTCATCAAGTGAGCACAGTGAGCTCATCTGAACCTACTACTGTCTTAATATGATCTGGAGAACAAGGTGCAGAAAACCATCAATGAGTGGCTCCTCAGAGATGAGCTGGTTTGAGGACCATACCAAGCAGGAGAAACCCTGATATGGAACGCCAATGAGCTACAAGGTACGAAATTCAGCCACGTGGTGTCATATTCTATCCTTACTTATTACCTCTTTTAAGTAGTGAATTGCACGTGGAAAAATAGGAGCAGTTCATCTCAGATTCCAATCTAATATTGTTCATTACCACCCACATCTTATTCAAAAACAAAGCCCATGAAACAGTTTGAATGACGGATAATTATCAGAGCTGTCAAAATAACACACATTAACGCAATTATAACACAGCAGCGTTTTGTTTTGCTGACCTGTGACCAGTGATGGGCTGCGGCGTCTCCTCAAATCATGGGAACATCACTGTTTTCACAGTCAAAGTTTTCAGCAGCAAAGCTCTGTCATTGATCACAAAGCGGGGGTCGCATCCACAGGAGCTGCATTTTCTGAGCAGCCTTCTGCTGCAGCCTGAAATAAAACAAGGGATGAGTAAGCGATGCCCCTGCAATAAGTGGAGATATATACAGTATGTGTAGCCAATGGTAACATCTACCAATGCACTTCTGGTGACGGTGACTTCACGTAGCAATTGAGGAACAACAAGAACAATTGCTTCTATGGAGTGAAAAAGATTCACGATTCTGAAATTTCCTTGTTCTTTTTCCATATTTGCTGAAATAATGTGGACCTTGATAGCTTGACGAGTCTTGATGCTTTAGAACATATAGGCTCGGATTTGACTTTTTACTTCCACAGCAAATTGTGGGATTAATTACTTATAGCACAGTTCTACGGAAAGCCTCTGTTTTTCAGTGCAGTTTTAAGGGACGTGTTCATACTAGCAATAACCAGCTGCACTTCACAGCTGGTAGTGGATAAAGGGGAGAAAAGCAGCATCTCTTCTGAAACCACCCAGTCTACTCTGAATGCTGGACTCGCCACATGACGTGAGCCATCAATCTGGATTACTGCATCTGTCTTTGAACTCACATGGCAGGCAGTGGAGTGAGGTGGACAGTTTGATAATGGGGGTGATGATTATTTGAAAGCATCTCGGTGCCGGTTGGACTGATGATTTATCTGCTCAGCACAGCCAGGAAATCTCCACAAACAGCATCCTCTTGTGGCGCTGCGTTAGGCCTGATTGATGTCTCTGCTGATTTCCTCTGTGACATTTTCGCAATTCCTCCCTTCACCTCAGGCCGCTCTCGCAGTGTTACTGTCGCACAGTGACATATTCAACATCTGATCGGCTTGTTGCTCTTAATCTGCTTTAACATCTGGGACAGTTCATGCTAAAGAGTGACTGAGCAAGATGTGAGAGCGCCCTTCATATCAAACCATCAAGAGTTTCATCGTATGCTGCGCCGTGAGACATTTTTCTGCTCTGTGCGCAGGGTGGACTTGTTGCCTTTAGGATGCATTTTAAAAAACCATGTGTTTGATTGAAGCCTTAAGTATCTGAAAGAGGAAGCGGAGGCGAAGCTGCAAAAGGAATTAGATTGTGTCTGTAGCCGAACCTGTGAGCTAGTCTGTCATACAGTGCTGGTCAGAGTGATGATGTCTTGTCGAACAAAACAAAACCCAGGTGCTGTTTTTTTTTTTCCTCTTTTCACCCCATAAGCGATTTGTCCTGGTGCTCCCCAGCTCCCTGACACTGGAGAAAACATACTATATGGACACGGGCCTTTACTCAATAATCCTAACTTTGTCCCGAACTTGCGAATCGAAACCCCTACTTTTGATTTGTTCAGGGTCACGGTGTGATTATCAGGCTCATTGGAACCTACTGTCTTGACACAGTTCAATTTATTACCATTTATATGTGACCTCTCTCTCAACTTGTTTCCCATCTCACTATGATTATGGATATCACTGCTTTGGAATACATGCCTCTTTTTCACTTTCTCTAATTCTTTTTTACTCTTCTATTACTTGCACTTTTATCTTTCTTATAGTTGCTTTTACGTATTATATGTGTTTTACATGTGAAAGCGTCTGTTTCTGTCATCTTGACCAAGACACCCTAGAAGAAGAGATTTTGTGTCTCAATAGGAACTTCCTGGATAAATAAAAGATAAATACAAAATAAGAAAACAGTAGAAACAGGAGCAAAACTTCATGTTCGATAAACTGAAAAAGCAATTATTAGGACGTTCTGCTTTAAAAGCAGCACATGCAGCTATGTCTTGGTGGATCAATATATTTAATTAATTTACTGGATAGTGGAGAGAAGACAGGAAACAAGGGCAGAGAGAAGGGAGAAGAAATCAAGGTCTCTCAGCCCTGCAGCTCTAACAGTTCATGGTCGTTGCCGTAACTCCAGGGCCACCCCAGTGCATTTGTCATTGCAGCACTGCAGCACTGATTTGCATCTTCTTTTGATTCGAACATGAAGAAGCAATCTGTGCTCCCACTGGGAGAAAACTTACATGCGCACATGTCACGGTTATTAACGTCTTACTTGTATTGTAAGGAACAAAAACTGGGAGGATGGAAAATTGAAAATATCTTGAAAAAACTAATTTAAAGGCTTTCAGTCTGCCCTATGTCTTTCCTTCTCCATCTCATTTCACAGACCCTCCCCGGCTTAGCGCTGATGCAGAGGAGTGCTCTCCATCGCGGGAGGACATCAAATGCAGCAGCATTAAACTGATTGAATCTCAGCAGATAAAGAACTCCTAGAGGAGGGGTGAGAGGAAGCGGTAGAGATGCATAATTCAATAAACAAGCAAACAGCAGAAATTCTCTGCTTTTGTTGACTGCTCACTTGATTGTCACTGATCAGCTGGCTTCATGCCACGTAGGACATTAGCTGGAGCAGATTCAATGTCCAGTCGTCATTGTGCTGCACCAAACACACATTCCAGACAAACGCCACTTTATCCACATCCAAAATAATGGAACGTCTTCTCCATTAAAGACTAATAACTGGTGGTAAAACAGCAGCTTTGGAACTATATGGTGTATTAGTAAATTACTGGATGTTTTACATATCGAAACTTAATTCCATAAGTGTTATAGTTGCTGTTAACATGCGTGGATGGCGACCTTTCTGCATGAGGACACCCTCTGTGTATGAAACTACAGTGTTTGTACTGAGCCACTAGGTGGGAGCATAACGTTAGAGAACAGATGCAAGGCTGCTGCTCGGTTTATCGGGCGGGTTGAAGACAACACTGACTCCCAGCTGAAGTGGAAGAGTAGAATCTCAGATAGTGCACAATTAAAATCCATGTTTTTTAGGTGAGGTCAAAGCCTGAAGAAATAACATTTTATATAGTCATCAGTTAATTTTCATTATCGTTGCATTTTAAAGAGAACCATTATTATATGATTGCACTTTATGGGAAATAATTGAACATCATTAAAATAATGAGCCATCATTACAAAACAATTTGATTTATTAAAGATGAGTCAAATCATGTCATTTACTGAATACGCCGCATTCCTGATTTTATCGAAAAAAGGCGTTAAATGTGACCTAATTACATTCATACGGAGCTAAATGATGACTGTGAATGTCCTTCATCATTTACATCACATCGAACTTTACACATTTCAATCACTTGTACAGTTAGATATAGCAATGGCATAAAAAACTTCAATGCACACATTTTGCGTTCTGAATATCTGGTGAAAGAGGCCCATTGTTTTGAAAAGCAGGCTGTTAGGCTCAGTGTGAAGTCTGAATAACACTTTCTACAGTGTGTAACGATCGCACCATGGTCGATCTAAGGGTCGGCAGCTTTAACTATTTAAGGAGCAAGAAAGTAAAAATATATCTCGGCTGGAGCCACAAGTGGCAGATACATATTCATTTTATACATTATGGTGACAGAAAAGTGTAGTGAAAGAAGGGGAAAAAATAAAAAAGAAGACGACGAAAGGCTTTTGGGGCCTTTAAATGCAGGAATCAAAGCCTATTTAGTCTAAATTAGCCAACATGAAATCTTCCTTATCCCTGATCTAGGCCCTGATGCTGTTCAATGACGTTATTTTCTGTCGCGACCTAGACTGAAGCAAAGATAATAAAGCTTCTCCTTTTCCCTCTCCTCGTGACGAAGGCTAAAGCGGGTAAACACATGTACGGGAAAATCAGTCTCAAAGGCAGATAACGGAGAATTTATCTTAACAGCGTGCACACACTTTGACACATTCACTACAAGCAGCTGCCCTTTACAGCCACAGTGTTACATCCATTCGACCACGGATGGAGACGGATACTGTTCTTAACATTACATCCATCCTCCCCCCCCCCCTCCGTACACATACGCCACCTCCTGTTGGAGAAAATAGTGTTTTAATCTGCATTAGTGGCCTGCCTCCCTCTGTTTACTTCTTTACCTGATGTTTTTTTTTTTTTTTCTCATTTGCGTCCTCCCTCCTCATCCTCCCCCTTTCCTGCAGGTTTCTAGGGGCTTCTGTGTCATCCATTTTTTAACGTAAAACAAAGCAGGTCGTACAGGTAAGTAGGTCACCGCTCAGCTGAGGTCGCGAATCCCTCCGGCTTCAGCACATGGTTATGTTCCGTACATGTTGCCACTCAGCCAATTGTCCCCCTAAGACATCAGACATGTGGAGACGCTGCACGTTTCTTGGCAGGAAACTCAATCAATGTGCCAAGTGACCTGTTCATTTTCCCCTCTCCGCCTCTTTTCTTTCTTCTTCTTCTTCATTTTATCTCCATAACAAATCTTCATTCTTTGATATAATGTGTGCTGTTCTGCACTGTAAGCTACCAGTGCAGGTAATGCTTATTTCCCCGCAGTGTGTCTAATCCATGTGACAGCCAGCTCATTTAGATTACACTTTCACCAACTCAAAGGATACACAAGTTCGACAGCTCTCTGCAGACAGCGGAAGAAAGAGATACGCACAACAGCGGCACAAAATCTGAAATCCAGACTAGAGCTCTGGTTAATCTGTCCATAAAATTATTCAGCAACTATTTGGGTAATTAATCATTTCAGTGGGTTTTCATTTGTTGTTTCCGTGATCTCAAATTTAAATATTTGTGCATTTCTAGGGTATTATACGATGTCCTTGAAGTATGTTTGGGTTTTGGATCGGTGACAGTTTCAGGCTCATAGTATTTAATCAATCAATCCAGCTCTATTTCAAAAGGGTATTTGTGGAGTTAAGGCCTCCACCGCACGACTAAATCACAAACCGTATATTATTCAATCAGTCCAAAGATAATCATAAAGCAAAATAAAAAACAGAAATGACCTTACTAGACCTCACAAATTATGTTTAAAAACATCCCTTTCAGATACATTACAGGAAATTATAAAAATAACCTTCTTTGATTCAAAATGTTGGGTTTTTTTCCCCTTTTTGTTTGGCAAAACAAACAAACTGCTGTTAAGAGCCTCCAGCACACGCCTGCCGTCCAACAACAGTACGGATCTGAAATATGCATAAGGTCTAAAAAGGTCTTTAAAAGTCTTAGATGTGACTTGTTGAAACCTGCTGTAGCCCCGATGAAAGCTGCAGTGTTTGACAGTTTGGTTTTTTTTGGTGTCACTGGGCCAGACAGGAAGCAAGAATCCCACCCCGTCTGCGCGACTCGGACTTTGTCTAATCACAGGTGTTTTCAGGCAGGTACGGGATTAAAGTCGTGATTACCGATCGCTGTTCAGATTCCGTCAGACACGACTCTACTGCTCCGCTCCATGGATCGACGCGGAAGTTTGGAAAGGTGTCCTCTCTCTTCCGAAGCGGCGTGAAACAGGGTCATATCTGTCCTCACGTTTAGTCTTTTGATTTGGCCTGAGAGGAGAGAGCTGCAGGAGGAAGGTGTGCATTTTCAGATTCTGGCCTATTTTCCCCCTGATTTCGGACCCTGCAGCTTTAAGCACTCTGTCACAATAAATGAGTGTCTTTGTCAAATAATGTTCTATGAGGTTTTCTATGAGGAAAACGATGTTACTAGTGTGTAGTGATTTCTACGTTATTCATGATAAACTACACTGGACAGTACAACAGAATGGCTTTTTTATGTGACCGTAAACAGACGAACTAGGCTGTAGCTACACAGAGAGCTTGTGTTACATGTTTTGGTATTTTTTGGTCTCTTGTAACTTGCGTGATTTATTTGTAATGATGGATGAAATAACATCGGGAATACGTGTGAGCTATTGGCTTTTATTTCTTCGATTCCTAACACTTCTTTAATCATGATTCATTTTCATTTTACTTGGAAAGTGAATTTATACTTTACAATTATCCTTTCTTTTAACAGTATATGTAACTAATCTGATGCCCAAAAAACACTGCTTAATAACAATTTTAGTACCACGATTCATTCAACAAACCTCTTCATACTCCCTGTTGTTTCTTTTCAGCTGCACACGTGACTAATGTTGATTGTGTGTATCATATTAAAAAGCATAAAGACAGACTGTCCCTGACTCAGTGTGTGGTCAAGTCACACAGCAGATTTTCTCACTAAGCCACCGCCTTTTCTGCAGACTAAGACGGAATGAGTAGGTCGGAAAAGTTCATTAAATTTACATTTGAAAATGTTATATTAATTATGTGATTATTTTAGTGCTTGTTTGTGCTGTGTTTGAGGTTTGTATCACGTCAGAGCAGTTTTTCTCGGAGTAATTACTACAATCCGATTAAGATATAGGTCATTATTAACTTATTATATATGACTATACTACCTTCATGCAGAAATTATCAGCAACTTTCTGCTGCCTCAACTGGAAAGATATAAGCCCTGGGTGAACCAAAATAATTACATGCATGCACCTGGCTCAGGCCCTGCTGTCTCTAGATATTTCAGGGTTGGTAATTAAACCCTGCTGAACGAGACAAAGCACACAGTGGTGACTCACTTCTGTGACATCAGATGGCCTATTGGATCGCAGCGAAAGTGAGGAGCCAAATTAAGTTTCCTTCATGGAGGTTCGCACTCCCCTGTGAGTGGTCATAGCAACCTGCTCATAAGCACAGGGGTCTTAGCAGGGCTGCTAAAACCACAGTTCTTATAGCTGTTACTAAGATGACACCCAACCACCCAGCCTTTTGACTGTTTTCTGCTTTTCTGTTAAAATCCACAACATTGTAGAGCACAAGTGGCTGGCATTTTGGCCCCTTATTGAACTTAAATGAGTCCTTACATAATACAAAATAACATACAGCATTTCTTTACATTGCAAGCTGGTTCCTCATTGTTTGTAGCTTGTGTGGTGTTAATAGGTGCCAAACGTTTCCTCTCTTGGATGGAAGAGCTCAATAAGAGGAGGACTATGCTGATTGATGCTGATT
>JAPQRN010000027.1:10280348-10291618 GCA_037367275.1 Coranthus polyacanthus
CCAACCAACCAACCAACCAACCAACCAACCAACCAACCTACCTACCTACCTACCTACCTACCTACCTACCTACCTACCTACCTAACCACCTATATATCCCTCCAGCATGTCTTGGGTCTGCGCCGGGGCCTCCTCCCTGTCGGACATGCCCAAACCACCTCAACAGGTTCCTCTTGATGTGGAGGAGCAGCGGTTCTACTCTGAGCTCCTCCCAGATGACCGAGGCTCCTCACCCTATCTCTGTGTGACAGCCCAGCCGCCAGTCAGAGAAGACAAATTTCCAACTCTTGTATCCACAATCTTGGTCTTTCGGTCACTACCCACAGCTCCATGCATTCTGTCACTGTCAATTCTGTCACATGTAACTGTACACATGAATGCATCAAACAATATTTCACCAAGCCTAAATCAGTCAATGGACAACAACAAAAAACAGCATCTGTTTTGTACAAGGACTTTTAAAATACATACAAATACAAGTTTCTTCCCCAAAAGTCAGACTATTTTTAAAGTAAAACTGTGTTCTGTGAATAACTACTGTTTCAGTATCATCAGTAAATATTAATCTTTAACCAGCTTGATGAATTAGAATTATCTTAAAATAATCTGATATCAAAACGTGATGCATATGACCAAATTATGCCCAGAGATCTAGGGAGAACATTCAGTATTCTGAAACTAAAATGCCACAAGTGCATTAAGAAAGCAGAGGGATAATGTTCTGCAAAGGCAGCAGTAGAATATTAAGGTTTGTTATTGCTGCAGGTTCCAGCTGGACTGCACTGATGGGACTGGATGGTAATTTGGATGGATTTACATAGTAATAGAGCAACTCACCTTCTAGACCCAGGAACAGTTTAGCCAAGTTATCACATGATTGACAGCTGAAAAAAAAAACCCACACAGAAAGTAATCACTTAAAATGTTTTTCTTTCCAGTGATTCCTGATATCCCCCTGTATTCTGTGATGACCTGCATCGTTAAGAAGCATCCATCTTTGAAATCTGAAAATATTTGAAGCAAGAGGAAATAATGATGTGAGAAGCACAAGTCTCCCTCCTAATTATACCAGTCATGGATAATTAACGTGACAATGTAATTAGTGTGTCTTAGCAGATTAGCATTCTGTTTGAAGATTTTAGTGACCTAAAAGATTTAGTTGTAAATGTTTAGGATCTGTCTATACTTTTACTCAGAGTGCTTTTCTATGTTTACGAACCCTCATGTGACTGTTACCGGGACAAAGCGGACATGGAAAGTGTTGACTGTCGACTAAGTACGTGCAGCTACTGAGTAGTTGAGATCAGAGCAGGGCAGGACTTCAAGACTTCAACCCTTTTGCAGGTAAGGAAAATATTTACTTCTGAGATGTAGTTTAGTCAAAGTATGGAGTATCATTTAATGGGATTTAGTCATTTAATACCATGGCACACTTCCTCATCGATACATGTTCACACCAAAACAACTTCTCTCCTTTCGTTGCATCCTACCGCACAGCGCCCAAGATGTTTACAGATCTAGCCAAACAACCCAGAGAGAACTTTTACCCCTAGACAGTGGATGATGCCAGACCTACCTCCAGCTCTGGCACAGTGCAAATGAAGTGTGGAGATAGGTCTGGCTATGCAAGACTACTTTACTTCCACTCAGAACACCGTTATTGTTGACATGTTCTCAGTAAAACGGTACATGTCTGTGGACAACATTCACACAGATGGGGTGAAGAACAGAAGTACTTCTAAATCTGAGTTATGTGCTTCAGTAAATGTACGTAACTACATTCCATGTCTATAGAAAAGACTATAAAGATATGTTTTTATTTAAGCATATGTAAGAACATTCACATTCAAAAATTCATAACTCTTCCACACACAAATTATATGTCAGAAACATTAAAACTAATAACAGTGTAATCCTTTAAGCATCATCTATAGTAAAAGATATATTGTTTACAACATTCTGAATTCACAGCTTTGGCAGATACAGGTAAGGGTTCTGTTCTCTCTGCTGGATTTATTCAAAGTTACCAGCACAAATAGCAGCATCGAGACAGATCTGAGTCTATTTTAGTTCACTGATGCTTGCCGTGTCAGTTGAAGAGTTTAGGGGGGTGCAGAGCGCCTTCTTGATGTGCGTCACCCACTCGTCAGACTTCTAAAAACAGCACAGCGAACACGTGGACGACCCTCATGACCAGCACCACCACAACAGACCTGTTTTCTCACACCTAGTCTAGTGTAAAATGTTAATTATGATGGAACATCTTGACTCATACGTTCAATATTATTGCTAGATTTCGCAGAAAGCCTTCGGCATGAAAGTCTGGGAGGGACGTATAGCTTGAGGTGGTGCGTGATGAATGACTGTGAGCAGATGCTGCGATAGATTCTGTTTAGATTCAAGATGATCAGCAGCAGAACCACTGCTCTTCCCAGCTGGAGTTCTCTGCTTGAGGGAGGATGAGGGAGTTGTAAAAAAAAACCCACCATGTACCCTAGACTCCACAAAAATCATATGTTATAGTGAAGCTTTGAATGCTTTGCAGTTGCATTTTTAAACTCAATCTACCTTAGCAGTTCGATGTGTGTTTCACTATGTAAGTAATGGTGGCCAAAACCTGACAAATGTAGCTTTAAATATACAATTACATTTGACAGAAATGTGCATGTTCTGTGTCCAAGTAAAGCAGAACCTAATGTTTGTCTTTACCAGTGAAGAAGCCTGTTTAACACAGCTGAGAATAGTTTGCATCGTGTTATTTTTGTTTACAGTAGATCACTTTATACCAGGCTGCAAAAAAAAACAGTTTACATAGCAATATCACAACAGATTATTATACTTTAATCTAACTGATATACATTTAAGTCTTGCTTTGCCATTTCTGTCCGCCTCATTAGCTTTCTCTCACAGTAAGTCATTTCAGCTCAGGCAATTTTATTGATGAGTGGAAAAAGCAAAGCCACATAACACTGTAATCAGGTTCTGTCCTTTGGAGCCACTATAGGACAGATTATTCTGAGTAGGTACAGTATGAGTGCAAATGGAACACGGGGATTATTTTATTTCCATGTGGTTGTCAATTTATGTAAAACCGTGGTCTTATTGCGGGCCATGTATTAATAAGTAAAATCTCTCTATTTCCTGACCTGCTTCACAAGTTGAAAATACACTTGTTAGTGGAAACGTGACTGGGAAAGTAAATGTGAATTTCAAAATTGATGTGTCAAGCTCTGACACTGACCATATGCTGTGAAATTGTAATGAAATGCACATATACACAGATAAAAAGGTCATGTATCTTGTATGTTTTCCCTGTAACTTTCATCATCTTCTCATCTTAGTGAGGCTAATTTATGACAAATTAAAAATGGGATGAAGTTGTTTTAGTTTAGTATTACATGAAAAGAAGGGCCAGACTGCACTCATGTTCACACTTTACATTATCCAGGCCAACACACAGCGTGACACTCAAATAAAGTCTCATAAGTGCCATTTTCTTTAGTAGGGAAAACTACTAAGCCAGGAGTAAAACCAATGATTATCTCCTTCAATTAAAGGCAGCTGGACTCGACAGTGATCCTTACTGCTTATCAAAGTCCCAGTGATCCATGGACACTTATGTGGCCAGGGATCAGGTTTCCTGACGTGGAGGATACCTGATTGACAAGGGAACACACTAAGAAAAATAGACTAACCTGAAATCAGGATAGTCTGATTTCAGGTTAGTCTATTTGGCCAGGAATCGGGTTTCCTGACGTGGAGGATACCTGATTGACAAGGGAACACACTAAGAAAAATAGACTAACCTGAAATCATACGAGCCTTGAGGACTGGTTGTACTTTTATCCACCTTAACCAACTATAACTGTTTGAATGATACTCAAAATGCACTACAACCCATACACGTTATGCTAATTTAAAGTCCTATAGCTAATGGTAGTTCAGCTGTTGGTGACACAGCTAAAACATCAGCAACAGCACTGGTTTCCCAACTCTGGCAAATTATGTAGTTCAAACTAGAAGGTTCTGGCACAACTTCACCTACTTCCAAGGTGCATGGAGAAGATAAAAACTTACAGCAGGTAAAGAATTCCTGCAGCACTTGCAATATAGAACAACTTTATTAAAGATAGACCAACCCATTTTGGCTTGTGGCCTTCGTGACCCTGAAACACGTTGGTCTACCTTTAATAAAGTTGTTTTGTACTACAAGACCATAGTTCAAATAATATATCATTAGGAAGGAAACATTACACCATCATTTTTATCAGTAGTTAAAGTAAAAATGTAAGAGTGTTAGCTAAAATGTGTCCGATTTAGAGCATTTAGCTGTTAGCTGTCTTACCGGTACATAAAACAGAACTGGTATGAGCTGTTATATTGAAATGAAAGTATGGTGGAAATTTCAGCTACATGACAGACCGAGCAGGTGTTTCTCTGCAAACACACAACAGCTCTTTTCCATTTCAGATTTTGTTTTTGTAAGTTTTTTTTAAGGCATTGAAGCTTCACGCTGCCACTCTGTGGGTGACTTCGGCCGACTGCGTCGTGGTGTGCACGCCCTCTATTCATCTGACAAACTAAATACATTTAAAAATCCATGGATGTTTTATCTTATCTAAATCTACTTCAAACTAAGTCACGAGGAGCTGTCTGTCATCCTCTCTGAAGTGGGGAATGCAATATAATATGGATAAAAACACAAACTGTGGACAATAAATGACTATACTATCAGATCACATAGATTCATGTTCTTGGTACTTCTTAGGGGAACATTTTACAGCCAGGGGTTTTAAACATTTCATAGAACATATCCACAATTTATCCTGATTTATGCCAGCCACAGACAACAAACATTCTCAAGGATATAATGGGTACGTCCAAAGTATAAACTGCAACACCTCATTGTAAAATCATTACAGGCATGCGTTCAAGCTCACATTACAAGAGCGCCCAAGGTTGCTATTTCCCTTTAAAATCACTGAAGGGCAAACAGATTTTAGGACGAATACCATTAGCATCAGGCAAGGCTAAGTTACAACCCTAGCAATTCAGTTAATCATCACTTATGAATTCTGGGAGTATTAATTCATCATTACATTAATCCAATGCAACTTTTCATCCACCCATAAACATACAAATGCAAGGAAACACAACAGTATGTTGGGGAATTTCAATAAAATAATCAATCAGATGATAAATTATTGTTATCAAAGCCTATAATTGAAAATGATAAATATGAGTATAAAATGGAGCAGAGTAGCAGAGATGTAAAGTTTAAGGACCACAATGTAATCAAGTGAATGCAGACAAATAGAGTTTTATGCACATTTATTACTACCTACAACTAAACAGCAAACAGAAAAGACAAAAGACAGTTTACAAACAGAGGAACTTAACTAAACCACAATAAATAATTGAAGAATCTGTTGAATATTGACCTGATTTGATCAGATATCATATGAAAAATCTGTAATAAAAGAACTTATATAAAACATGGTCTCGGTAAATCTGAAGATTAACATTATTAAAGAAATTGGCTGATTGAATTAAAGAGCATAAGATTCACCTAATATTAGCAATGGAAATGCTTAAATTAGACAATTAGTACAAGTTCTTCAACTTAGTAATGACTATGGTTGTGTTAATCATCAGAAATGGACTACTAGGTAACTTTTATTTTAGTTTCCTAAGGTATTTTTATCCTGATTTTTAAACTGACTGATCTAATTTGATTATTTACAAAGTATAAATTATCACCCAATTCTGTTACACCTTTGAGCCAAATTCACTCCATCTCAAGTTTTACACTTCTTTTAATAGATCTAATTTACATGAAATTATGCCACTTGTTTTTGAGGGCAGAATAAGCATGATAATTTATACTCTATAAAGAGTCAAACCAGATTTTGACGTGAAAGACTACAGATGCTGTGAATTTGAATAAAACACTCACAATTCCAAGCCTCGTTGTTAAAACTGTCTAATTCGCAAAAGACCAGTATGTCCACATGCAGTTAAAGGGTTCAGTTAATGTCTGTAGGAAGCTGGTGTTAACTTGAATCATAGAGAATTAATGTTTAATGACATCCAGAGTGAAATTTTCAGTCAGATATTCGGGGGTCTGGGGCTTATCTTGGACTTTCAGCTACTTAAAAATAAAAATGTATTGACAGTGCTGATGGAGATTAGGCTGCTTTATTACAAACACTCTGCTCTTATCACCACTGTGCTTAAATGGGTATAAAAAACTTGAAAAGCTTGGAAACTGCGAAATCCCAGGCATATGACCAACATTATTTTAATATTCAAACATTAATCGAACACGTTTCAGACCCACCTGAGTCACATTAATAGCTGTAGATTATTTTGATGGACATTTCACTCGATTGTCTTATAGACGTGAAATACAAATACAAAGCAAAGGAAGCAAAATACATTAAAGTTTGTTGTGATAGTGGAGAGCTCAGTGTGTGAACATCTCTGCTCATTAAACTCATGGTTTTGGGGTTTCTGCTCTGCAGTTTTGAGTCTGTCTGCTGATGACAACACTAGAAAGAGCAGATGCAAAACAAGGGCAAATTGCACACAGATGTTAGCATATCATTGGCACTCTTCTGTGATAAAAAGATTTTAAAAATCCCTTTCGTGAATAGATCCTTAAAACAGAGCTGATTATGGGTGCAAATGCAGCTGTCCCATTGGTTTATCCGGACACATTTCATAGTTGCTTCACATCTGTGGTAAAACATCTTGTCCTGATTCATTTAATTGAGTAAAGATTAAACAATTAACTTCAGTCTGTTGTTATTGGATAGCCGCTTGTAAATAAATAATTACTATAGGGGCAAGTAGAAATTGGCTCCAAGTTGATTTCTGACCCAAGTGAAAAAAAAAATTAACATTGAACCCTGGTAATTAAGCATTATAGAAAAGACATGTATCACAATCACATGACATCAGGACACAAAACAGTGACTTTAAAATGAAAAGGACAAAGTGATGTATTTGACGGAGTCCTTGACTCTGGGGTTACTGTATGTGTGTGTACATACTTAATGCATTTTCTTTTAGACATCTGCACAGTTTTTCTAGTGGATTAAGCCTCTTGAATGAAGAAATGGAGCACAGAAGAAATGATCCGGTGTCCAGAGAGGCGTCCTTAGATCATAACATTTAGTTCATAGCTTCATTACTTGAGCACAGATGATGTCAGGAAGGGGTTAGTCCATTGGCCATTCCATCTAGTTATAAGAGTTTGTTGAAGGTTTATAATGTGGGAAAGGGGTGAACATATACCGCCCATGTCAGAGGTTGAAGAAGTCAGTTCTCTTGCTTGGACTTTAGTTAATGCTAACTTGCAGGTGTTGGATTAATACTGTAATTAATAGATGTGTCTGCATATGCCACGTCAAGATTCCAGCAAGAAAAAAATGCAGAAAAATAAGAAACCCTGCAGATGTTTCTTGAATTTTTAACAACCCAATATAGTTTGGGTATAACGATATATATAACAATAACTGCGAGCCAAAAGCAATTTTTGTGATTTAGTAAAAGAGTAGATTTAGTTTAACATAGGAGGAAAAATGAGGACGAGTCACCTGAGGAGGTCAGGCAGAACAAATCAGAAGAGTGCTGGGAAGTACTAAAGAGCTGGCCAGTAAGCTTTTATCAGCTGCACAGAAGGTGAGGGCTGGGTCTGACTGAAATAGCTTGAGGCATTGAAATTCCCCATGGTTGTGATTTTGAGAAATATATTTTTTACTCCGCTGTCTTTCTCACATCAGGCTTTGATGTATTCCCTCCCAGACTTCATTATCCATGGAGTGAGTCTTCTGTGTTTGGTAGATATCTATAACAATGATTAAGCTGGTTTTAATTAGTCCTTTCAGAAATCTATATATCTATATTTATCACAGTGAATTCTTACATATTGCATTCCTATGTCCCCTTATGGCCCTGTAGGAACATTATGTTGTTCCTCTGGATAATTATAAACAGGGGCCGTGTTATGTGTCATATATATTTATAATAGAAAATAAATCTCAATACCATCAAAAGGTTTGGAGTCACAGATCCATAAAGTCAGAGCTAATCTTTCCCTTTAAAGCATTATTGAGCTGTAATATTCCCCTTTATTGTCAATATTTCGCAGACAAAATAGTACAAAAATGGATTTTCCCCAACTTTATTGAGCAGTAAGCAATGCTGTGGTTGTGCCTGAAATGCTCAAAGCTGCATTAATCATTAGTTTTGCTCCCACATAAAGTGACATTCGCAGCAATAATAGTACATCTGTCTTTCTGTTATTTGGGCGTCAACCAAAGTCAAACATGATGACACCAAAAGAGCAGATGGCATAACGACTTCTTCCTGTTCAAAATCATCAGACCGAGTTTTTCAAAATCGGTTTTAGTGGTGGAGTGGAGAGGTTAAGGGCAGCGCATAACGGCAGCATCCTCGTTTTGAATAAAAGATGAAGGCCAAAATGCCTATAAAAATAAAGAAATGTCCATTTCTGACAGAAGCTTAGGTTATTTATGAGTACAAAACAGCAAGAGAGGAGTTGTGTTTGTTTTCCTTTAAACTTAAAGGCACATCATGTCATTGATTTAAGCTTATAAACCCCATAAAACTCTGGTTTAAGACTTCCTGTCAGTCGGTGAAGCTATTAGAGTGGAGTACTAATTTTCTTCTAATTCTTCAAATTCAATCAAATACGCTGCTCTGTGTTGTGCCGAGAGCTCGTTTTTCTGACATTAGCTGACTGTATTTCTAAGATAACAGTGTCTAGTGTTGCGCACGGTTGCATCTGTCGAAGAACAGAAAAGAACCAACGAAGAACTTAGGTCCAAGGGTCTTCACGGATAATCCGAGCGGAGTCCGTTACATAAAAATCAGCTTATTGTGGCTGTTATCGTGGATGTAGGCAACCAAGACCGTCACTAGCTTAGTAATGGAGTTAATGTCAACAGACGAGCACAAAACAGCTCCAACACAGTTCAAGTCCATGTGCGAATGTTCCATATTGAACCTTTAATGCAGTGTCACATATTAGAGTTTCCATACCACGCTTTGATTAAAGAATTCAGTAAAATATATGATGGATTTGCACACCATTTGCTTAATCTCTGGATTGATTGTATGGCTTATAAAATAGAAAAATAGTATAAAAAAATGCTCATCAAAATATAGCAGCGCACCAGGTGATTTCATCAAACATTCAAAAGCTTTACTTAAATACCAAAAATAGTAAGATAAAGTGAGAAAAAAAAGGTATTTTCCTTGCTTGAGTAATTGTCAGTGACTGTTCTTTTACCACTCGCTCAGTCCTGATCAGATCTGAATCTGAACCTCAGCAGATAAGTCTCTCACCTCTTTGGATACAGTCCAGATATGACACTTATCAGCGCCGCCGCCTCTGTTTGCTGGCAGCTCCAGTGTGATGGGATATGTAGGTCAAGATGATCTAGCGTGAGTCTCTTGAGACACGCAGGACGAGGCTCAACACTTGTTAATAGGAGGCCTGCCTAATTCTCTTGGCAAACATCAGTCAAAAGGGAGACAGATGGAGACTGCAGATATGCTGAAAAAGGCCATAACAAGTTTTCTGAGGATTATCACACTGCGCTCACATTAAACAAGTGAAAAATAGCACCACTGAAGCAAAACTAAAGCCCCGCTAAAAATAAAAATGTTTTACATGAGCAGAAATGTGCAATGAAGTGAACACTGACTGAAATAGCCATTTTCTGACGTATTGGAAATCATATACTGTACATCAGCTGTTGTTAAAACCACCCATCCAATGTCCCCACACCGACAGGGGAAATTAACTCTTCTGTTATAAATCATATAAATTTCCCCTACTATTATAACACTTAAGTGCAGTACTTAGGTGTTCGTTTTATAGCACCCAAGTTAAATTAAAAACGAAGTAAACTATGGTGAGAATTCCCTACCACATTACCAATCCCTTCCCTGCTGTAAACCCATGTTGATTATTATTTCTCGCGGCAAACAAAAATGTGAAGGATTACCTCAGGACATTGCGCTTACCTCGTCCACAAGCATATTGAAAAAAGATTCTAATGACTAATGTCCGAGAGTAATGCAAAAAACAGCCCGTGTGTGTGTGTTTGTTTTACAAATATGGTAATGATAATGGTTGAATATTATGTGAACTTCAAACGCAGCACCTGAACCCCCCAAAAAACTGGAGAAAACCCCGAGAATATCATTTATAACACGTCTGTCTTGTTCCAAGTTTCGACTCATTTTTTAAAGAAGACAGACCTGATTCTAGGGGAAGAAAAACACAGCGACCCAGTTCAGAATATGACCAACCCAGAGAGAGAAAACAACACTGACTGCGTCATTTAAAGCACTGTGGTCCAAAAGGCAGATATATAATAAGACACTCTGTGGTGCTGTATGTTTTTATTAGGAATTGGCTGCTTTGTTTTTGTTTTTTTTCCAGGATTGAGACACCGATCATTAGTAATCAAGGAGATAGATGACCAGTATTAGAACCGATATACATTTGCAGTAAACATTTAAAATCTTCGTGTCACATTTTAGAATAACTCCAACACAAAACATCGTTGAAATGCCTTTAAGTCGACTGTATAAAAAAGTGCAGTTCAGTTCAGTTCAAGTCAATTCTTCCTATAGTTGTATAGTGTTGGAGAAACAGCAGCATCATAAACAGAATCTAAAAAAAACCAAAAAAGTTGCAACTGGGAGTGGATTTGGAGAGTTCTGAGTGGGCTGCAGGCCCGTTTGTTTGTGCTTGGCCTCACACAGTGTTCTGTGGTCGGTCGGAGAGATCGACTCCCCTGAACGATGCTTTTACTGTGAGAAGCAGGGCTGAAAACACCAACTTTTCCCTCTGAATGTTTATGCTTCGTAACTGCTGTGTTTCCATTTAACACCCTTCATGAATCTGGAAAAACAAATCACTGGAAAATGGCTGGCAACAAAGTGACACATTATCATTATTATTATTATTATTATTATTGAGAAGGTTTAGATTTGTAAATTATTAATTAAATGTACTTAATGCAACCCAAAGTTATATTTACTAAATATTTTACAAAACTTATTATTTTGTTCATTTTATTGATTATTCTGTTCATTTTTAGTTCATATAGTTCATTTGACTGATTATTTTTTTAGCTGATTTTTGTTCGTTTTTTGCATTCGTTTGTTTGTGGCTCATTTTACTTCATTTTGTTGCATATTTTGTTCATTATTTTGTTCATTTTTTG
>JAPQRN010000027.1:10299714-10318512 GCA_037367275.1 Coranthus polyacanthus
TTAGCTTAGTTTTATTTCTACACTTTCATCCTGCAGCAGTGTTAGAGGAGGGATTCTCCTCCACAGGTAGATGTTAATGTTGTTTTTAGTGATGAAATACTGTGGGAAGTGCTGTGTGGATCGTAAGTGTCCAAAACTTGTCACATAGTTTTGTTTTAACGCTTTAAGGATGATCTGAGTATTCGTGGCTACTTGGGGCTGTGCTCTGTGTCCAGTGATCGCCTCGTGTGGGATCTTTAAAACATTCTTAGGTGTAATTGCTATGACAGAAATGTGATAAATATGGCCCCTGTTCTGCAGAATAATGATTAAACTGGGACTCTAATTGGCTAATGGATGACATATTGCACAGCTTACAATGCCCAAGTGATGCCCATACCAAGAACACAGGTACATGCACTACGTGAAGACTAGGGGTTGAGAAATAAAAGCCTGATCTGTCATTTTGCATTCAGTTTACATGCTGTGGTGTATTGATGTTCTTGACCTTCTGCATACTGTATGCTTTAGACAAAATGATTCATATTGAACACAAAACACATGTTTAATACATTAAACTGTAAACCTTGCAGAGCAGAGCTCCTGTTGAAATGAGGAAATTTTGGCCTAGTGGCAGCACTAAAAGGGCTACGTCTAAAATGTTTAGACTTTAAATTATTTATTGCGTGATTTCTGTGTCAGTTACACAGTACAGCTCCAGTTGAAGCAGCAGTCTTCTTCAAGTAAACCTGCACATCAGTAACTGAATATGAACCTGTAGTAGATTTTTAAAAAGACTGATGACAGTTAGTTTCATATACAGTATGCTTTATTAATCCACATTAGCTTTCTGATTTCACCCAAGGGCATATATAGGCGTAGGCATAGGCGTATATATTCTATGTAAAGGAGAATGCTTCAGTTACACAGTTATTTTAGTGTGATAAACTTCATGCAGGTTCACGGTCATGAGACCTGGTTCCAGGCTTCCTCTGGGCTGTTTACTACCCGGAGCAACCACTCCCTTACGTATATCTGAGGTTGTCTAGAGTTTACGTTTGGGTTGAAAGTATGCAGCCTTCCAGAGATTTTCATTCGCAGACAAGTGAGTTCTTCTGGTGCTCTTTTGTCTCTTCTCATCCTTGGATCTCTGTGTTGTGCTAGACATCTCCTGCAGCTCCGCCACCCATTACTCTGGTCTATCTGCACGTGGGTGGTATGGACCTCATCATCATCAGCAGCTGATCCTCATGATTATGTTACCATTTATCAACCTTTACAAAGTGCACTCAACGTCGTGATTGCCCCTCATAGAGCTGGTCCCTGCCTGCTGGTACATAAACATGCTGTGTCTAATGCAACTGTTTCTGCTTTGTATGATTTTAGCTGCGAAGGTGGAACAAAGAATCCACAGCCAATATCTCGCCATTGTTTTTCTGGCTTCATTGATCAGGGATAGACCGATTGTCGGTCAGAAACATTTATCAGATTCACATTTTTACCATTATCAGGATGTTTTTTTTATGTGATGTCTGATGTTTTGGCTCTGATGCAGCCGCCTCATCTGATTGGTTACACGTCTCGATCAATCAACGCTGAAATAAGAACATTTATTTATTTACTGACTTATTAATAATCGCTCCGGTTTAATGTGACAATAAATATTATTGAATTGTATTTTACCATTGAAATGTTCATTGAATTATACTTCCTTTAGTTGATTTGACGTCAGCTCAAAGGCATTTCAACAAAGTTTTGTGTTGGAGTTATTCTAAAAATTGACGCCAAGATTTTAATGTTTACTGCAAATATTGGTTCCATATATCTGGTCTCTGATTACTAACAATCAGTACTGGTATCGGCCCTGAAAAAAGTATATTTTGACTACATTTTTATTTTTACTATACTACTTTTTACTCAGGATCTGAACTCCCATAGCAGCGTAGTAGACGCTTACACACATGCAGAAAATGCGTGTTTTGTGTTTGATTGTATGCGCCGGTAGGTTGTTGCAGAACTGTCACTGTAGATGGGTGTGAGAGCCAAACACTTGCAGAAAAAGAAAAAAAAAAAAACCCAGATGGCTGCTTAAATATTCATACCATCTATTTGTTAACGTGTTCCGCTCACCACAGACTGACTGGCCTCACGTGCTGGAGGAGGAGGAGGAGGAGGAGGAGGAGGAGGAGGAGGTGGCGGCGAGGCGGAGCAAGGCGAGGAAGAAAGAGAGATAACGAGGGAGGAGGTCTGGCGAGCGTGAGGGCAGGGTGGAGTGATGGACGAGGAATGAGGGTTGCAGTTTCTCGCGTGCATACATCTACACAGTGAGGAGCTGAGGTGACCCTGCATCATGGAAATCCTCCTCCTGAGCATTTGCAGTGTGATACTCTATAAGCTCATTAGGGTAAAAGATATTGATGTTTCACTCATAAGCCTCACCAAATCACACGAGAACAGCCGACAACGTGTCTGCAACTTTGAACTCTACACACTAATACTGTAGATGCTTAGTGTGCTCATTTGTCAGCATGCACGTAGTTTATCGAGGTACAGACCTCTCTCCTCAATTGGGATCTGAAAATCTATTTTGTTTTCTGTCAGGCAGCAGTATCTGTGAATATGAAATGCCTGCTACTGTGACCGGAAATATGATGCAGAAAACTCAAATCTCTGGTGCTGCTTATTAACAATTTGTTTCTCCAATATAATATACGAGCTAAATATTCAATGCCAAGGGTGTAGGTTTGCATATGGATATTTTGGAAGGACATAATTGTCTCTCCAGTGTTTGAGGAAATCATTTGCATTATCTTTCTGATGGTGAAATCTGATGGTTACGCCTGTAGCTACTCATACCGGACTTGGACAAGAACTGTTTTCCTCTGCGTGGACTCGTAACATAAGTTTGTCCGTGTCAACATGTTCCATACTTTGTCATGTCACCGCCAAATAAGAGAAGAGACATCAGGACCTTTTCCATCACCTAGAGCGTCAGTAACAGGTAAAAAAAACTAACAAGTCAGAAGCCGCATCATTACCGAACCTCACCTGTTTTTCACTGTGGAATATAAGCTGATGTGATGTGACCGTGTTAGCGTTAATTATAAGATAACCCTGGCTTCTCTTACCTGTAGACTACCAGTCAGATTTCCAGTGTGACACGAGTAAACTGTAAAACAGGATACATCCAACTGTGAGATACATTTCACTTTGTTAATCCCATGTAAATGAATTATTTTTGTCTGAAACAGAGCAGCAGCTGGTGAGCAAACAAGCAGAGCATCTGTTTTAGTTGAGATACTAATTATCACTTATATTTATATTATTATTATTATTATAATTATAGAGAAAAATCATTTGGGATGTCGAGCTGATATACTGTGTGAAAGTATTTTGTCTTGAGTTTATTTTGAAAGAAAAATCTTTCCTCAGAACAACTTAGTTTAATAAGATCCTTAATATTCATCATTGCCCCTATACTTTCCACTTTCAACCACAGAGCTTTGTGCACCTGAACAAACTAATGACATGGCAAAAAAATCACATGAATTAATTTTGTTAGGATTCAGGGAGGGGAATTGATATGACTTTTTTCTATACTAATGCCATTATCAGTCTGATTTTTTTATCAATTCCTTTACTGCTTCTGGATGGATTTTCTATGTGGCTGAAAGGGTTTTGCTGGAAGCTGATGGGTCGGTCAGTGTAGCTGTCGCTGGCATCTGTCTGTGTCTGTTATCATCTAAAATGGACGAAATGAGAGAATATCCGTACAGCGTTCGTTGTCATTCACATTTTCTTGTTGGTGGGAAGCAGTGGCACATGTGTCAAATACGTGACATTCCTGGAATTCCTGGATCGTAATGCTGGCGTTTCCTTCCTTTTCTGGAAATGATCGTCATCTTTCTTCATGAAAGGAAGCCTCGTTTTGTGCAGTTTCTCTCTCTCTGCCATGACTCCTTGCCGCAAGTTTCCAGCAGAATAGACGCCGGAGTTTGCCATTTGTTTTGCAATGTGCAACTGTGAGAAAAAACAGGCTGGCGTTGATAAAAGGAAGCGATGTCGTTCCGATGGATCAGGCGGTTTGCAGCCAGTTCTCAAATGGAACCATTTCTCATGATGTTTATATGCGGAAAGTCACTCTTATTTGTTTGCTTTTGAGTGAAACAACAAACCTCTTGTAGCCACTTAGGCCGTTTGACTAATTAGAAAAGCATGACCGAGTGTTAATGTTTCATGATTAATTAAATATGAGGAGTTTCATGATAAAGAGGGAGCAGTGGAGATACTGAGTTATGGTTTGACAGTCTGTACAACACAATGCAAACACTGAGTAAGTCATGAAAATCAACTCCTCCTCCCCCATCTCTTGTTCAGCTATGATAATGAATCAGGTGTAACGTCTCTGAAGTCTAATCCAGTGAGACATCTTATTTCCATTGCTGTGATGACTGATAGCGGCACAGTACCCTACTGTGCTGTGCTATTCTTATCTTACAGTATTAGAGCTTATAGTTGGAAAAGGTTCAGGGGGTTCCTTGGGTTCTTTGGGTTCCTAAAATACTGCCATTTAAGGCTCTCCGATTCTAATCTTGCTCTGTAGGAATCTTTTTGGAATGTATATTATTCATCAGTACCGATGCTGTAACGAGTGTGTCATTATGTGCTGAATAGAGATGTATTCACGCAGGATCTTCGGATCCCAAACAGATCAGATTTTCACAGCGTCGCTCCTGTGCTTGTCCACAATGAAGACGCTCCTGATTAGCAGTGACATTCGTACACATTTCGTCACATTAAAAGTTAGGGATTTGCCGTTTCAGTCTCGGATGCGAGGAATTTCGACAAGCCTGGTGTCAGACTGGAGCCGCACCGTGGTTGTCACGGCGCTGTGTGTCTGGGCGGTGAGAGGCGGACGCATGCTGCCAGACTTCCTTAAATCTGAAATGTGATGAGCGTCACCTGCACCATGAAGCCTGGTGTGAATGCTCGCATGATCACAGTAATGTCGATTATTTTGACGCGGCCTTCTCATTTTCATTTTTTTTCCTGATTGAATATAAAATTGATTTTATATCCCCAGAGAACAAAAAATCATCCTCCATGATTCTCGGGTCAACAGACACTCTGATTGTATTGGAAATGAAAATCAGACGCTCCTCTCTCTGTTTACTCTGCGCTGCATTTGTTAATCTACAACGTGGTCCCCAGGCGATCGGTTATTCCTTTATTCAAATGAACTATGCAACTGGTTCAACCATAAGCACGGCCTGCTTATTATATCAGCTGTATTACGGAGAATGGGCAAAGAAAGAGAGAAAAAAAAACATGAGTAATGAGGTAACTGTCTCACTAAGTCTGTATTAAAACCAGGGTGATCATGTTCATCTCATGATAAATGAACACGATCTTTTTGTCAATTTTGCACCAAACGTGCAGACTGAAATTGAATTTTCAAATCACAAGAGCCTTACTTTTCAATCAAGGGACTTTCACAGGTTTACCTCCAGTCCTGAAACTACAGTATTTGCTCAGAAAGAGAAATTCAGTGAGCTATAGTAATGCTCCCCAGAGGATCGACCCTTTGCATTTTGGTGTGAGGAGTTACGGTCCATGTAGACGCAGGATTTGTGATCCGCTCGACACTGGGTTCAGCACACTGTTTGGGGGACTCACAGAGGACGGAGGTAAACAGACTTCAGTCCGAACTTCTAGTCAAGACTACGACTTCTTATGAAGACTGTAGGGCTGCACTCGACCAGAGATTCTCCTTGTTGACTAGTAGTTCCGGCTATTTGTCAACAAGTCATTGCACATTTGACTAATTTTATTATTTAGTTCCAGTTTGCTTCGCTACTCACTGAGAACATCAGCTCCTCTGAGGGGAAAGTCTGTGGTTTGAGATATTTAACCTCCTTCGTGTCGTCCTTCACCCTCTCAAAATGATCCCACTCTTTGTTTTTCCTCCTCGGCTGATGTCATTCATTTAATAAGAAGTCATGTAAATGATCATATCTGTCTGGGAGTTTCTGACTAACCAAAACTTGGCCGACCAGGACTCTTCTCATCAGCTAAAATTTGGTCGACTATTAGGAAGCAGCCATTATGAAACTATACCTCTTCATCTCAATACCTCAGTGATAATAGGTCTGTTGAGGAGGAACCCATAACCTACATCAAGCTACCGACAGTTAAGACACACCTGTTTCCAAGATTGGGCTTTCCTCCCAAGGTCTGTTTGATTTGTTGCTGCTGTGCAGCACAAGTGAAATGGTGTCATTGTTGTCTCCTGTTTGAAAGCCCCATCAGGCATTATCCTCCCAACTGTGGGGGTGTGTTCCAAACTTAAGTGGACGGCAGACAGGTGTTGCAGTGTCAGGTTGTGGATGAAAATAGCCGCTTGAGGCCATGTCTGCCTTTAGTGCTAGATGTTCTCGTTCCTCGTCTCCATCATCTCATCGTTCTCATGTGCTCTGCTTAGTTTTATAATCTTGTTGGAGCGCACTATGAGGTAGTGTGAAATTGTCTTAAAATAACTGTTAGCTGTCAGTATTTCTTGCGCCTTTAACGTCTACTTGTCACTGACCTAGCACTGCTTTCGCCTGATAACTGATAACAAGCTGCGTGATTGCTCGTGGACTCAAGTTTCCACACCTCCTACCGCCTAATATACACCTCTCTGATGAACCGCTGTGTTCTGCTTGTGCCCACCCCGCACCTGTCCGCGCCGTCCCTCCTTATATGGTCGCAGTTTCCTTCCTGGAAGCCTCAGTTGGATGAGGAGAAGTGAGCAGAGCGCACTCCGTTCATTCTCCAGCAGTGCTGTGGCTGCGCTCTGCGCCGAGCCCGCTCCTTTCTAGAACATTCAAGCCCCCCCCCCAAAAAAAAAAAACAACAAAAAAAAACAACGATGATTACAATGAAATGATTAAAATCGTGACTCGTGGACTACGGATGATTTCCATTTTCTCGTTTGATGAATTCTCCTTTGTTTGTTTCCCTCGCCGGTCAGTCTGTGGAATGGTCTGCTACGGTTTTCTCTCCTGGGTCGTTTCCACTTCAGCATGGGAACTGCGGTGTCCAAAAGGAAGAATCTGAGGAGTGATGCGATATCTTCCGTGGCAGCAAAAGTTCGGTGAGTGTGCGAGGCGGTCGGGTCATGTCATGCGCTCCCGGAGGATGCAGGGATGGAGGAGCGCGGAGAAGACGCGTCCGTTAAGTCGACACTTAAATGTGGTTCCACCTCACAAAAAAATGCAGTTAGATATGATATTTTTGTAAGAGAAACCCCACCTTTACCCCTCTCTTTACCATAATCATTGTTTTACTGGTATAATGTTCCTGCGTGGAGCTTCTCTGGTCCCTTCGTGTTGTTCGTGACTTCGCATTAGTTTTACTGTCTTGACTCCGTGAAGGTTACGCAGCCCTTTTTAAAGTTCACCACTTCTTTTTTAGGTTTTCCCCTAAATACAAGCGCTTCTAGGACTTGTTTTTAAATAACGTGTATTAATCTGTCAGCCCACACTATGTGAAATACCTTCAGCTTCTGTCACGCAACTGAACAAACCTTTTCCTTCTCATCTTGTGAATCAGTGATGGAACATCTTTTATGTCCCGTCCTTTATATATTTTAATGCTGCTCATGATGTAGCCAGTATTTAGCATTTTGGTGCACTGTACTGTAGTTGAATGCACCACAAAACAAGCATCCAAATTACACTAGTTGTGTAAATTTAGCATGTTAAATAAACATTAATTAAATTCATATGCTTTTTGGCTTTTTGGCTTAATTTACTCATAGAAACAGATTCACTAAATGTTCATCTAGTCTTATCTGTGTGTGTTCATTTTCTGCTTCACTTCTATCCCATATTCCAGTGCATAAACCTGCTGACTCTGCCTTTGAACTCCACTGTGCTTGGAGAAAAGCTTGGACTCTTCCTGTTTTGACTTTTGGCTGCGCCGTGTATTTAGCCAGAGTGCGATGACATATATTGCTTGTTTTGGAGACACGATCACCCATAAAATCGCCTTGTCTTTAACAAGCTGAACTCACCGGACTTGTGAGTAATTCTAATGATGACATTTTAACTTGAAATGTATGAGTCACGCCGTGAAAGGTCTTTGTGTCGCGGGTGTCAGGATCAGAGCGTTCTCGATCCAAAGGCTGCAGGATGACTAATGTTCAGATGATGGTAGCAGATGCGGTCCGTGTCGCCCACTTACTGACCTCAAGAGATAGTCTTATAAAGTTGGCATATATAATCTGCTCTCAGTCATGTGTGTATTTTCTTGCTTTAATATCCACGATCCACTTCGTGCAGTAGTATAAACGTGTGACCTTTCTCCCTGCTTAAACTGTCTGCACCATTCACTCCTATGAGCACATTCTCCAGCTCTATTTGTCTCTGTCTTTCTTTTGCTGTTTATCTGTTTTTTAAGCCTCCGTTTCACCCTCCCTCACTCTCTTTTTTTTTTACACCTCACACTTAACTCTCCATAAATCACACCTATCGCAGCCAGCATCGGAGACGCGCGCGTGGATTGCAGCCAAGCTATAACTGCTCGTGTACGTACTTCACGTTCTATCGCCGGTTGTGAGCCGCACTACATTTGACAAGGAGTTTAATAGCTCTCGGTGCACAATAGCACTTCCCCGAATGCTGGTCGCTCTGTCTGAGCTGAGCTGGGATTAGTGGTGTCTGGATACTGCTGGATGATCTCAGTTTATCTGTTGTGCAGTGAATGAGCAGAGGCTAAGCTGTTTCACCTTCCTCTAACAAATCCAATCCCACGTCTTTGTCTTTGACTGAGTGTGAATAGCAATGCAATATAGAGATTATTCTGAAAGCAAGCTTTTTTTTAATGTGATCCACTTCTCCCGCCACTCTTCTTTGAACCTGTATCTTACAGATCTCTCCTTAAAGTGTCACCATTTTATTACCTTAACGCTAGCTAACGTAGACTCATATTGGCCTGTTGATAGTGGAACCCAGAGGATGGTGTGAAGACAGATGTGGTTAAAGCTGATTTGAACAGCGATACTCAATTTTAAGATGAAAAGGCTGAGACGCAAGTTCAAATCCTGGCAAATCAATGATTAAAGAGGCCAGAAATACCAGCTTGCCAGTTTTGAAACTCTGTGAAAACGGTCCCACCAGTTCTGACCATGGGAAATTGTTTTTAGACCGTCTGAAAAAGAGCTTTCCATTTCGTAAAGCTTGTAACAAACTAATTGTAGGTGCCCAAAGGTAATAAATGCTTAAGAGAACTGTGAAAAAACAGCGCTAAAAATGCAGTGATAATTACACTTGGTTTTAGAAGGCAGCTTTCATGTCCACCTCATTAAACAGAAGCACCAGAGGTGATATTTCATAGGGTAGTGCTAGGTCCATATTAAGAAATGCTAGTTTTGATGCATATGAAGTTCACGCCCATTATGGACACCCGAGCCTGTTAGGCATCCGAGAGACCTGGAAAGGAAAGAAATTAGGACAATTCAGCCAGTGGAGGTTGGAGCAGGTGTCATGGTGAGTGGTCAGCGGTCGGAAAAAATCAGGCCCAACAGTAGGAGTGACCATTTAACAATAACAAGAGAAATCACATAACAAAAAGCGTCAGCAAAAACCAGCTGTCAGGGTCAGCCACAGCTCACTTTGTAAAAACACGCTATATTTGCTGAGCCCCATGCATGACCATTTGATGCATTTTGATCCACAGCAAAGTGCTAACCCTTGCACAAAACACGCCCAGCACAGCACAGCTTCATCCTGTCAGGAAAACTGTGGACAGGGTGTCTCGACAGTGCACACAGCACAAAAACAGCAAAACACCATGAAAACTGGTGAAACGCAAACTAAAAGTGCATGATAGCTGTCGCAAATGGCATGCTGATGCAGAGTTTTGCCGTGAAAGACTAACACAGACACGTCTGAGTCGTCTTCACAGAGGAAGTCACGAGCAAAATTTTAATGCTCTCCTTAACAGAGGCAGTTCAGCACTTTGTTAGACTTTGTTTTCTGCCTTTGCTGTTTTATTGGTAGACAGAATCACACACCGGCCAGTTTGGCAAATATGAGCGTGCTGTGTGGAGTTTACACAGCGGCAACATCTTGCAGGATTTGTGGTTGTTTCAGGTTTTCAGGCTCAGGCTTTTTAGATAGATTGGTCAGTGTAGCTGCAAGACGCAGTATCATGTTAGCATTTGGGAATCATGAGTGATCCCTTGCTGTTGTTATTGCTTTCTGGCTGAAACTGAAATTAAACATCAGATTAGAGTTTTCAGTAGGGGCAGGTCAGCTATTTTCCATTTTTTCTAATAAGTGTTTTGGCTGTATATGTGTGGCATCTTGTTGGCAGAGCTTGGCTTGTCCGGCAGGAGGCGAGGAAGCATTTTGGTGCCTTCAAATGGGATGAAAGGAAGGACTATGCCAACATAAATCAGCATTTGATTCTGATCTGAAAAAGTCTCTTTTGCATATTTGTTCATTGTTATGCTAATGCGTGAACAGTCTTGACAGTGTTTCTTTTTTAAAAAACACCAAAAGGATTGTGCTGTGAAAGAAGACAAAGGTTAAAAAGGTTGATGAAAGCCTTATGAGCTTGCCCACTCTCTGTTTTTTACTGTGCTCTTAATTGTGTGTTTAATGTCTCTGGGACATGGGGGGGGATTTGTTTCTTTTATGCTCTCTGCCTGAAGCACTTAGTGATGGCCCAGTTGCTTCCCTATCCTGTTTATGACAAATCTCTGTGAAACAGCACGGCAAAACCAGGCCGTCTGCTTTGATCAGCATCGCGATAGGAAAGATTACAAGCACTTTAGAGCTAATGTCATCTTTAATATTTCAAGAATGTTTGAGTCAGTTCTGAAAGGGAACCGCACAGCACAACAGTTTTCGGGCTTTAATAGTTTCCACTTTGGTGAAAATGTGATTTCATGGCCTCCTTCCCACAAGACTGTGTGACCAGCAGCGACCTTGTCCTCATCACTGCACAGATTAGCACCAGCCACGGTCCACTGTGTGCGCTATAAACCATCTGGGTCCCCTCTCGAAAGCGTTCACCTGTCAAAATCACTGGTGGAAGAAAAACCATACGGCATGTGAGCGTTCCACGATGCTGCTGATAGATATTCGCAGTAGATCCCTGCTGACATGTTGGATGTGTTGCGGAACATCTTTATTTTGCTGCAGCGAAGAGAAACTTCAAAGACCGGCGAACCTGTGCTGAACCCACGGATGCACGTGGCGCCGTCTAATGAGGTCAGATCAGGTTAGTATCCCCAGCATTTATGTTCACGTTAGTCGATTCTACAACCTGCTGTTATAGAGTCTAGTGCTGTCTATGCACGCTCACTTGTTTGTTTTAGTTGACATATGCTTCCGTTATATTCAAATGGAACCGCTCATGCTCCCGTGGGTTTTTTTTTTTTTGGTATATGAGTTTTTAAAAATGTTTTTCAGGGCTGACACCGATAGTGATTATTAGTAATCAAGGAAACCAATAACTGATATTTGGAAACGATACGCATTTGAGGTAAAATTGAAAATGTAATTGTCTGAATGTAGATGAACAAAACTTCTAAAGTAACTTATAAAGTTAACTGAAAATTGACATAAATAAACAAAATATCTCCATGAAGTAAATAAAGTTCAAAACAAAAATATTTGCTCTGAAATAAAGAGGAACTGAAAAGTATGAAACTGAAAGACACGGAAAACAGAACGAAACAATAAATCTCCCCTAAAACCCGAACCCTAGGTCATTTCTGAGCCCCACTTTGCCGTCAGACTTTCAGTGAAGTTCTAATGGATTAAAACTTGTCTTATCACAACGGATTAAGGCACTTTCATGACATATAAGAGATGATGTGCAGCGAGCTGGTCATTATTGTGAAATAAACCCTGACAGGGCGACGTACAGAGAAGTCGTGATCACCCTGAAGGGGTATCTCATAAACCCACTACATGGCAATTTAACAAAATAGTCCATTAGATTCTACAAAGCCACATTATAAAATCCAGTTAACGTTCACAGTTCTAATTTCCTAACCTTAACCAGTTGCTGTCATAAATATCCAGTTGTCCAGCGTCAACATTCTTGTCTGCTGATAGGATGAGTTCAGAGATCGACTTCCTGCCGTAATGTCATTTATTTTGTTTTTTTGCAGCTTGATGATTAGACTCCTCCCACGTCACACTGGAATGATTTTACTGGTCTGCGATAAAATATATTAAAACCTGCACATTATCAGGCACAACCTCCAAGGTACTGAAGATCAATGACAAAGCATTCAGGTCCATCTTTAGTGTGACCTCTGCTGACCTTAGTGATGCCCAGAAGTGTTAATGAAGCTTCTCCTCCACCTTCAGTGAATGGGTCCTGGCTTGTAATCAATGTAGTGATTCTAGCCATGGAAATATTGCTTACTTAGAGCAAGTGAGATAATACCGTCGAGAAGAATTTCTTTGCTACCTTTAGCTGTTTTCTTCGCCATGAATTTGAAAACAGCAGCCGGTTTGTGTGTGTCCTATTTAGGGATTTTGAGAGAACCCTGAAACTCCATTTGGTCGGGGGCGGCTGGGGGAAGTGGGAGGAAAAGTGAGTTTGGAGAGCCACAAAACTCATAACTTGTCCAGCCTCTAGAGAAATATATTATGATCATTTAGTGCTAAGGGGCAATAAAACTCTTACCGAGTGTCCCTTTAATAAAAGCCAATATCAGCCCAATATGTCAACAGAAAGCTCTGGCCTCAGCTGAACCTGAGGCTGCTCCTGCATGACGGTCTATGTGACCGCTTGTCTCTCTGGATGACGTACATTCAGGTGACGAATTAAAGGAAAAAACGGAATAAAAGAGTGGACAAACAAGCGCTTCCACACTGCATGATGCACTTGAGCATCCGATCACGTTCGATGCAAAACGTTCCAGTTTTTTTCTTGTTTCGTTTCATTTCAGTAAATAATCTGATGTTGAACAAACGTTTTATCATTATAATTGTTTAGAATGTTCCGTCCTCAGTGTTGTGAAGCGTTTTAAAATCACAAATGACCATCTTTTATGTTGTTTTCATCTCGGATTATCTTCATTTCAATTTAATGCCGGCTTTCACGTCAATGAAGAGAAATCAAAATGAAGAAAATGAGCACTAAATCGCACTCTGTTACATATTCTTGTATGTTTTTTTTGTCTTTTTATGTCATTTTTGTCTTGTGTCTTTTACGTTGTTTCTGTCTTGTTGCATCTTTCATCATTACTTTAAATAAGTGCCTGCTTTCTTCAACTTTCACTCCAAAAATCCGCTTTTAAACGTGTAGAAATAATGGTTTGTTATCGTCTGATACGAACATCTTTGGTCGCGTCGCTCATTCCGACTGAGGACGCCAGTGTTTAAGTTTGTTGTGCTGGTACGTGGAGACCCAGCACCTTACTCTGACACTTTACGTTGGGTTTTCCTTTCACTTGTCACCCGTCTATTTCTTTTTCCGCCCTCCGCCTATTGATGAACCCATTTACAGCCTCTTGGGAGATATGGGTAATTGCCTGACTCATGGCCTTTGTTGTCAGCCGAGGGTAACAGAGCAAGTGTCTCTTAATGAAGTCATCACCCTTTCCTCATCAACCTTATGTGATGTGCTGAGAGATAAGAGCCATAATGTTGGACAGTGACACAGAGGGAGAGAACAATGGCCACAGTGATGATACGTACATCTAAAGAAGGACACAAAGTACTTGTCGAAGCTGCTGCTTTGTCTCTTTGTTCTTCTTTATTTAATCAGCCAGTGAGTCATACCCAGTATGTGGTATACTGTATATTAAAAGAAACAGACTCTACACCTTTGTGTCTATATGAAATCAGAATAAATACCAATTAAGTTGGTTTAGCAATGGTTAGTTTGCCATTTGAAAAAATTTGAAATGTTAAAAGACAGGCGTGGAGGTTAAAATAACAAGTGATTGAAATGATCATTGAAACAGAATTGTCGAAAGAGACTGAAGTTTATGTTCAACAAGACAAAAGTAGGGAGATACAGGCAGAGGGCGGCGTCTCTGAAGGTAAAGACACTTCTAGTGGGTCACAAGTGATGATTGAGAGGCATTATTATTGGACGAGTCTACGCATTGTTTTCGAGTTAAGATGTAAGCACTGAAAGCAGTTAAACTATCAGCTGAAGAGTGACTGAAATATTACCTAAAGAGCATACGATTGTTAGTGAAGTTTAATGAATTACAACTGGAGAAAACCATCCCAGGTCCCAGAGAAAAAATCTCCATTATTTAAACAGTTGGCATTTAGATAACCAACATGGACCATGGTCATTCTTTTGTTAAATATGTATGTATAGTCTTGACATTTCAACATATATTCATTTTGTAGATGTATACTGCAGAACATCTGCCTCATCAACAACTGATTTTAGCTCCTCAGCACATGAGGGAGTCTGTAATTTATTCCCCAGTGAATATATTGTACAATATTTCTGTAGAACAACACTCTCCTGCCACTTTCTCTACTCTCATCCATGTAGTCCTCGCCTCACCTCCCGTCCACTCTCCACGTTCCCCTGCGCTTCCTGTTCTCTGATTTCATTTTTCTTTTCTTCATCAACCGTCCACAGGGCATATTCAGTTTTCTTTAATTCAGATAACTATCCGGGCTGTGATGATGGCTCATTAGTGAAAGGTGCGGGCAGGTATGGGCAGATAGATGGCCTGCAGTCTCATCATTGATCTGACTAATGAATGACTGGTTACCTCCCAGCGAGCGGAAGGAACACGGAGGCCACAGCAGGGTCAGAACTTTGACAAACGTCCGTCGGCTGAAGGTGATTGGAGGGGGGTTCTGACAGAGAGAACCCTTCAGTTTCAGAATTCCTGTTAACACAGCTTTACGTTTAAGGAAAGCATCTGCCTCGTCGGTTTCTGCAGTACATCACTCTGGTGCACTGGTGGCGCATTCAGGCAGATATTGTCTTTTTTATTAAATATTTCCAAAATTATTGTCATCTTCCTCTGGTGTGATTGATGCTACTGCCAGAGTTCAGCTGAAGAAAACCAGCCTAGAAAATCAAATCTACTTTGCACATTTCAGTTATGTATTAAACCGTGGAGAAACGTACCAAAGCAAATCTTGGTTTAAACGGAGAAGTTTGCCATCGGGGGTTTTCGTACGTTTGGAGCTGTAGCAGGAGGTGCATTAAAGGGTTAGTTTGGATTATTTGAAGTGGGTTTATGTGAGGTACTTGAGGTGGGCGATAGAGATTTTATGTTTATTTCATAGGAAAACGATTTCTGCTCAGAATGACCCCATTTTGTGTCACATTCACTCTCCCCTGTGTTTCTTTGTGTTGCCTTCATGCAAATTTTATGCCTGTGTGGAAGAACACAAAGCATCCAAACGACAAACAATAGTGTTATTAAGGATGTGATATGCGACACAACAATGTAAACGATGGCACGACGTGAGATGATGTACATTTTTCATAATCGTCACACAATACATATTGAAAGAGACTGTGTCCTGTAGTTGTGCTGTGCTCTTTAACCAGTGTGAAAGTTTACACACAAAGATCCGAGAGCCATTGAACCATTTATCGAGAGGCTGATGAAGGAGGGCATGAAAGAAAGATTTATTTCTTAGTGCATGCAAGGTTGGGAGGCAATCTTTAAAGCTTGAAGCAGCATCGGGTTTAAAAGTATCTCACAGGTAGGTATACGCGCATCAGCCATAACAACATCAACAACAACTACAATTTAATGATTTTCTCTCCTTGAGTGAATTTGAATCATTGATTAAAAGCTGTGCAACTGAAGAGCGTAATTGCTATTCTTTAGCTGGATTTTGTCTCTTGCTCCTTTCCTCTTGTCTTGTCTTTTTTTTAATGTATTTTTTTTACCTGTTTTATATTCTATACGTCATCTGTCATGCTTGATTTTGTATGGATTGGTGCACCTTCTTGGCCAGGTCTCCCTCGCGAAAGAAGAGATCTTTTTATTCTTACGGGACTTCCCGATTAAATAAAGGTTAAATAAATAAATGAGCATTCTGACCACTGACGGGGTGAAGTGGCAATGATGTTGATTATCTCAGTGTTTCAGTGGGTGGGTTATGTTAGGCAGCGAGTGAACATTTAGTCCTCGAAAAGGGCCAGATTGTGATGCTAGACGACTGGGTCAGAGCACCTCTGAAACTGCAGGTCTTGTTTGGCGTTCCCGGTCTGCGGTGGTTAGTATCCTACCAAATGTGACGCAACAAAGGGCAACCGGATGCAATCGAGCATCGGTGGGAACATATACAGAATAGGCTTTAACACAACGCTTGATCCATTTAACACAGGTAGGTTGGCCGACATCAATTCATGTGGCAGCATGGGGTTCAGACAAAGAAAGAGGAAAAAAGGCATTCAGCCTTTACGTACCTCCCCTTGTAGTATGGAGAAGCCAAGGAATAAACTGCTGTGGAAAGTACAACAGATTTATTCATCTAAAAAAAGGCTCACCCAAAGAAATCAATATCAGAGCCGTACTTAGAATACTTTCACTACTTTACCGTGCCGTTAGACAGTCCATTCCCCATTATATCACTTGCTTAAAAGCCACCACACTCCTTTGTCAAAAACAGTGATTTTATCTGGCAGAACATGGTTAAAAAGCCCAGTGCTGCCTCGCTGCCTATAGTGCATTGACTGTTTGGATTTTAAAACACCAAAGTCACACCATACCACAAACAAACTATTCAATTTTACCTCAGCTTGAGTTTTATTCGAGTAGTTCCGGCTGCCATTCATTTAGATTCCTGAATAATGCGGAGTAGAATGATCAGCGAATTTTACAAAAGCGTGCAAACAAGCAACAACTTTGCCTCATTGTCTAAACCAGTATTTTTCCAGGTCAAGAATGTGCACCAGCAATTATGCAAAAAGAAAAAAAGTCCTTATTGTATTCTCTGACTACTAGTGTTTGTTGCCCTGCTGGACCTTTTTTGAGTGATGTCAACTCTGTGCAAGATCTCAGTAATTCTAGTGTGCCGAGACATGCTGTGTTTAATAGTGTAGACTTACGAAACCATTATATGTGCTGTTGGCAGAACAATGACCCGCATTAGCATTATGCATATCGGCTGGCGCAGCTTTGTGATGTTTCAGTATGGCGCCATAAGGACAGGCAAGAAGAAGTGCGGTTCACTGATTGTGCACATTACTTAAGAGATATAAAATGCATCGAGATATTAGCAGTTCTGGTTCTGCTTGTTATCAGAACCTAACAGTTGTTTCCTGACTTGGCTAAAAATGACGGTCCTTGTGTTGTTGGGGTTTTTTTTAGCTGCAGCAGAGCGATCTGTTAAGTCCAGTTTAAATAACAACTTCCTTTACAGTGGCCCTGGAAAAGAAGTTCTGCCTTGAGGAATGGATGCACACAAATAGTTTTGAACTACTGTCACCTTTAGTTTCTTTTGTTTTCACCACTGACTCATGCACTTGCAACTGTTCGCACACTTGTAGGCTGACAAAATGAAAGCATCACGTTTGACCACCAGTCGGCTTCCTTGTTAGACTTATTGCCGAGCCATTAGATTAGGAAAAGAACATTCGTGCAGGCCTAATAGCATCAGACAGTCTTTTAATCACCATAACCTGGCATTGCTTGAGTGAGAAATGTAAAATTCAGGCGTGGCGCCAAGTCCCTTATGAGGCCACAGCAGGATGAGAGAAATGGAAGAGGAGAATTTGAGGATAAGGTGTTAACTCATTTTTGTTTCCCTTTGATAGACTTCAGACAAGAAGAGGAGCGTGGAGGAGGAGGAGGAGATGAGGCAGGACAGATAAAGGAAAAGAAGAAGGATGAGAGGAAAAAAAATCATTAAACAAAGCGCAGAAAAGAATCAGCATCTCTGCAAACACATGTTGGAAAGATGTTTGAAGGTGCAAACATGTAGAGAAATGTATGTACACAAGCAAGCGTGTTCTCATGCCAACGTAAAAATCCATTTAGGCTTACACTTTAACACTCACACAAAAGCAAAATCAGCCAGTCAAGCAAAAGGAGACCTTTTTTTTTTCCACATATCTCCTGCTACACAGGCACTTCTGTTTGCTGCTAGAGCTCTGTAGCTTTTACCACTGAGCCATTAGATGTGAATGTGTCCCCAGGCATCTATATGCTGCACTATTCATGTACGCCTCATATATACAGCCATCCCACTCCTTCACACAAAGAAGGAGATTGAAGGGGATGTCTGGCATATGACCAGCCCAGAAGAGCATAATATCATCTACTTCCTGGATCATCTGTCTCCTCTCTGTCCCCCTCCACTTTTTATTTAATACTCTTTTCTTTCTTGTTATTCCTCCCTTTGTCTTCCCACTTCTCACTTTGTCTTTACCTTTCTATTTTGGTCTCATAAACACATCTTCCCCTTGTCATCATATTTTTTTCTTGAACCCCCGTCCAGTCCGGTCCCATCGCTGCACTCTCATGTCACATGGCTGAAAACATGCAGCGAGGGGGAAAAAAAAAAATTCAAGAGCTGCTGGCGCTGCATGGACTCACGACAAGGCGAGCTGATGCAGAGGCACAGTCGGACGGTACTCAGCATCATCCCACTGTGATGTATAATTAAAGTGTCAAAATTCTCCCAAATAGTAGTGTTATATGTGTTGTTTTTAAGAGTCCTCTGGGGTGAGAAAAAAAAAAACTACCTCGACAAATCTTATCGGTTCAGCGCATAAGCCTGGGGAGGATGTAGAGCCTTTGCTGTGGCTGTGAAGAAACTCCTCGCCAGCCGGGGGGGGGGGGGGGGTTCTATGCATGTGGCAGAC
>JAPQRN010000027.1:10325673-10343910 GCA_037367275.1 Coranthus polyacanthus
CTTCATTTTACACATATGAGGAGCTGCGTAATGTAACGTAATGGACCTGCTTCCAATGTGAGTTTAAGTATTTTAGACGTTATTTATGCATGCATGTGCCACACACAATACGTCAACATGAGACAACGTCCTTTTTGTATTAGTGATTTCCACTATCACAATAATTGTGGCAACAGCTCAGCGCTCTGGATGACATTTTTTTTTCCAGTCCAAGTTGTTTGAGACACTAATGCGCTTCGTCCTCTGTGAGCTACAAAGTGTCTTGACATCCCGTTCCCGCTCAGCGTTGTATCGGACTGTGCAGAGTCAAGCAGATAGATCAGAGATTGCATTTTCTTCCTCGCGTCCTCCCTCCTCCTCCTCCTCCTCCCATCATCCGGGCTGGGAGGAGGGGCGCGCCGGCTCTGCACGTGCCACCTCATATTTAATTACTTAGAGTGTCATCGTAGGAAAGCATGTAGGCTAAAGCAACAACACAGCAATTCCATTTCTCTGCAACCCCCCCCCTGAGATTCAGCCCTGTGTACGTAGAAAGTGTATTGTGTTCGTGTACTGTATGTGTGTAGCCTATTTATTTTTCTGCACGCTGCTCCACATGTACGCTGTGAGGATGTGGAAGTCTGGTGTGTATCTGTGTGCAGATGGCAGGAATGCCAGGTTGGAGTGAGTGGGAGGAGAGTGATTGTAGGCTTCATTGTTTCTCTGTAAGTGTGAATATGGCCTATATCTTTTATATGACATATGTCATTGAGGTATGTGGGCGTTTTAGCAGGTTAACTGACTGTAAAAAAAAAACTATTTCACACTAGTGCAACCGCTGTTTTTCCCCATTTATCCATTTTCAGTGTTGCTGTTGTGAACAATCTCCATTTTTTTGTGGAAGATAAGCACGTTTTTTGGGCAGTATTCAAACACTCCAACATCTGGTTTAGTACCTCACATGACAGAGGAATGAACATTTCAGGGGAGGCTCTGATAGGAAACACACCTTACAAACATTGTCTTTCCTTTAGAATTAGCTGTCACTTTTGACTAATGAACCAGACTCTTCAAACTCAGCAGCTTCAACCATACAGCGATTACTTATACAGTTACAAGTGCTCACAGATGGTACTAAGCAATGACAAATGATGTTGGCACCTCAGCTAGTTAAAATGTGAGTTATACAAAAAAAAAACCCAACTTTCAAACCCAAATCTACACCCACCAGACAGCACTGCTCCGGGTGCTACTACGGCTTCAAATTGATTAAAGTTTAATCTCTTCTTCTTGGTAATTACCTCTCACAAAATGAGCGCACAAGTCAAAATAAAGACAAAAGCTCCAAGTGTATGGATGTGTTGATTTCTCAGGATAAGTAGAACATACGACAATAGTCACTTAAACCTTTTCAAAGAAATTGTTATTTATGAGATGAGTCTCTTGGAAATTATCTATAAAAGAAAAACAGTGCACAATGTGTCCCAGAGAAGGACTGCATGCATAAAATAATGTAAAGGTTAAAGTGGTGTTAAGTAGCCCCTTTGTGTGCTGAAGGCCTTATTGCTTTAGAAGCAGCAAACCTAAACTACCGCTCATGAATATTAAACCACTGCTGCCTTTTTGTAGTCCAATGCAACACTCATCAGAACAAACTGACATTAGCACTGTGTATCTGGTTGCAGACAGAGTACAGAATGTGCCGTTTGATTTCCACCCAAGCTGAAAATGAATGTACAAAAATATTTCTTCAGAGAGGACAATATGTGCTATATTGTACCAGAGACAGCCTCTGCCATAGATATTCTGGACACTGTGCCAGTTCTTCCTCGTTCTTGCCAGGACAGTATGCATGCTTTCACAATGCACTTGCATATTTTCTCTGGCTTTCTGGCTGTAAGATGCAACGTCACAGTCTTCTGTGTTATCAGCTGTGCCGTGGAGAGAAGATACAGCTCCAAAGCTTTCTTCCAGCCCTCCAGTCATTATAAGAACGCAGTGATTCTCTGTTGAGACACAGCATGAATCCAGGACAGACAATAAAGTATCCTCTTATAGACTGCTGCAGTGCTGTAATGTACTTGACTGGTAGCATGTAATGACAGTGACCCATAAAGTGGCATCAGAGATGAAAAGCTCAGACAGGCTCTTTATGTGCAGAGATCTCTTAGTGAGTCACGTCTCTGTGTTTGACAACAGCGGTTATACCGTGGGCTCAGGGTTAATGGCCATACTCGTTGTGTTTCCACAGAGCAGCCAGAGCATTTGGAGAATACCTGTCCAGTACCAATCCCGAGAACCGCAACGGAGCAGGTAGGCAACCCAAGGACACTAGAAATAAAACATTATCTACTAACCGCCACAGAATATCAACGAGCAACAGCTGCAGTTTAGGTACATATGAAGAACATTTCTGAGAGACGGAGCTGGTGCACCACTTCAGAAAAAAATATGTACAGGAGTCAATGGCCAGACTTGAAGTGATTTTCACCTTTATGTTTCCTCTTTTCACTCATTCTTGAAGGATGAGGTGAAATGTGTCGAGGTGTTGGTATCGTGTTCGAAACGAGAGGTGCAGTCCCACAAAACTAAATGCTATTTCACTGTCTTCACAATAAACTGCGGCTTTCTTCACTTGCAAAATGATCCTTTAAAACTGACAGAATTGTATGTGTAGTTGACGGCATAATTCAAATGGGATCAAAACCTTATGTGTCTCAGTACTGACATAGTCGTAGGCATTTTACATAGCCTACATGATGTGTTGCAACATTAAGCCTCTTAGACTCTAAACTGCTAAACAGAAGAGGCACACACTGAGACGTTGGAATTCAATGATGCAGATACTTTGTCCTGTCACCTGTCAAGCTTCCTAGCTCAGACAGCTACTTTGACTGATGCTTAGGAGCTGCAGTATTTCAGCAATGAACTCTATAAGTCTTCACTACATCACCAAGACCTCCGCACTTAATCCACACAGATGCACAGATGAACTTTGTTGTACAGGGCTTAATACACATCAAAAGGAAATGTTCTCAATATAATAAATAAAATGAAATGAAATAAAAAAGGTCACTGAACATAGTATGAGAAACTGCTCTTCTTGCTGTTAAAGAAAATGGAAAAACTTCACTGTCCAGTAAGTTTCCATTGATATCATGCCGTGTACTTGTGTATCCATGACCCTGTCATCCAAGTATCCAAGTCTGGCTTCGCTTTTTCTATCAGACCTCTTAATGTGATGAACCATGAAAAAGTCACCATGTACAGTAACATAGAAAATTGCGAATGCTGTACATTGAGATGCACCAAGAATCATTAACAGATTAACTGGAATCAATTCGTGAGGCCACCTCTAATAATGACTTACCACTTTACTTCTTTTCTCCATGTCTTTTCCTCTTTTTTCCCTCTATTTCCAGACTATCTACTGTCTGACACCTTCCCTGGCCAGGATTGCGAGTCTCCAGACGTTAGCCGTTTGCATAACAACAATCTGCCACCACAAAGCCACTGCTTGCCCATAACCAAACCAAACCCGTCCAGTCAGTCTAATCCAAGTGCTAATTCACATTCTCAGCCTCAGGCAAATTCCCTTCAGGCTCAGGCTTCAGGCGCCAAACGCAGACTCTCTGTTGAGCACAGCATCTCTTCAGAGGACCCGCCAAGTGCCAGAGGTACAGAGGGGAGTGTGGTGGTGAAACCGGCCAGGGTGTACACGATCACCAGGGAGGGCGGGATGACTCTGGGGGGTCGTGGCAGCGAAGAGAGCCTGGAGTTGGAGGTGCTGAAGGGCTCCAGGGAGCAGCCGCTGTCCCAAGCCCCGGCTGCCACCAATCAAAACCCGTCCTGCACCAGCCAACCCTCTGCCACTGCCGTCCGTGGTAGCCATCACCGTAGTAGCCATCACCGCAGCAGCCATCACCATGCCCACCAGCATCACGGAGGCCCAGCGTCATCGTCGCAGCCGCTGCAGAGCTCGGGGAGCGCCAACAACATCCGAGAATGGGGCATGAGGAGAGGGGGGTCGCGGGACGACTACACCCCAGACTGTGTGGCCTGCATTCGGGCTCCGTGTCAGAGCCAGCGATCCTTGGACCTAGATACCTCGCCGCGGGATGGGGGGAAGCACCGCAAGAAACTGGAGAGGATGTACAGCGAGGACAGGGCGTCTTCTGAGGACAGGGGTAAATAAAGATTACTGTCTCCCACAGGGTTTGACCATATATTGACTTAATTCTGGTATTTTACAGAGAGTGCTGCATCATTTAGCAGCAAGTTAAGTCCATTTATAGCGATTCTTTTGAGTCAGTCAGCACTGAAAGTGTTTGGTTCGTCCACTTGAACCTGCAGGATTTTGTGTAATGTATTTTGGTGACACTATAAAGACATGAAGACAGACTTAAAATGAGTTCCAAATCATCAGGAGATCCAAATTGTCTCGCTGTGTCTATTAAGAGTAAGTCCTCTCTCCACAATATTTTTGGTTCAGTCCAAATTAGACTTTTAATGGGAAACACTGACGGTGAATTGGAGCTTCAAATGTCATAGGAAAGAAAAGTGAATTGTAGATTTGTACATCTCTCATGGCAACAATTACCAAGCAAGAAAAATGTTCCAATTTATTTATTTCATACAAAAATACGTTAGATGTTATAAAAGCGCACCCTAAAAAAGTGTGAATTCTTTTTTTTTTTTTTTTGTAGCTCAAGTAGTATTTTATCCCATTGAGACATCAGATGTTACACTTCACACTTGTCAACATGCATTCACAAACCTCCCCCACTAAGGACCCTTGTTTAAACGTTCTGCTCGCTGATACCACGCTTTCCTTTTCTTCTGTGTTTGCAGAGGACAATCCTAATAGCTGGTTCCCCAAAGAGAATATGTTCAGCTTTCAGACAGCCACCACCACCATGCAGGCGTGAGTATGGCATGGAAATCCGCCTTCACTCCCACTCTGCGCATCACCGTGTCTTACTGCACCACCACCACCGTGTTGGCAGGATACGGCCCAGCCTTTTCCTTCCAACACTTAGAGCATCGTGCCTTTCATCTAGAAAATCATAATGATGTTTCGCTTCTTTCTCACACATTGGTTTCACAAATATATGAAGCCAGTACCTTTGTGTTATAAACAAAGAATTGGCCTGTCGTGGTTGCCCACTTCTGTTATTCAGCCTTTTATCTACGGGTATGGAAGTCAGTGGCTGCCATTATTGAATCATTAAATGAAATGTACATTTACATTAAGTTTTCATTTTAATGACTGAAATTACTACCAAAAATAAAATTTTAATTTAACCCTTTAATTAAAAAAATAAATTAGGAATAAAAACTGATTCAAAAAAATGTTTAGGTTGCACATTTAGTAATTTAATTCATTTCATTACAAACTGAACAGATTTAATTTCTGTAATAAATAAGCATTGTTGAGATGAAAGACTTAAACTTTAAATCTCTTCAAGCTTTTTTTTTTGCTTAAAACATTGACTTTCTGTATATGTAACCACTGAAATATATTGTGTATATTTAATCTACTGTAACGTTTTTTATTGGGCTCTTATAGTAAAAATATTTGATTATTAATGCAGTCATTTTCTTGAATGGAGGTTGAAGTTCCAGTTTCATTTATTATGATTTGCTGTATTTTTATTATATATTTATGTGTCCTTTTGTCTTAACTTCAAAACGTTCACGTGGAAATTAACATAACACGTAGTATTTCCACTTGACATATAATTTTTTCACCTTTGTCTTGCTACGAAAAAAGACGAAGAGGATAATAATAGATTTTATTTTTAATATTGGCAGTCGTTTGCTCCCATACTGAGGACAAAATAAGTATATATTAAAAAAAAAGACATCAAAGTGTCAGTGCGTCTGAAAGCAAGTAAACTAAAGTAATTCTACCTTGTACGTCTGTCACAGGATATTACAACTAATTCTAACTGTCAATCAGTAATAAATGAACTAGAGACGAAGCCGGAAGATCATTTAGAAAACAAACTTGGAAAGAAATTAGAGTAATGCTCGGTTTCTTACAATAAAGAAATACCGGTAATTAAACATGTAAAATGTAAATTTTTCAATGGAAAAGACTGGATCAGTTTGAGAAGCTGAAAGAGTCTCACTCAGACGATCTCCCACGCCGGTTTTTTGTGACTGCTTAATTAGCACCTATCACCCAGATCTTATAATTATGACCCTCAAACAGACAAAGCAGTGCGATCTCTCCCCTCGCGGGTCCCACGCTCACTCGTCTCTCCTCACATGTCAGCATCTCTCCTCCCTTTGTTCCATCTGTTTCCATCTGCACATGTCCGGATGAGGGTCACGCTGATGTATGGATCTGCCTGTGGGCTTTGGAGGAAAATTACAGACCAGTCGCTGTCTTTCACCTCTTATCTGATTGCAGTTTGATTGGTTACTGTTCTGCTGCAGAACTGATTGTTTTCCTATGTGCAATTGTTAATCTGAGACCTCATCCTCCGTGCACTCTTCATTATTTTTATTTTTTATTGCTTATTAAACTTTGATGCTCTTTGCAAAGTTAACAGCCTCGCTCACTGGTATTTTGAGTTTATAGATTCGAGCGTTCCATTCAAGGTGAGTTTTTTCGCTCATCGTGTCCTCACCTCAGAGTTCGAACTGCATGTTAAAGCAGTCTCTGGTGTTTGTGTGTGGAGTATTTGGCTGGCCTCAATCCTAACTTCTCTCTTTTTTTGTCTTCTTTTCTTCCTCTCCTCTTCTACGTGGCCGCTTTCCAAACCACGACTGTAGAATATCGTGAGTAACTCTTTCAACCGCCCCCACTGTTCTTCCTTGTTGCTCTTCCTTCTTCTCACCATGTCAGTTAGGTAACACGTCTTGAACCCTGTTCCTCCTGTGGCTTTGTGCTATTCAGTCTGCTGTGCCCTTAACCCCTGCAGCCTCACTGTCTGCTGGACTGAGCGTTTGAAGTTATAGATTCAGAGAAAAGTCAATTACCTGCAGGGAAAGTGGTGTTTCAATAGCGACCTTTGCCTCCTGAGGTGTTTCCCATATATGCACAATGCAAACAGGGAACACTGATACTTTTAAAGGCAGCCTAATGCCATTAGCTTATGCAACTATGACGAAAATCCTATGGGTTAAACCCATTTTGTTGCTTCAAGCAAAGCACTTACTGTATGTATATCAACTTCTTTATCTTCCATCTAAATGCTACACTGATGAATAGGAAACTTATTCTGTATTCATATGTCCAGCATTAGTTCTGCATATACAAGAAAATACTTCTATCTCTTAAACATAGACACACAAAGAGATCTGGATTTACCAATAAACAACAGTACATATTGTTTTTACAATCAGGTCATGGCTGTTGGGTTTAAAGCTGTAATATGTAAAATTTTCACATTAAAATATCTATTATATATTTAGTTGACGTGTCACATCATATCAAATGTTTTCAACAAATTTCAAATTCAGAGAAATCCGTGATTTTGTTCAGCGCTTGTTTCGTTCAGTCACCTTTCATTAATATTTAATGTCACAATGAAATGACGGAACAATACACATCGCTAAAAGTAATGTGAATAAAACTCACCTATGTTAATGTATTACCTCGTGGTAAACATGATTTCAAATAGTTTTCATTGGTAAAGTTGGTGAGAACAACAACTCCCATGATCCTACGCTGCTTCATGACATCATATACAACTGGGTCCTAGCGGCAGAAATGACATACTGTGCATTTAACACTAAAAAGATTTTAAGTGAGTTCATTGAAGATGGACATTTTGAACAACTTCACCTGCATTTTATGCCCACAGGCTTGTACCAGGTATTTTGGGACAGCGCTTTAGTACTAGTGGTTCAACCTGAGGAGTTTTATTTTGATCCAGACAAAGTCACCAAACCGTCAGTCGCATAAAATGAAGACTAAGGCTTTTATTTTCAGACCTTGAGACATGTAATGAATACTGCATCTTCTCAATACTATAGCAGCTGATTCTACTTCTTCAAACGTGCAGTTTAACATCACAATAGTGAAATCTGAGACACATAAGCACCTTTGACGGATGAGGTTATTTCCAAAAGTTTAAAAACTATGGGTAAGTGGGAAACCTGCTGGACAACGTAGGAGGAGGACTGTCAGCTTTCGGATATTTTGGTGTTGACAGATTGTGGAAAGAGTGTCAGGCTGAAGGAAAAGTCACTCCCAACACGTCCGTCTATTTCAAGTAGAAGGAACAGACAGTGATGGAATTTGTGTAAAAAAGTGATGTGATGCCAGTGCACAAACAGTGCAGTGCACACGTTTGTTTAATAAGCAATGAACGGATTCAATCAATTGTCATCTCAGAGCTCATCAGCTGTCTGACTGTCAGTCAAAAGCAAAGTGCAGGACATGACTTAATTTCTGACATACAATGTCACAGATGATTCTCATTATGTCTGACATCCTGTCATTGCCATTACTGTCTCCTGTGGGAAAGGCACTCCCACACTGACCAGCTTAAACACTGGCAGCAACGGATAGAGTAATCACCACGACAGGAAAACCGAAAACAATAATACAAGAGGAATGGCTTAGAATCGTTTTTAAAATAGAATTATGTTCAGTACTCGAAGTTGACAGTCTTACGTAGTAGGAATTGGTTGGCTAATGCTGGTCCTTACAATACAATAATCTGAACTTTAGAATCGCAGTGTGTTTTGAATATGTGTTGGGTTTAGAGCTCGGTTGAAGCTTGTTTAGAAAAAAGCGAATTTGAAGCCTGCTGCATTTTGTGAGAGAAAGCACTCTTTGGGCATAAAAGGCATTAGAGTCGCACGGGAAGTCAGAAAAACATAAAGCCGCCATAAAAAGCCACCAGAGGCCACGGTCTGACCCCGATGTGACGGGATGTGAAATAGGTCTTAAAGTGCATGCATAAGGGTCTTAAATCTGCAGAAAACCTGAGTACAGATAGACAGCCCTCAAACAGGAAGGATGCTGTGTTTTCTCCTCACTTTCTTTTCTTGACCCCTACCTTTGCATTGTGCCCCTAGTGTGTATGTGTGTGTACTATGTGAGAATTTCCACAATTTTCCACAATGTCTTCTTCGTGGTGGATTAAACGTCCCTGTGCTGCTAACACAAAACCCTTAGCAAGCCTTAATAAACCCCTCACTAACTCCTTTATGGACCACTAACCCTTTACCTTAAATCCTCTATTGTTGCTCTACCCCACCCTGACTAAAACGTTGTATTTATGCCCGAACCCAACTGAACCCATAGGGCTTAAATCAGAACTTAAACTTTGTGACATTTCAGTGAGGCACAGCTTTAAAACAAAAACACTGTAAAACCTCTGTAATAAACGATTTCACAGTTAGATTAGCTGTGTAACGTGCATTTAACCCTTCGGTCAGTTTGGGTTCAGACACAGTTCTAACAAACCAAATAAAACCTTATATTTCATTTCAAAAACCGCTTAACACTTTGACATCCTGGCAGGGCTTTCCGAGGCATTGCTGAGAGAAAGAGGCGGAAAAGAGAGCAGGAGGCAGCCACCATGATGGAGAGGTACCGTGTCCTGGCTGTCCTGTCCCGTCCTGTGTGGTGCCAGACCATCCATGTTACAGCTCCCCACTTATTCGCCAAAGCAATAAACCTATTGATAATCCTCCTAAACTCACCATTAGTCTCACACATATCCAACAGAGAGCTTCCTCTTAACACCTTAGGTCGACAGGTCTTAAACATTACCTCAGTGTATGTGTTGTAGCATACGCACATACCACGGTAATGGAAAATACTTTTTCCAGTTTGTGCTGATGAATATCATGACATGCATGTAAAATCTCTTGCAGAAGCTATGAAGTGGCTGCTTGTCAAACTATTTCAGGGGTAAAGAATTAACTGAACTACAGGGAAGCTTGGCTCGTATTAATAAGACACGAGCTCCTCTGAAAACATTATTTGTTCAGTTTTGGAGGTGGGGGGGGGGGTCTCTAAAATATTGACAATATGCTATTTTTTGCCTTTCTATTTATCTGTATCTTCATCATCATGGATGATGTGTGAAATTAGGCTACTATTGATGTATGATTCATGCATGGGGTGATTCATCACTAATTCACTTTAAAAACGATACCGTCTTATTCATATTCCTACCAGTAAGTATAATGATGAATAAAAACTAAATGAAGTGCTTTATACATGTATCTGATGAAAGTTAATGAAATGAGAATATAATAGTGATTTGATCTTCATTGCTTTTTTCATTTTCCGGGTCAAAGACTTGATTTTCCTTATCGCTTTTGTAAACCACAACATAAAGCATGTTTATTGAATATATTTTCTGTCAGCAGTAACGTGTGCTACTGTTTTTAGTGAAATAAACAGCATCTCTCTGTCTCTCTCCTCGCCTCAGTGGTGCGGAAAGACGCACAGCAGGTTCATGTTCTTATTATTCTAATTGTTATTAATAGGACTCATTTCTGACCAAAAAAAAAAAAAGCGAGCTCAACCGGCGTTTAGTTGAGCTACAAGAGACGAGATGAACAACCTGAAAACCTGGCGCACGAATGAGCTCGATAAAGCTTTGTACTTTAAAATGTCAGTTGAGAGAAGTCGGTTTCAATACAGTGTAACGATACTATCTTTCTCTCAACACAGACTGAAACTGAAACAACTGATCCCTTAGTTTGTTTCAATCATTCCCTGTATCACTACAGCCAAAAAAACATAATCTGTCTCTAAAATAGACCCACGCCTGCTATCATAATGATCTTTGAGAAACTGGATTTTAGCACCAGTAGTCATAAACACACAAAAAGAACTCTAAATATATATATATATATATTATTTATTTATTTTTTGCTGTTATACCCTGCAGAGTTCCCTTGATTTACTGCTGTGCACTATTGGTGGAGATTTAATTCACACAAGAAGCAAAACATCCCTTACACTCCTGACATAAAGTGCTGTTACGGGATCATCACAATGCTTGCAACAGTGCCCTGCTGTGAATCCTGGAGGCTCAGGGTGACAGGTTTAATCAGTGTTTCTCACTAAACACTGGAGTGTAAAAGGGGTGTTCATCAATACAGGGCTATAGCTCACTCCTGTAGCTCGCACTCGCGGTGAAGGAATTAATCAATATCTAGTAATAGACCTCACATCCACCAGGGTTGAAACACGCCATTCAACGTCCGGGCCTGTGTGTGTGTGTCCCGGACATCACAGTGTAATGCTGTAAGTAGACACTGAGTGAGTTGATTTGCAAAGCCCTTGGAAAGGTCACAGTTAGATTTATAGGTATTAGTTGTACAGCTGCAACATATTTATGCACACGCGCTGACACGAATTTGACTCTCGCTGTTGGTGTGCAGGTGTTGGTGATTTGAAAAGCTGTTGTCACGCAGAAAGCAGCGCCGTTTGACTGATGGATCCCCCCTCTCCTCTGAGTCATCCCTCTATTTTAGGCTCGGTTTCCACGACTCCTGCATTCAGCTCTGACATGTCAACATGTCAGAGCAACATGTTTCTGTTTTGTTTTTTTTTGGAGTGCCTTGAAACAGCACACGGGATACAAAATAGCTTGAGATTAAAAACAAAAAGTGCACGTGGGAGGATGTGTGAATAGCACTTTACTTCCACGGGCCTTTCGTTGTCAGGATTAAACGAAGGTTGATTTGAACTTTTTTATTAATGCGGCAGAAGATTGTAGTTTGCGTTATTTTTTTTTGGGAGTAGCACGAACTCCAGCTGACTCCACAGGCGGGGCTGATTAAAAATAATGAGCTGTCGGCCTGTGTAGAAGCTGCTAAGCCTGGTCACTCGTTAACCTAACAAACATTAGCGTGCAAGCATCCATTATCATCTTCAAAACCAGAAACATCAAAGTATTTTTTTTTATTATTATGATTATTTCTTGATCCACTGAATCCATACTCAACAGTTCTGGTTCTAAATGTTATTTACAGACTTTACAATCACTAAAGTAGCTGAGTTTGTTTTCAAGCTCTCAATAATCTTTTCATTCTATTCTTCAAGTATTTCTCATATGCTGTTCTATTTGACGGGCGCTGAGAAGGTCAGGTCTAGCTTTGAGCTCTAAACGCTTCTCGTAGATTTCTGTCTTGGTTTTGTCACATGGGTTTCGTTTGAAAGATCTGATCTGCTCTTTGCGGTAACATCTTTTTGTATGTGATAAAGGAGATGATTTGTCGCCACAAAAACTCTTCTGAGGAGTTATTAGTGTCGCAGAAGATGAAGGTAGTGGGAAGCTGGAATGGGTAGAGAGGAGACGGCCGTAGAAAACGCTGTATAACAATTTTCACTGGCAGAGTATTCCCAAGGATGAGTGAACTGATATGGTTTGACTGCAAAAGCAAAGATAAGTGACAGAAGTTGTCATGATAAGCTTAGTCGCGCTACACTTTTCCTTCACTCAGACAAAGCCCGATGAAAAATAAAAAGCCGCGTTTTAAGCTCCACGTTTTTCTTCTTGCCATCACTTAGGGCCGTTTCTCTATTCAGTTTTCTCTCCTTTCATTCTGTGTCGCTCTCCCGCTCTGTCTCCCTGGTGGCTCAAATCATGAACCACACAATGCCTTTAATAAGGGACAAAGGCCTTTGTTTGTGATCAGGGACTGAACTGTGTGCGAGTAATGCCAGGCATGCGCCCAGCTGAGAAAGAGACGGCGAAGAGGGAAGAGAGTCGACATTCTGTTTCCAGCACTGGTAACTGTAAGAGGCATTTCAAACCTTTAACCAAAGCCAAATCTTTCAAATCTTGTCATTGTCTCTTGAATTGGTTTGTAAACAGCGTGAAATGCCATTTCTGAGTAACTTCAAACACTCGCCGCACCGGCTTCTCAGGAGTCCCGATGTTCTGCATCGTAAAAGAAATGAAAGAAACCAGTTTCACCTCTGTATCAGTTGTCTCCTCTTTTAATGACCACTTATCTCTATGTCTTGAATGTAATGTTAAAACGTCGGCGGCACAAACTGGGTTAACGTTGATGTACTCTGTAGCTTTTTAGGTTCATGCATTTGTTACACTGTTCACATCGGACCCAGTTGCAGTTTTTCATCATCACGGACGTCTCCCTGTACTTTGCCATCAGCATGTTATGAATTCAGTGGATCACCTTTTCTGTTCGAATGAATACTATTATTATTATTATTACTGTATTACTATCAGCAGCACCGACTTAAACCACAATACTCAAGACTACTTAGAATTGCACTGTGTTGACTTTTTATTAGAATGACAGATTTCTCTTTGTTGGTGGCTGCGTTCGGGTGACGGTCACATGGTGCAGACGATCCCTGAGATCAGACCCTCTGTAAAGCTTGAGATTCAATAAACAAAGTACACGTGGAGAATTCCGCCTGTATGCAAAAGTAATAATGATGTGGCCCATTTTCTAATCATTTTCTTAATTCAGGAAGAGGTTGGGGAGGTGGAGGAGATGATTTTTCAAAGATGTGTGTGGTTGAATGAATGCAGGCTGAAGGAATGAATGCAGCCTGGGTTATAAAGCACGGTAATTGGAGTGGCTCAGGCTGAAGTCATGAACAGCTGGACAAAAAGAGGCTTGTGCCCAGCTATGACTTCCGTGCCTGCCCAAACAGCCGTGAAGCTCAGTTTCTGTGAAAAACGTCATCTCTCTTCTCCCCACGTGCTACCACCGCTCACTTTTCCTTCTTCTGGTTCTCCTCTTCTCGTTTAACAGCTGATGATAGCCTGCCACAACGTCCTGTAATTTATCCCAATAGTCTGACGCCGAGGAAAACGCTGCCTCCCTCACCTGTGCTGCAATGTGCAGCATAATGTGAGCAATGTGTTACCTGCCAGCCCTACTTTCTACACTGAGATTCCCATTAATATCTAATAATGTGACTTCATTTCATCATAAATGTAGTTTCTAAGAAAAGCAGTCACGTGTGGCCGCTCTAACCTGTTGTCATGGGTACCAAAATGAAAGTCGAAAGGTAACGCGACCACCGTGCACAGGTGAGGTAACCAGTGTGTTTCAGGCCTGAGTCACAAAAAAAAAGGTCACACTAGAAGTGAACCAAAACATTGTTCAGCCGATCTGGCCGAGATCCCCTGTTTTCATCAGACCAAGGTTTGTTTGTTCGGTCCGGGGAATGTTTCATACCTGCAAATTTTGGTTCGGGTCAAACTGAAAACCCTGGAAGTCAGAATCACACATTAGCTTGTTCACTGTACACATCTACTGAGAAACAGAGGTGATTTTGTGTCAGTCTCTTTGCTAAGTTCCGCATAAGTTAACCAGTCGGACTGTGCCTTTTAAAATAAAAAGACCATGCTTGTGTGACAGCTCTGGATAGAACTTGTCTGTCTGTTTTTTTTTTTTGTTTTTTTTTTATCCATCTGTGTTTGCAAGTCTTTCATTCCCTGTTTCTCATCAATCCTTATCCCTTTGTCTTCTTCTCTCTTTCTTCCAATGGTAGAAATTTCCGCAAACACCTCAGAATGGTGGGCAGCCGCAGAATGAAAGTCCAGAGTAAGTCTATCAGTGTATCTGCATGCATGTGTCTGCTGACGTCAGTACTTTTCCTTTGCATTCATGCATTACAGTGTGAACCAACATCTATTTGCATCTAAATAGAGGTTCATCAGAGTGACTGTGCTCAAGGCATGGGGAGACTGTATTAGCATGTACGGGAATATCGTGTCGCAGTGTTTGCTGCAGTATTCACAGTTATGACCATGCAGTCGAAGCCATATTACATCCATTATAATATGTTACTGAGTCTGTAGCAGTTAATTGTGAGAAACAGTTATGTCATTTTTTTAGAATAATACTTAAGTGTCTTATTTCTTTTCTTAAGTATCTGAACCGATAACTGGTCCAGGATTTGTAAAAATGATATATAATCTGTTCATATAATTTATAGTTGATGTTCTTCATAGTGTCAACACAATGGGCTTCAGGGCAGTGAGATGAAGTCGTTGCTTTTGTGCTATTGTTTCTTGCATTGATAAATTGAGCACCAGAATACCCTGCGACTCCCTCTGCATTGATTTGTTTGCTGTATCTCTGACGTCCCTGATGGGATTTTTGATGGACTATCTGAGGAATGATTATTCTAATTAGGTACCATTTTTAGTGATTCACTAGTCAGGTTATGAATAGAAAGCCATTTTAAAAGGTTGACATCATTATATCTGGAAATGACGAGCTTAAAAAAAAAAAATCTGCAAAAATGTACCGTTTAATTAATTCTGCCATCGGAATAGCCTCAAAAATGTTATATTCAGTTAAAAAAAAAAGTAACTTTAGTGACGTAAGTGATCTGAACATGCAACACGTTGATTAGAGCTATGTGTTTTGAAAGCTTTTAATTTGTGTTATTCAGCGTCTTTGAGCCTTACTCTTCGTGTTTTACAACCCACTGCTTTACTGTTTGGGTTCAGTGTTGTCAAAGAAATATGAATTCACTCTACGCTACTGTACCTGAGCGGACGAAGCTAGCAGCGTGCTGGTGAACGTAGTGGAGCGTTTAGCAGCCAAAGAACCGAAGGCGTTGGTTGAGGAAAGAACACAAAGATAAAGAGAGACAGAGAACAACGGTCTCAATGGACGTTGAGCTGGTGGTTACACACATAACTGACACGTATGAGTCTGTCGTGTAGATAACGCCACACGTTGCCACTATCGGTGACATAAGCGACTAAAAATGAACTATTGCAGCTTCAAATATTTGTATATGTTACGATACAAAAAAAGGTATGCAAAATGATATTATATGTAATATACAGCGTCCAATATTGGTCTTGTTGACTGACATCTCTGTAAATAAGATGTTGTATTCATGGTTCGTTTCATAAATTTATATGATTGAATTTGTTCTCATTCAGAGACAGTGTGATGAAGGACTTAAAGACTTTGAATTTTCAACTTTCAATTAAGATTTCTTTGTTTTTGTGGCTCAAAAGGGAGAAAATATAAAAACAAAACAGTAAACAGTAATAACACTCGAATCGGCATCGACGATTGATAAAAATTGTTATTTTAAACACTGGTGTCGCCCCAGAATTGGTGCATCCCTAATTCATATTCATTGCACTAACGCTACTAATTAAAAATATTTGTATGTAATGTGTAAAACTAAAACATGAATAACTGATATTGTTGCTTCATAAGATATTCGTTAAAATAATATTTTATTGCAACACAAACTTGCAAAGAGCAAACATAAAAGAATAATATTACAATTGAAGGAGAGGATTAATGATATTATTGAAGTGCCACTAAGCCGAGCTCGGGTCTGTATTAACATAAATCACCAAAAAGCCAGTGACCGAACAGGAGCGTCTGCAGATCTTTACTGCCTGTGCTTTTCTTCCACACTGGATAAACTGATTACCAGGACACAGCCCTTTATTTGCGGGATTGATTAGCCTTTGATGAGTGTGTACGTGTGCACGAGTGACTCTCTTCCCCCCTAAATCCATCAGCCTTTGCCGACCGCCGAGCCAAGAGTTTCAGCCGCTCGTGGAGTGACCCCACCCCCGTCAAGCCTGACTCACTGCATGACTCCAGAGACAGTGAGTCGATGCTCCCTCAATCATGAGACACGCACATGCATACAAAACACACAAACACATTCAGTGTACATGCACACGTGCAAAAAGCTTTCAGACACCTGTGTCCTTGTATCGGCATTTAACTACATGCTGTATGCGGGCCATGAATCGGTGCAATTTGCTGCCCCACAACCAAAAAAAACCCAACTTTTTTTCTTTGCAAATGATGGAGATTTATGTAAAAACTGGTGTCAGGTCATGGTTTTGGTCAGGAAGTATGCCCGCATCCCTCTTTCTCATGGCTGTATGATGAGTACATGCAGTAGGTCCCTTCATTTTGAAGGAAATGTGTTCAGTGAAAATCAGTGCATTAACTTGAAGGAACGTCATGTATTTTCTGCAACTGAGCAAATTGCAGAATATTTACTCAACATTTTGTTCTTCATGTGATCGGCTCAAAATGATCTAAAATAGTCACTGATGAAATGGTTTGCAACGCAGCCATGAGAGAGAGAGAGGGACGCAGGTTTCAGTAGTGACATGAAAATGACGATTTTATGATGATAAGCTTACCGTTATCTTAAATGTTCATTTGTGTTTCAATAGGTTATAGAGGGATCTTACTGAACGTTTTTTTTTTTTTTTTTGTGGTGGGAAAGCAGTTCCGTAGAAGAATGACCCACATACACATTCACTACATGCAACATCATAGACGCAGAGACAAAACGCATAGAAAGATACGCACATGCAAAGTCAAAGTCTGTGTCTTACTGTAGAGCTTCACTGCATTGATGTGCGTCTACAGTCTATATCTGATTTGGGTGTGTTCTGCCTGTACCTCCACTCTGCCTGTTCACGTACTGTAACTGTATGTGTGTCTGCGCGAGGCTGTTGCCATCACACACACACACACACACACACACACTTATCCTCATCTGTCGACCTGTTGTCCATGTGCCTGTTGCTTCGTGTCGCAGCTGCCTGTACCTGCCCGGGCGCTGCTATTGTATCATTTTATGTCGTCTGCTGTCTGATTTTAACTCCTCCGTTCCTCCCCTCTGTGTTAGGAAAATAAAACAACAGGTGCAACGCTTTAAAATGGAGCACCCTCATCTCTAATCATGTTTGTGCGTTATCCTTTCATCTTTCCTCTTTGTTCCTGTGTGTGTGTGAGCCAGGTGGCGAGCTTCAGACCTCCTCAGGGACACTAGATGAAGGGCTGGATGAGGATGCTGACTGGGAGGAGGAGAGGGAGTTGGAGAGAGTGGCTTGTGAGGGAGACGATTTTATTCCACCTAAAATCATGGTGAGGATCTTATTTTCGGGCTCACATATGCAGTACTGTTCTGACTCTGTGAGTTTGAATCTGATAACCTTTTTAAAAAGGAGCTTCATTAGTGAAAATAACATTTGGTCTATTTTGGCTTTGAAGGTGAACAACTGTATCCATGAAGTACCTCTGAAAAATAATAACTGCCTCTCTGTTTTTCACAGTTGATATCCTCCAAAGTCCCAAAGGCTGAATACGTTCCCAACATCATCCGCAGGGACGACCCCTCTATCATCCCCATTCTTTATGTGAGTTTCAGCCGCTGACAATGTGATACTACTGTTAGATTAATGCTGCTTTTCCACTGACGGTATCAGTTCAACTCGCCTTGACTCAGCATGGCATTTTTTTGTGTTTCCGTTACGTGAGAGCAGGGACCACCAG
>JAPQRN010000027.1:10356584-10367017 GCA_037367275.1 Coranthus polyacanthus
TCACAACATGTGGTTTGCGTTAGCCATAAGGTGCGAAGTCTATTTGCAGAACTGCCAAACGTGGGAAAATATTTGTGTTTCCTGAAATCGACAAGCGCGTCCTTCTTTCTGACAACACTGAAGCGATGACTGATGACACTTTGACGTAAAGTCACGATGACAGATCCCGTCCCTTTCTTTATCACCATATGGTCGGCAAATCAAGTCTCGTTCAACACACAGACAGTCAATACGGTCACGTCTGATCTGACGAGTCACAAAACACTGAGCAGAAAGTCCGTTATTTGGAGAGAAAAGGGTGACGCATGACAACAAAGCAAACGATAGTGATGACAGGACTTCAACCATAAAAACTATGCATGAACACAGTGTCAGATTACAAAACCATGATATGTAATTGTTGAATTACTGAAAAAATCTTTTTAAAAATCATTAAAACATGTATCACACAGAATTACTGTAGTAGTGCACAGCAGTGGGAAAACATCTTAAAATATGACACATCTTAAAAACTGTTTATTAGGAAAAACTACTCTTAAATTTAATGAAGTCTTTGATGATGCTCTGACCTTTCCTTTTGCAACTGCACGGCATGTGACTTTGTCTGGGCCTCCCACATATTCCAGATTTGTTCATTTCTGCACATCTGTAGAAAATGCAGCGCTCTCCTTACTTTACAGCTTCACTGTCACATCAGTGAACAGTCTGATGTGAAATTCACACATTCCCCCTTGGGATGAATTATCAGAGCTGCTCATTTTTATTTGTACAAATTTTTTAAAGACATTCCACTGAGTATGGCGTTGCGGCCTCAGAGAGTTGCTTGAGACTCCGTTATGTCAGAAAGGGCACGACACTGCACTGAGCATCAACAGAATTAGGATTCACTCAAAGACGATTACAATCTCTATATCTCTATATCCATATTTCTACCGAGGTGTTTACATGCTTAATGAAAATGAATGTTCCTCTAATATTCCTGTTTACACGCAGCCGTGCATACTGTGATTAAAGCTTTGCACCGGTAACCGCCTTCTGTCATTCCTTCAACAATCTCCTTAAAAAAGTCGGCGTTGTGGTGTGTGTTCGTGCCCAAAAATCTGTCGATATTCAGTTGACTTTCATCACGTTTAAAAGGCGTGTTTCTCCTTTCGACTAGAAACGCGGGATGTGTGCGTGTCCAAACTGGATATGCTGTTTACATGACCCGTACCAAATTCAGAATTTGTCACATTTGGAATAATAGCAGAATATTACTGTGAAATGAAATGACTTATGATTCATATTCAGAAGCCTTCTTTGCACAACCGTGGAACGTGAGAGGTAGCGGAGTGGAGTCAGGATTTCCTCACGGTGTTTGACTTTATCTTATTTCTTTCCTCCAGGCAAAGAGATGATCGAGATGTACTTTGACTTCCGTCTGTTCCGCCTTTGGAAAAGCCGTCAGCACTCGAAGCTGCTCGACTACGACGACCTCTTGTGACCCCGCCCACCTCCGTCGGCTTGTCGGCCGGTTATCTCTCATCTGAGTCTGCTGTGCGGTGACAGGGCGTTGGTTGAAGGGCCCCCGAGAGGCTCCTAGGCCGTCTCTGTGGTAGAGCTGGAGCGGCATCGCAGCTGGGTCTTTTTTCCTCCCCTTCTGAAGAGACAGGGCGGCACTGTAGTCAGTCAGTGATGTACTTTTTCCTCCCTTATCCATTTTCACTTTCTGCCTATCTCTCTGAGAAAAAGAGAAAGAGAGGGACAAGAAAAAGGAGGAGAAGCGAGGGACTCATCATCCTAGCCTAAATGTGTCAGGAGACGCTAACTAGAGTTAGATTTCTGAGTTCAGAGGGGCTGTTAGATGTAAGAGTGACAGCGGAGAACAGAAACAACCCCTCTCTCCTGAGTTTAGAGGGCGACAGATTTGATTTTTTCTGCCGACCTGCGAAGGCTTACGAGGACGGAAGCGTTTTCTTTGTCAGGTGTGGCAAAAGGATTAGAGCTTCTCTGTAAATAAACAAGTGCTTACTGGAGCATTAGAGAATAGAATTTCAGCATCTCTTTCCATGCTTTCATGTGAAAATTTAGAAATGTAATTAGTCTTTAAAAGATGTAGATGTGTATTTAACACAGCTTTTTTAACATTCGGATCAGTGTATTAGTATTTCGTACAGACTGTTGTATTAACTCAGGTTCAACCCCTTGTTTGATACTAAGAATTGTACTCACTGTTCGTAAGGCAACATACTGTAGATCAGATTTAAAGGCCTTCATACTCCACATAGAGGCATCTTCAGTGGAAGACCATCAGGGATGTCATATCTTTACGTGTGTGGGAAGGACACAGATCTCTACATTGTCATAGCCTTTCAAGTTAGCCGTAGCCTAAACAGACAGACGTATTCATGCATGTCTTAACGCATTAACGGGGCAGAATCCTTACATTTTACCCTGCGGAGCCAACACTAGCTTTTCTTTATTGAGGTGTCGGTTCGCAGATCTTCTTGCTGTGTTTAACCTGTGCGTGTTTGTGTTGCATGTGTGTGTCCATAGCTTACCTGCATCTCTGCGAAGAGGTCGCACTTTTAGGACTTTTAGACCAAACTACTACGCAGACAAAAAGCTGCTGACATTCATACTGTATATCTGATTTATTTTACTATTTTTGCTCCCGTTTTCGGAGTAAATTAGAATTATATAACCCAGACTTAACTTGTTTTACTAAAAGTAGCAGTGTGGTGGAGGTGAATACTTTACATTTTTATTACCTTTATTCATACTCACCACCACGCTGTCTTTTCTGTGTTAATATACTCTTATTACATCAATATGCACAGTGCTTTTCATAGTCATTTGAGTGAGTATCACAATATGGAGTTCTGTGTCCCAAAAATAATCCTAACCGTGCCGTTCCTGTTATTACTAATATCCATTTTAGGACAATAGGACCTTTTTGCTAACATATGGGTATTTTGTGTTAAAAAAAAACAAACTTAGGAGTACTTTTGAGAGATGATTTTTTTATGTCAAAAGTGAAGCTGCACAAGCTAACATATGTAACTTTGACTTCATAGTATGGCTCAAGCTCCAACAACACTGTATCCTACATTTCCCATAATGCATTTTGATCGTCTCTTTCCCTGTTCTTCCTGGTATAGACTCACAATTTCTCTGACTTTTCAAATCACCCTCTTCTGCAGGACGCATACTATGAAACGCCATTTGTGCAAATAACATCTTCGATATTTCGTGTTTAAACAACATGAAAATGTACGTCAACAGGTTTTGTTTTGTTTTTTTATGTTTAATACGTTTAATCTGAACACGTCAACACAGGCATACCTGGCCCGGTCAACAGGTTATTCCATTCTCGTCTAACGGGGGCGTTAAAAATGAAATCTGAGGCACAGTGATTTTTGGCTGCTCCTGTGGAGCTCATAAACAAAACCATGAGGCTGAGCTATGACTCACCTCGACGCCTCAAGTTAACTTTATCATGATGATGCACTGTTATGCCCATTCAATTTCAATTTCAATTTCAGTCACTCATCCACAGTCCGCTGCTGAAACTTTAAATTGGACTGTCTATACCACAACTCTGGCTTATATTTCATACATTTCCTTTGCAGAGATCCGTAATTTATGTTGTTTGATGCCACTGATGATCGACCCGTGTAAATGTATGTGATTTAAAGTCGCTCATTGGCCACAACCAGAACAGGTCAAGTTTTGTTGCGTTGTCAGCCTGAAATGTCACGCCTTAAGACGCCTTAAGACCAATTATTCGATCGGTTTGGCCGATTAATTGGGGTCTATAGGACAGTTTACAACATATCCATATCAGCAGAACTTGGTTCCAATAGCGGCCGATGGCTTTTCCACTGGAATTACTGACTTTGAAGAAAAACAGTCCAAATCCAAGAGTCAGTCCCACCTAGATTCAGGGAGGTCGTATCTGCTCCAACCTATCGTTATTTATGCCGGCCTTTAAAAGTCCGCTATCGGTTGACGTTAAACACGATACCTCTAAGACATCATTTCCACAAATGGCGTTCTATATTGCGCTGCGTTCACAGGCTGAGTCGTACTCCACATGCCAAACAAACTGATGGGTGTAAAACCAGTGAATTACCCCTTTACCCGATGGCAGGATGACGATATTTTAACTCCTCTCCATCATATCAGACTTTTTTAAAACAAAGGCCAATAATTAACCTGATGTTCCATTTGGCCCAAATTGTATACATCCAGAATAAATAAATAAGGGCTGACCACATTTATAACAGTACTAACACTCATTATTAACTAACCATTACATTATAAAACTTACTAAAGCCAATAAAGTCAGAGGAAAAGGTTTTCTTGGATATTTTAGCACTTGTATCTCATTTTGTGGAGTATAGCTGCTGATTAAGTGTTAAGTGTAGGTGTCAGATTTGTGAGATTTACATTGCTTCACCCCAGGCTTGTGCTGAGGTGGCCATGTTCTTCCATAGCATCACCCCCTCAAATATAGATAGAGCTCACTGCCGGCGTGCCCTTGCATCCTTCTGTGAACCAAATGTCATCAAAAGGATTAAAACGAACGAGGGGATGAAGGATGAGTGAGTGGGATAATGTCACGTATCGTAACAGTGTGTGTCGTCGCAGTGATCATTCATCCCCTGCACATGTACCGGTCGCGTTCTAACCGTGGGCGGCCGAGCCCTTTCAGCGCTCTCTGTACATCCGTGCCTCGTGTTCTTGCTTCCTGATCCCTGCAGGTCCACTGAGCTGGAACATGTTTTTATATAAAACAAGGATGGTGTCGGTGTCTCTTAGCTCACAGGACCAGGCGTCTATATGGACATATGGGTTGTATAAGGACGGTTGCAGGCATTTGAAATATCTCCTTACACCTGTTTCTGAAGTCATAAAACATGCCATAATAATGAAATTTATAAATGTCTCGTTTATGGTGTAATTGCTTTTTACAGAGGGCAATAATAATGTCTTTGGACGTGTGTCAAGTGAGAGGTGAAACTGTTCGATCCACAATGGATCGGCAGGTTTTCTGGAATGATGCCCTTTAAACTGATTAAGATTTTTCTCAGCATCACTGACGCTGTCTTTTTCATTAAGCTCCTATTAGGTCAGACTGATGTGTTTTCTCTGTATTAAAATCATTTATGTATTACTATGTACTATGTCTGTGCTATTGTTGCATAAAAATGCATAAACACATACTGCTGTCAAATTATCATTATGCCAGAAAGTAGCATGTATCATTAGATCACTGTCTAATTGTAATGGCTCAGTATAATTACTGGAAACAACTATGACCTATAAATAATAATAAAGCACAGTAAAAGCTCTTGTTTTAGTGCTGTTATCGTGCCGTGAAGCAATCCAGCACGAAGCGAACTCTCAGAAACAGTGGCTTTATTTATCTTAGCTGCCAAACCAGACCTTTATTTCAACCACTTTTCCCCCATTTTTAATTAGCTGAAAATCCCACTTGTCTCGACAAATTCAGTGTAATATGTTATTTTTCACATCACGGCAACGTGTAATAGCCGTGGCTTCGCTGCTCCGAGCGTCCTTTTAACCAACGTACTGTTCAATCCACTCATCGTGTTTGGCTCACTCCACTTTGCGTTTTTTTTTTCTCCCATTTCTTGTTAAGCTGCTTTTTCTCAAACTCAACACTTTCTGCACAGATATTTCACATGAAAAGCCTCAGTGGCTCAAAGGCCATAAAGACTGTACTCAGACTCACATACTGCATACAAATATACTGTGTAGTACATACTACTTCCTATTGTCGTATACGGTCCAGTATGCAGTATGTGATCATTCATTTAATTTCAAATATATGCAGGAAGTGTTCAGGCTAATATGGTATCTTTTCTCTCCAGAGCGGTAGAGAGTGGAGCTTTAATTTTAATATTTAATATATTTTAATAAGTTAAAATATATACATCTTACTTAAGAAATGTGTTTCTTCACCAACTAATATTTAAGATTCAGTCTTGAAAACGAATAGTATAGTATGTCATTTATTTGTTCCTTTTTCTAATTGGCCAGACATTGTGCTGATCCATGGTCTTGTTTGTTTGCAGTCTTTATACTGACTACAAAATGAATGTAATATCAAACACTTTAATATGTTTTTTTGCTGTTGTGCTCTGTACATTTCCCAAACATTATTTAGGATATTTTCATGTGTGCTCATAATTGAATTACTGCTGTTTGTCTCCGGTGGTATCTGACCTTTGTTAACTGTACGTTCATGTTTCTGCTTCAGGTTGAGATAGTTTAAACAGTTCACTTACAAACCTTCCTTCTGTAGCAATATAGTGTGTGAGAATTGCCCTGTGTTTGAATCTAGTGATGTACAAGACGGGGAAACATTGTTTAAAGCATTGCACTGACGTTACTTGTTGTGAGTGATGGACAGAAACAAAGTGACAAAGTCTTCGCTGCTTTGGCTCCTTTATCTCCAGTGCAACCTCGCAGTAATCCTGCTCGTTCTGGACTCACCTGCTTTCTCCTCTGCTGTGAGTTTAACTAAAAGCCAAACCCCAGAGTGTAATTACACCGCTGCTCAGTTGTTGCAACTGCATCTCAAGTCAATATATTTAATCCTGCTCCAGTGTTGGGCTTAATTGCAAGTTGTGTTAAGAGTCAAAAATGGACATGGGTTTGGTGATTTACTAATGAGTTTTCTGATCGCAAAGACAGCAGAGCCTTGCGTACAAAACCTGTACATCCATTATCTAGGGAACAGCTCAGCAAATTCTCCCCAAGGCTGTGATCAGTAAGACACAGGAGTTCATACAGTTAAAAAATAAATAAATAGATGTAAATCACAAGCTGTATGATCGGCACAAGACGCATATACAATGTGTGTAAAATGGAGCAAAAAAAAGAAGTTAAACTAGTGTAAGTTTGTGCTTTTAATTAACTTGTTCTTTTATGAAGTGTGAGGTTTTTATGATGCCTCGTAATGAACAGCGTGACGCAGACAAGGTTGGTGCTCGGTTGGATCAGCTGCAGGGACACTCTGCTCTGTTGTGACTGGTTTTGTCTTAACGCAGATGATGACGCTCCGATGACGGCAGCTAAATGTCCAAATATGGACTAATGCCAGTTGTAGACTCGGAAAAATGACTTATTTAACGTTCTGTAAAACTGCCTTGATGCTTTAGGGTAGCTTGAATACGTTTTTTGTGATGGAAGTTACAAATGGTTTCAGCCGGTCTCTGCACCGAAGGAACAGTCTGTAAAAATTCAGAGAATTCAGTCTCAGCGTCACGATGCTGTTTTGTTTGAATTTGAAACGTAACTCAAGTTGCGAGATGAACATGGCGAAGTCCCTCCCGTTGCCTCTCAACATAACAACCACAGCTGATCCGATCCAGCACCGACCTGTGGACAACCTCGACCAGGACCGACATTCACAACGATATTAGATGCAGCTTTAAATAATGTACTTTACCAAATTCAAGTTCATACACAGAATCCGCTGTAATAGTACTTCTTAATCGTGTAAAACTAGTTACCATACTTTATTGTAACGCGTGCGTTAAGTCACAACCACACTTTACACGTTTTGTCTTAGTGCACTTTTCTAGGCACTTTTTTGTCCTTTTTGAGGCCGAAGAACAAGCTGATTGGCACTGAACGAATCTAAGGCTCCGTTAACGCTGCAAGGCTAAGTGCTCAGTTTGGATTTATTGCTTAGATTTGCCTTTTTTTTTTTTGGTTTGGCCGGTCACCTTATTTTTTCCACTCTGGATGCACAAAAGAACAATAGCAAAGATGCCACATACAGCACGTGATTCCTGTCAGAGAACGTCGATCTGGAGTGACGTAAAAGTCACATAAATTCTGATGTGGCTGCTCAGAGGTTCAGAAAGGTCAGATCTGCATCTTATTCAGGATGCAGCCCAAATCAGAATTTAAAAGATGAGATGCTTGTGATTTGGACAACTTTCATCTGCAGTCTGAGCATAGCCTAAGCTTAATATTCAGACTCTCTCACATAGTGATTAGCTTTAAGGTTCGTACAGGCATAGAAGGAAGCAGGAGACCCTTAATTTAATTTAGTTGATAACACTGAAGGAGTCGAGCATTTATAACTCCCCGAATGGTAAAAACGGTAATGCATGGACAGCCCTGGCAAACTTTGTGGATCCTGAAAACTTAAGTAGTCAAACCTCAGGCACCAACAGTAACTCGGATGTCAAGAGATTCTTTAATGAGGACTTGTGTTCTTATTAGTGCATATCCATTACCCTGGAGTTCACTGAGCGAGCAGCGTACACAGTTTGACTTGTGCCGGCTCAGAGAAGCAGACATTTCCATTTCCCCGAAAACATAATTACACAAATCAAGAGACTGATCTTTAAGTGTTTTCTCCTCTCCTTCCAAATGCAACGGTGTGTCACCATTGAGAAACACACTTCCCTCCAGTTCGAAGCTTTGTTTCGTCCTCCCCGCTGCTATTGTCAGTTTCCGTGAAGACTGCCAGGGCTCCGTAGGGATCCTGATTGAGTTTGATGAGGATGATGGATTGATGCTGCTTTGATTGCCCTGACAACTCCAGTTGGGCTGTGATTGTATTTTGGGAAAGGAGGAGAATCATGTGTTTATGTAACGTCTGTTTCACTTTACGTCAACCTCTAACTCATCTAAACGACGTTTTGGAATAGCTTTCTTAGATTAACACACAGTAGGAGTAATAGATGTTGCAATATGGCTTGAAACAGGTTTTAACATCTGTATGTCTTGGAAAAACTATGTTTATTAAAGATACGTATAATAGCAATTACATTACTGTATATCTGGTGATTTTGATACTAGTAGAAATGAAGAATATATCTTGGTAGCTTACATTAGCTTTGGGGATCTTACTTTGAATAGACAATGTAAATGGAAGTTTAATACATGGTGGCAATTTATTGTACCTGAAATAAAGAAATGTTGTTGCACTGCACAGTGTTGGCTTATTTCATAACTTGTTTTATTGAGTGATGTAGTAGAAAGGGTTAAGGTTTCTATTCACAGTGTACCTCAGTGCAGACAACACACAGCTGAAAATGTACAGGCTTTGGATGAAAGTCTCCAATAAATTATCCATTTGTGTGCAAGTTGCATGAAATTTCTTCCCGACCACTGATACAGTACATTGAATTGTGCTTTATTAGTCCCTGTAGAGAACTTAAATCATTACAGGAGAAGATAATAGGTACAGATAGAATTAGATGTAGTAAAAGATATCGAGACAAAGATAAATACGTAGAAAGCAGCCTCCGACAGGGAAGCTAGATGTTATTATTCATCACAAACGTCGGCGGCAGGGTCTTGCCTTCAGTCCGTTACCTCTGCCTGTTGCTTCAGAATATAACTATGTATTTTCCAGCAGTAATAAGTAACATTGGATGCATTTTGGTAAATCTTTGGTGATTTTTGGGAAAGACATTCAAGGTGGCCGGAGGATGAATGCCCAAGACATTCCATGTTGTTTAACCGGCACAAAGGTTTTAAATTGTCAAGTATTGCCTCTGATAAGGTGGCGTATGTTACCAGACAACATATCCTGAGGACTGTAGCACCAACAACTCCTTAACATTTTAGGCCCAACTTTTAAATTGATTGACATGAGATTTGTTTCACTACAGAGTAAACTCTAAAAAAAAAATCATCATTTAATATTTAGTCCAATGTCAAATTTTTAAATATTTGTCCCTTTTATGCCCATGTTTTAGGATGAAATAAAGGAATGCCAACATGCTTTGTAGCTCCACTGTGAGCTACAAATAGAATTGTTAGCCAAACAGATGGAGTGGACATATGTGCAGAGTTTGCAGATGTGCAGTGTTGGCTTTTTGCTTAGACGATGTCCAGGTGGAGCCTTAATTAACGCCTGTCTGACTGTGTTACTGACTGGACTCAATAGTTTGAATACAAATGATGACCCGACAATGTCTGTAGTAGAATTAGTCGTAGTAATAGTGGTACACGCGAACACATAGATATAGATAGGAACACGGTTCTCTTCAGAAGCCTCACAGTGACCAGAATGTGCTGAATAATTGAAGAAGAGAGGCTGAAGCAAACCAGACGACACCATCACAAGAACAGAGTTAGTGCTCAACGCTCGTGGGATGAGCTTCAGCCTCAAAAACCGAAGGGTGAGTAAAGACGTAGCAGGAGCAGGAACGAAACAACTTGGAGAGAGAAAACATTCCGTAACTTAGATATCGTGATATTTAGTCGTCAACTGGCAAATTAAATTAAATTCTGTTTTATTTATACAGCGGCAGTCATAATATACAATTATCTCAAGGCACTTCACAAATTAATGCCAAGGCCTTAAAAATACAGAGAAGAACCTCTGAGAGCTTCCTTTACAGAAGAAGAAACCTGGATCCAGGTGGATGGTGGTTGGGGTGAGTGGAAAGAGG
>JAPQRN010000027.1:10382857-10395774 GCA_037367275.1 Coranthus polyacanthus
TAAAGTGGATCTTGTGGAAAATGAAAGTCGTTTCTACCGTCACCTTAGTTTTTACAGTCAGAAATGTCAAGTCGCATTCACATTCACACCCTGCTTCCTCCTACAGTAGAATGCCACCAGAGAAAGTGAGACTGAAGTGAGAGGAAAAGTATATAAAAGTGTGAGTCCGATACCAACCATTCGATGCCCTGTAGTGTTGTAAACACACACAACCATGTCATCATGCATTCACGCTTGTGACCGCATTCTGAAGGCAACAAGTTCTCTGCAGGAAGGACTTTGTGGGCCAGTTTGACTTCACTTTGTGGCCTTTTTATTTATATTTAGTAAGGTGTCTAAACTGAAATGTAACTTTATCCTCCAGCTACTGTTACACAACAGAAAGTGATATTTTTAATATGAAGAGAATTCTGTTTTTTATGCTTTTATGGAGCTGAAGCTTCATCCTGACGACTGACTAAATGTTTTCGTGTGAAGTAGCTCTAAAGTCTGAAAGCCTGCTTGATGGCATTGTTGAAATGATCCTTTAATATAATTTGCATGTGCAGCTTTAAGATGTGTTTTGTCTTCGTGTGAACCTGTGAACCTGCAGATGAACAAAACACTGTTGATGTGTTTTGTTGAGATGTTGATGGACTCCCATTTTTCTTGTTTTGTGATATGTTTAATGCTGTGATGTGTTACCTGGAAACACCTGTTGTAATTTCTGTGTAACAACCATTAATACAAAGTACAAATTTGTTCCTTTACTGAAGTAGTTTCCAGGTATCTGTGCTTGTGTATTTTTTCACTTTTACTCACTACATTTTAATACAAATACCTGTGCTTTCTACTTTATAGTACATTTCCGAAACAAGCAATTACTCTAGTTTTAATGCTTTTGAGCCACTGTGCGTCTTTCCAACATCAAAACCAATTTCAAGCTAAGTGAATGGATCAATAACACACGGAAAAGACAACGGGTCGGCCATCCATCGGCACATATCACTCAACTGGACAAAACAGATGAGAAAGGGAGACTGGACTGTATTAATATGAGGTTCAGTTATCTAGGAATGTACTTTCTACTTTAACACTTCGAGTACTTTTTTACTTTCGCCTCAGTAAAGAAGTCAAATCAGTACTTGCTGGAAGAGCTGCAGACGGTAATGTGATGCATGCTGTGACAGCACCTTAATTTCACCTGTATGATCTGTGTGGGAGGTAAATATAATAACCTTCTTCGTGAAATTAAAGTAAAACATCCAAAATTACGCAAGAACAGTACCTGCGCTCCGTGTGTCCTGCTGTTTTCCAACAACATTTAGATTGTGCTGTGCTTGTGTGAATTTCAGCGATAATGGAAAGTATAAATATATCCAAGCTGCAGGCTGCCAATCAGACCATGATGGCTTCATTATGTGACACTATTTGGGTTTGTCTGTTGTTCTTAATAAGTGCCTGACTCTGAATCACAATGCTCTCCCTTCCCTGTAAATTCAGCTGCTGTCACTGCTTCCCTGGAGCCCTTCTGTTATTCACTGATTATGGATCTGCTCCCAGATTTGCCTGTGGATGAGGTCATCGTGAGAATCTCCCTTTTCGCAGTCCAGTGAAAAGAGAAGGTATATTTAAAACCACAGGTTAGAAGTGATGTACAAAACTTAATATCCTTGCAGTTTTTTTGCCACATTATTAGTGATTTTGTGCAGCAAAAATTAAGGTTATTTCAAGTGTTTGTCTTCTAAGTCTTTCAATGCCTCATAAAAAAATGTGGGTGCATTGTAAGAGCATGCACCAAAACTAATGGGCATCCAAAGAACACCCTTTTCTTTCATGCACTTGCTTCACTGCCCTCACTCCCCCACCATCGTCTTGCTGCTGCAGGCACTTTAAAATCCCTCTCGCCTGCACTTCATCACTGTTTGCTCACATTTCCTTCGCTGGAGTCCTCGTGCCGGCATCACGCCAGCTTTGAGTAGCGGTCAGTGGATAACAAACTGCTCTGCCACCGAGGTCCAACAACAATCTGCTGCTGCTCTGCCAGCCCTGATCTATCTTCAATCGTCCGCTATTGGCACCACAGTAAATCCTCCGTCAGCGGCCGCACTCCAATTACAGAAAACAACAGGAATGTACAACCACGTTTACACCTACTGAAAGCACAAGGAGAGCTTCACTAGAATACTGATGAAGCTCTTATGGGGGAAATGGTGAAGTTGTGAGGGTGGGGTTTAGGGGGGTGGGGGTGTCACTTATACTGTATGACCTCCAGGATTGGCTGAACTCCCTCTTTACAATCCCCTCCCTCCTTTATAGATATCCCCTTCCAACTATCCATTAAAGGCACGCCCTCGGCATCACGTTCACTCTGCCTCCAGCTTTCTCAGCACTTTCGGGGTCAGTCAGTCATTTGCGGGGAGACAAATGAATATCCGCAGCCCTCACGAGGCCTCAGAGCCATTAATTGAAAGGCTGATCGGCTGGGCTGCCTCAACACCGCTGGCTCTCTCCAAGCATGTTTGGTCAGTGCCAAGGAAAAAAAAAAAAAAACTTTACTTGGAGGACTTCACGCACAACAGATCCTGTTCAAGTTAAACTGGCATCTACTTTTACACTTACAGCCTACGTGAAGGGAATATGCCATTAAGATCGTGCATGCCTGCTGAGAAATACTTGAGAATTGTATTTTTGTGGCAAATGCAAATAAATGGTCACATCAGGTTGAAAGGAATTTCATGCGTTTGGTAACACTTCTGGTTCTGTTGCAAACGAGGAAAGAATCAGTCGTGAACATAAGATATAAGTCGTTAAACATACTTTTTGAATATTACTGAATATGATAGAATATGTATACAGAGAGGCCTAAATAAAAAGGATGGAAATGTCAAACACATGACACATTTATTTTGATCCGCACAGAAACATAAATAGCCTTAAAAGGGAGCATTTTAAGATAAGTGGCGTAACTGGTTTGGACTGTGCTGCAGAAGGAGATGTAAAGGACGTACATGTTGTCATTTTGGACAGGTTTTGATATGCGTGTGTTTTAGATAATGTATAATGCCTTACTATGTGCTCCATGAGGTGTTTCAGATTGTTCGTAAGGCTTTTTGAGGTGGTTGCCAACAGCCTCCAGTGTTTCTCTCTTCAACACCATAAAAATCCGGACGGATGCTACAGACAGAACCAGACGGGACTAGAAGTCAAAGGTCACGAGCTGTCAAACTTTGACAAAAGGGTGATTCTTACACTCTCGTTTGCAGGTCGTTGCAAGGTTTTGTTGTTTCTAAACTGATGGCTGAGACTCCAAGTGTTTTGTAGTTGAGAGGTTTAATTATAATTTTGATTTATTTAATGTGTTTGCAGTTTTATTTATTTCATTTGTAAGTCGTCACAAGATGGCATTTGACAAAGACGGTATTCCTCTGCATGTCTGTCGTGGCTGGTTTTCTTACGGGACCACCTTCAGCACGGAAAATCGGACTGAAGGAGGAATCTGCACAACATTCATCTTCATCAACTTGCTTTAATTCAGATAATTAAGTAAGTGTGAAAATATGCCTGCAAATGCAGTTTGTTGGACTCTAATGCAGGTCCCCACGGTGGACCAGCGTCCTGTGTGTGAGAGTTTAAAACTGTGTCTACAATGAAGACTTATCATGAGCAATACAGACGGATAGCAGGAGCAGCAGCAGCATCTACACAGGAGGCATTCGGGCACCTTTTGTTTTTTAGGCCATCTGTATTTTTGGAAGCACTGAAATCCCAACACACAATCACTGTAGTCAAGCCTGTAAAATGCGAGAAAATATAAGCCCAAAAATACACTTCTAAATGCGTAACATGGGAGCAACATGCGACCGATGAGGACAGCTGGTTGATTAAAATAGGGTTACACAAAAATGTTCACACTTCTGGCCTGTGAGCCGCCACAGTGTGACACAAATGTCCTTCCCAAAATCCATCCTCCAAAATCAATTTGCACCCCATTCTTTGATGTTAGGTCACCTTTTCTGGTCTCCTCTCTGCGGACCAGAATCTCCTCTTGGCCTATTTAACATCATTCATGATTCCTGACATTGACCTGAAAATGAAAACCTAAAAACCCCGTGTTACAAAACAATCTCAGGGCATCCGTCCTGTTTAATGGTCAGATAATGAGGTACAGAAAAGGGCGACTGCCGTATTTACTTGTGAAACAGTGAGACTGACACAAAAAAAACATTACACACACACTAATCAGCCAGTGACTTATCACTCTCACTGCACACATCACTGACACATCTCTGTTTTTTTAACTCCAGGTATTGATCCAAAAAGCCATCTCCCACATCACACCTTCATGCACTATTTCACAGACGCCCCGTCTGACTGACTGATGAAGGCCATTCATTGTGAGTCTACAGGGAACGGATCTGATGCCATGCAGAATCCTGCTAAATCCCTCTGGTCTTTTTTTCCATGCCTGGGGTCTGACATTTCCAGGCTGTTCATCTGTCAAAGACTCCGTGTGTTAGCCAAACACAAATTGGCAGAAGTGGAACAGCTACTGAAATGTGTATGTGAGGTTACTTCATTTGTCATACATCGTGACCATACGCGCATACGTTTTACACAATCGCTGGATGCTTTTGCTTGCTCTGGGTTTATTTTAATAGGTACTGATTCAGACTTCAGGTAGAAGTACAGTATTAGGGGTCAGTAAAACAAAGGAAGGTGCTTTTAACCTCGTATCTGAAATTTAAAAAAAGATCCCAGTCTGTCAGGATGAATGGGCAAAACATTGATCGTCTCAGTCAGGTTCCTCAACATGCAGCCATTCAGGGAAATGAAAACGATTCTGTGTCAGAGGTGAAAATACATACGAGATTTCTACTCGGCTCATAATCAAACCGCATCTGGAAGAAGAGATGGTGCTAGATTATTAGAGAAGAAGGGAATGTGTGAGAATAAATGCAGAGTATAGCGTTATGATGGCGGTCACAACGAGTGGTACATAAGAATGAAGTGCAGACAGAGGATGCAATCGATGATCGCTGTGCGTCTCACAATCTAAACCTGGACCTGAACAATCCACGCAAAAATGTGGGCAAGTCGGTAAAAGACCACCATGATACTATATGCCTATCTGGCCACTACAACGATGATTTTCCACAGCAAGTGCTCTCATTTAGTTATTTAGTTTCATGTTAACGATTGCAATAAAATGAATCGAGTTGTGATTTGGTGCACAGTCGGTTCATAAAGTACCACTCTATCTTGCCAAGTTGCCTGCAGCCACAGCAATTAAACTAGTCTAACGCTACCTGTGACTGGTCCAAGCGCTGAAACATTCTTGTCAAAACTGGACCTAATTAGAACATATCTAAGAAGCCCCATGGCGCAGGAGAAACTGTTGGGTATGGCCAATGTAAGTGCTGAAAATAAATGTGCTCACAGTTTTGACTTGAAGAGGGGGGTATGGGATTTGGTTCATTGATACTAAAAGATAAGTGCACAGATGCTCACCTGCAAGCCTGTAAGAAAAGCATCATTAACAAATAATGTGGGCCTATTGCTGACTATGACGAGTGCTTCTTCTGTTTTAAATTAATATTTTTTCTACAAATTAAGTGAAACCCCATGAGGTTAAGAACTGGCGTGAACTAAGCGTCCTCTTGCTGCCAGCACTTTGTGAAACTGAGTAAGAATGTGTGTCAGATATCCAGCCTAAAACTAATCTCACCTCAGTTATAGGAAAAGCTTCCTTCACAATCTGAGTTGAGTGGGCAGGTGGGTGTTTTTACAACCGCTTCGATAACGAAACCTGTGACAGTTGAATGATCAGGAGTCGAGTTCCCTGGATAGCTCCACAATCATGGCTGTGGTTGTGATACTTTTTAAAATGTTAAATGGGTCCAACAATAAACTCTCTCACGGTCTGTTCTGCGCTTCCAGGTCTGAATAATAACTAAATAATGAATAAAATAGCCTGAGGGTGGCCTTGCGTTGGCTGCAGGGGGGTCGTCTTATTGTGTGTAGTGTTACGGTACTATGTCAAAATATTTCCACTATAGTGCAATGATGCATTTTTTTCTTGTATAATAAACTCATCTTCATACGTAGAATTATGCTATTAAATGGAATGAAAAGTGAATATTTTCGAACTCGAGTTATCTGAGGTTGAAATCAGGAATTTCAGACGCTGCATGTTGAAAAGAAAGCTTTCCCTCCTGAGCTTCTGGATGCTGAGATTGTTAACTGTTGCGCAGAACGGTTGATTGGCGAGAGTTTCCAGCTCCCTGTGCCGAGTGGCTCATGGGGGATTGCATCAGCTATCATACACCGCACTGTACAGAGGGTTTGATTCCGAGAACGGGAAACAGGTTGCATTCCCTAGACTGAACTTGGTGAGCTACAACACAGCTACTGAATCTGAAGGAAAACACACGGCTGTGAGCTTTCTTCAAGCGTGCTGTATCACTCACCGCAAATCTTTCTTTTAAACCTCGAGTCTGTGAAACTTTATCACGACTATGGCAGCTGCTGTTGCAACAGTCTGTGTTGTTATAGTACAGATGGCACAAATTATCCACCAAAAGTCTTTAAGGTAATCGAGTTCTGTTGATGCAGTTTAGTGGATGGAGTCAAATAAATCAGCAGTCCAATTACCAATACCTACATGTTATCACCACGCAGTATCTATTTTACAATACTTAACAAGAAAGTGCTGTAGAAAAGAGCACCGAATTGTTTTTTTCTTTAAAATGTCCTTCACGGGATGAGAATTATCGCTCATCTGCAGTTCTGTTTAGCTGTGTGAAGTGTCCGCTCACTGTTTTGGTTAAATGGCCCGCAGTTTTATCATTTTAGTTAAGTACAGTTATTATTATTATTACTATATTATGATCTTCAACATAAATGCCTGTCGTGTTCAGTGCTTTACACAACCTGGTCAAAACAAAACAGCAGACAAAGTTAGAAACGAGTATACAATCAGATACTTTTACCGTGAGTTGGTGGATTTCCAAACTAAAAAGCTAAAAAGAAGAGGGAAAACCGGACTCGTGAGGAGATCGCATCATGTTGTTAAAGTGGTGCTGCTCAAGCTCTGATGGGTAAGAAATTATCTGCAGCATTGGTACAGCTCTAATCTAAAGAAAAACAAGCAAACTCCTCCCAAGGCTCAGAGAGTTTCTTGAAGCAAAAAAAACACCAACTAATACCTGCATAAACAGTATGCTTATTTAACCAAATGGTTAGCTGTAGGGGGGAATGTTTTCTCATTCCCTGATGTCATGCCTGTTTCTTTTGGTAACCTGTTTTCGGGGCATTGTTTGCCTTTTTGAAGAAGCTTTCGGAGCCTTGTCAGCAGAGCTTTCTGTTTCAGAGGTCAGTGCTTCCTTTGCTTAGCCTTTAGCTTACAGTGTGTACAGTGAAAGGAGAGCACGTAGGCATGTCTTATCCTTGTAATTGCTTGCCACTTTCTGTGTGTGTACATAAAGGATGCATACAGTGTGCTTTGGTGTAAAGTGAAGGTCAGCGTGAACTCACCTGACTCCTCCAGGAGTGAAATCATCTGCTCCTCGCCTCCAGACTCCCGTTATCACCTCCATTCTACACACAACATTAAACTGGAAGCTGTTCTGTCTGGCCTGCAGTGATTACTGCACCGATAATGTCCCAGAGCAGGAAGAGATAAAAGATCTTAACAGAGCCATTTATGTAGCATCCCAACTTCAAATCCAGGCCCACGTGACACATTCACACACTTTAATAATGTGGACACACACCTTAAGCACTTTCAAGACATGACGAGACAAAGATCAGACGTTCCTGCATCCGCGATACATGTCATGAATGCTAAAACTCAGCAGTACTCATTAAAGTCAAGGTAAAGGGACGCAGACGCAGGAAAACGTCTCATTTACTCTGCATGAGGTCAGTCAGTCAGTCAAGGCCATGACACCAAAGAAATTGTTTTTGTTCTTTATATAAGTATAGTTATCTCTGCTGTTTCAACCCAGATTGATTTGAACTTGGTAGATAATGGGCGCGTCTGGTTTTTGGGTTGTAAATTTCAGTTGGTGTGAAGCTGAGCCCAGAGAGAGGCACTTCTTGAACTGTTCTAGTATATATTAGGTTTTGGGATTAACATTTAAAGCTGTCGACACACCGTGACATATCACCTTTAAAGCTGCTATGGTGAACATGTTAACATATTTATGGAGACGCTGACCACCTTTTATTTCTAAGTCTTATTTCTGGCCACCTGATGAAAATGAGTTCACTCTTCTTTACTAGTCTTTACAGCTCCTAATTAAAATAATATATAAACCCCATATATGTCTTTAACTTTATATCGTTTCTCCTCATTCTCTCTGGCCTCAAAAACTATGCTGAGACTTCCCCCTCCTATAACAAAGCCTAATATGCAAATATTGCATTGATATCGGCCCAGAATTATAATAAAATGCATAGTTTATTGTCAAAAAACACAACATTTTCTTAAATGATCCTGATTTTAATATAATAGAGCCATAAGTTATTGTCTTGATACTAAGTCAAGCAAACTGAGATTATTAAAAAAAATGAACATTTTTATCAAAGTGATGCAGATGGTAAAAATGAAATGTATCAATCGCCACTCTTTTTATTTATTTAAACGCTATGAGATGAGAGCTAAATTAGCATTTTTCATCTCTGTTGTACAAACACGCAGCTCACGTCGTTTCCCTCGTGCTGTTACTTTCAGTTCTACAAAACTGTAAGATTTGTCACAATGTGTAACACTGCAGATTGTGCGCTGTAGGGAGTGTGTGACCTGCTCAATTAGCAAAATGAGAGTGTTTCGATATAAATAGAATTAAAACATAATTGTGGAGCCTGCCAGAAATGTGGTCATTGAACTTTAGTGCTTGTTGTAATTATATAATTAAACACAACGTCCCTGGAACGTCCAGGTTTGGGCTGAGATCCGAACGTCTGCAACATTTGGCTCGGCCTCTGTTTGGTGCTGCAAGGAGACGAGAAGGATCGATGTGTCCTAAAGGGCCTGCAAACAGTTTCCTTTTTAAACCATGTGCATTAGAGGCTGAATGCAGCGTTTTCTGATGAAGGTTGAAGTTTATGAAGCGTCTGTGTTTATGGTTGTCTTTGCCCTTTCCACTGGTCTGAGGTCTGGTGGGTTCTGGTGGGTTCTGGAGGGTTCTGGAGGGTTCGAACCCAGCGCCGGCCGGCTGGGTCCACCAGCTGAGTGGAGTTTGCATGTTCTCCCCGTGTCTGCGTGGGTTCCCTCCAGGTACTCCAGCTTCCTCCCACGGTCCAAGAACAGGTTAGCAGGTTAATTGGTCACTCACTCCCAAATGGTTGTTCGAAGGTTGTTCGTCGCAGCATTTATGTCAAAATGATTAATGACGATCGAGCAGAACAACTGAGAAAGACGTGCTTTTTCTCACAGTTTGATTTTGCTTTGATTTCAACCCTTTTTTATTCCTTTTAACGGTTACATCTGTTGTTTTTAGTTCTTCAATCTTAACTTAATTTTAAGTTTGTTTCATGTTGTTTTTAATCTGCTTTTATTTATTGTTTTTTCTAAGTCCTCAGTGTGTTCTGATTGCGTTAACATTATTCAAATGTAATGTTTGTTCAGCACTTTGGGCGACGTTGCGTTGTGTTTTTGAATGTGCTATGTACATAAACTTGCCTTCCCTTATTATCTTTCTACTCTAAGTTTGATTGAGGCAGATGAAGTTATGAATATTTAATATCTGTATATAGTATTTAGCACGCAAAAATATGAAGGTATTCTCTGTTTGTTAATATGAGCGATACCTTTTTAACACATAAAAATATGACCCATTAGTTTGGTTTTAATTTAATTTTTTAGTTTATGTTACCGCCTTTGCCTTTTCTGTCTTTTATTCCTTGTTATTTCCTTTCCCTGTGGACTTAAAAAGCATCTGTAGCCTTTGTAATTATTTTACCTTTACGGCACAGACACAATATAACTACAGTGACACCGGAGACATTCATTTGATTACAATAAACAGGTGGGAGCTGCGTAATGGTCCGCCGGGCAGGATTTGCTACAGGGTAGAAAGTCAAATGAAATGGCAGAACAAATTACGCTGCTTTGTGCGCTTTGAATTATAATGTGATGTAGGAACAAGCAGCAGTGTGCTTTCAACGTATGAATCGTGATCAATACCCAAACGTTTGGCCAGGATTGTGACCGAGCGACGATGATGGAATATGTTCATCCTACATTCACCGACTGTATGCGTTTTCAACATAGAGATAACACTGACACTGTGACTGCAGTGACATTTGAGTCGCAGCAGCTTCCATCCAGAGCAGTTCAAGCGTCTTGGTTGAGCCGATACCTCCGCTCAGTGGACAGACGGAGAAATGCCTGTCGACTGCAGCGTGTGCAGCACGTCTGTGTTGATTTAATCCTTAAGCCTTTACCGTCACAGTTATCCGCTCTGCTCTTTTTGAGGTTGTTAAAATCATCTTGTGCCACTAAAGTGCACATACTACATTAGCTTTGGTTGAAGCTACAGAACGTCAGCTGCACCCCTGGACTGACCCACTAAATTCTGCTCATGTCGACTAAAATCTAAATGCTCTTTTTCATCCAAATCATCATACATCTGCTATATTTTGTTATTTATGTAAACTTTGACTGATTAGTTCATCCATTTTTAGCCTTTATCTGTTGCTTTTATATGAAACAATCATACATTATACTTAGATAACTATTTCAACTTCTCTGCTTGATAGATAACTCGTTTTTTTGTACTCACAGCTATTGTAGTACTCGAGACTGGTGTCAAGGAGACTTTTTGAAGGTCTCGCTCTCATCTCGGTCTTGTCTCGGCCTCAGACAAAGAGGACTCGGGATTTTATTTCCAGACCAGTCGAGACCACAAAGGGATATCGCTGTATTTCTGGTGCATTCTCTGATTTACTTGTTTTATTCTTTCCACAGGCTGCCTCATTCTGCTACTCACTGTCACCTCACCCCTTATATCAACCTGTAATATTTGAAAAAACGTGGCTGCTGTAATGGTCTTGTTGTGTATCTAGTCTGGTCTCAGTCTTGACTCGGTCCGGTCCTGCGTTGGTCCTGGTCTCGACCCCTCAAAGTCTTTAATTGTCTTGGTCTCGGTATGCTCTGGTCTCGGTCGCGACTTGGCCTCGGTTTAGTGTGTCTTGACTAAAATACTACTCTCAACTACAACATGTGGTGCATTATATGTTTTTTAAGTACAACTGTTTTACAAGTAACAAGTGTTACATGAAACATGGAGCTATATGATGCTTACATTAAGTGAAGTATTAAAAAGTGTCTCTATAAATGAAAATATTTTAGATGTCTTCTTGTATTTTATGTTTGTAACATCCTGACACACTAGGTATTTTTGGAAACTCTTGTTTGTCAGTGTTTTTGTTCATTTAAGCTTCTTGCTTGCATCCACCTCCACATTCGCTCAAACTGCATATTTCCACATTTCTGTCTCTATAAAACAGGACATCTTCGAGCGGTAACCTCCGTCGACTCACCACAGTCTGGAGGCAGGCAGCAGAGTGGAAAATAAGATCCCTTCCACCGTTTCTGTAAGATTTTCTCACAGGTCACAGAGTCTCACAGGCTAAAAGGATCCGTTTTAACAACGCTTTTATGCCCTTTGTGAAACCTCGGCTCTGCATTACCTGAAGTCATGTATACAGTATGCCTCCACCTTCGCTCTGCTTTGTCGTACACAAGGCCACGTACCCTATCATCATCCTCATCAGACCAAACACACCCACACAAACAGGGATCGGTCTGTGCATAATTCACCCTCATCAAGCCTATTCTTCATATTCTGATGTTGTGAAAACCCTGAAAGGAGCCACTGAATCTTTCATGATCTTTTGATGTGTTTGTGCGGCGCCTTTGTGTCTCGTAGGCACTAAGAACAAGCCCGGCGGCTGGAGAATGACTGCGTACGGAGGGGGAGGCTGGGCAGTCTTCAGAGGCTGCAGAGAATCTGAACAGGTAGGTGTTTCATAGGAGCTCAAAGAGAGTCCTCGCTTTGGTCTATTAATTGGACCTAAATCCATTATGTTTCACATTAATTATGCTAAAAGCCTGGCTTCAAAGGCAGATCATTAACATGGTCAACAGCTTCCAGGAACGGACTAAGTGGTGCACTAGTCAGACATGAAAGCAGGTTGCCTACAGTCTCTGCAACAGATGTTTGTTAGGTACGAACTGTGAAAATACTGAAAGCAAATGTTAAAATGGCTTATTTTATGTGACTGAATTACTCAGGAGTGATTCATTGCTTAAGTGAGGACATGGAGGTTAGTGTAATTTGGCTTAAATACTATTAAAAAGTGTTTTCTTTATCTACTGTTGGTTGCTCAACGAGGCAACAAAAAGGACCCAGATCCTCACTGGTCCTGAGGCAAATCACTTTTTTATCAGTGGCGGAATGTATCTTTACCCAAGTTTGAGGTACTTGTACTTCTATTTTATGCAACTTTATTCTTCTACTCCAATACATCTCAGAGGCAAATATACTTTTTACTCCACTGCCTTTTTCTGGCGGCTTTAGTTACTTTTCAGATTACAATTTTTCATGCCCGTCCTGTCCAGTGAAAACCACGTATCTCCAAATGTATTTATGTCGAATATTTGTGATAAACTGAAGGATTAAATGGTTGGGAAAATTCTTTTAAACCTTGTATGGTATTTGAGTCAAATTGACCCGTTTTCAAATTTTTACAAAAAGAAAAAAGGGTAGAAGTATACGTTTTTTTTTCTACCTGAAACTCAACGGCCTTAGATTATTTTCTGTGATAAACATGTACAAAAAAATTTTAAAATGTGATCACACATGCTACTATACGTCACACATTTCCATCCTTCATATGGTCTTCACATGGTCTTCATATGGTCTTCA
>JAPQRN010000027.1:10415666-10443231 GCA_037367275.1 Coranthus polyacanthus
TAGATCTTAACAGGTGGCGTCATGATCTGCCAGTGTGTGGATGAGATGTTAATGATCTTCACAGAGGTCGTCAGATCGTCGGAACCGACTGTTTTCACAAAATAGGAGTTTGTTCGGGGAACTGAGACACTTTTCGCCGAGGACTCCATTGAAACAGAGCCTCCTTGCCGGCCATGGAAACGTAGCGAGTGTCATAATAGTGCTCTAGCTCTACTGTCGCCAGAAACGCTGCTACCGGACAAAAAATTTGTGATGTTGAGAAGCAGAAAAACAGAGCGAGAGTGTGATGTGTGGGAGGGTGCAGAGCCTGTGTTTCAAGAAGAAACAAAGAGGAGAGATTGCATGTGTTGTGAGGGAAATCCTCGAGCACTTTCTGTCTTTTCAGGTCCATAAAATTCACACTGAGGTAAAAGGAACCGCTGTTTTTCTTGTAAGATTAAACATATATATGTCAAAAGTTCGTGGGAGATGTTACCTGACGATGTTGGGGTGGGAGAGTTTCTGCAGCAGGCTGATCTCTCGTACGATGCTGTCTTGGTCCACGTCGTTTTTGTAGATCTTCACCACCATCACCTTCCGACTGGTGTTGTGGATCACCTGAAGGACAAAGTGTGAGCAGGGGTGACGAGGATACAGTGGAGACAGTGTGACTGCAGCTGTAAAAGTGCATCAGAAATCAGATTGCAATCATTCTTTCTCAGTATTCTGTTCAACGTGGAAGCTGTGACCTCCAACCAGTCATCCATGCCCGGGCCTCTTTCTAGCTCATTTCATCTGGGACAAAGCCTAAATGTATGAAAATCATCTCTCCCTGTTGCTCGGTTCTTGCACCGCTTCGGTTATGTAAGGCCTCAGCTGGGGATGAATACTCCGAGCCCCCGTGGCCTCCAAAGCTGGTGGGCCAAACACGGAATGGCAAGAATGTCCCAATTAGAGACAAAAACAAAGCGAGCCTTCATGGAGCTCACACGTAGGATGACAACAAAAAAAAAAAAGTGGGAGGGAGGACAGAGGAATACCTTATAGACTTTGGAGAAGAAGCCACTCCCGATCAGCTCAGCCGTGAAGTTTTCCCAGAATTCCAGTTTACGGACAGCTGTGCGGAGCTTCTGCCAGCGGTCCACGGTGTAGTACTTATCAGAGGACTCGCCATACAGAGTGGGACTGGTGGGCTCTGAGGACACGTCCACATCACACATCCTGGAGATGTCCGCTGGGAAAGAACACACGCCAAGACACGTGTTAGAAAAAAAGACGCGGCAGGTGACTGGTTTGTGCTGCAGAATAAACAAAACTGCATCGTCAGAGGAGGTTCATGAACAACACCTGAGCCCCGAACACATCCGGAGTCTTAAAAACACGCCTCTCTGTGCATCTCCCAGCAAAAATCGACTGATAACAGGTGCTTCTCAGCTTAAAGACAGCAAACGTCCAGAGAACAAACGGAACTGGAACACACCTTCACAGCCTTTCATTATAATAAGAACAAATGTTTCAACACTGCCGTGTCTTCATCAGAGTCAACGTGAGGGTCACAGGTTTGACTGTGTCCAACCACTATGAAGAATTCACCTCAATAGTATTTAATAAGCTTTTATTAAAACTTGAAACTATAAAACTTCCAGTAACAATCTTTTAGATTCGTTTTGTGAAACATGACCAGTACAGTTCTCAGTCTTGGATGAGGTTACACCAGTCCGTTTCACAGTGTGGTATTGTTCCTGGGAGTACTGTGAGCACCACAAACAAAGCTCCATTCACTTCCACTGTTTTGAGGTGAGGTCTCAGAGATAAGAATTTCAAAACCAGGGTAAATAAGACCAACGTGTTCTGCATTTTCACAGCACGTAAGGGACGTGAGGGGAGTGTTTTTGTAATTCGGGTAAACCAGCCTTTTGAATGAGAGGGATAATGATGTAACACTGAGCAAAAATGTAATGTAATGAGGTTTGACTGGACCAACACATCAGCGTTTAATCACCTCATAATCCAGCTGAAAGTGACGGGGAATAATTATGTCAAGACAGAAAAGCCAGTAGGTGCAGCTCACAGTGTTTCCATGTCATTCTCTAGGTATTTGTATATTTTGATATATACTGACCACGTCTTTCAAAATACACATCTCGCTGCTAAACCAACCGCACCAACACAAAAGGCTCTGTGGCAACCAAAAGGGCGATTTATGCATTTAAAAGCGACCTTGGATGAAAGGGAAGCACACAAAAGGTGTCATTTCTCTCTCCCACTTAAAAGCTGAATGAAGATAAAGGGAAAGTGACTCTACTTTACGCTACGAAACAAAGGCGGTGAATAATGTGAGGCTTAAAATAGACGGAGGGACAAACTGAACGCTGTCCTGAGAGATCGAGGGAGCGGCTCGTCCTCGTCACACAAATTAGCGTAGATATGATCTCACTTGTGACTGTGGTTGTGAAGAAATATATACTGTAGTGTAAATATTACACAAAAGGGACCGTTATGAATTATTTTTCTGCAGGAAGATGAAGTCAACAAAAATAACAACAAGTTATTAACTGAAAAAAAAGTTCAATGGAGCTCATGAAGTCTGACTAGAAAAACAAACCGTGCCTAAGACGTTCATTCTAAATACACTTATGAAAAACGGCATTTCAAGAACAGGACACTGCAAAGGGAAATAGATTAAAACAGGTGAGACTAACACAGACAGCAACAAGTAAAAGCAATACATTAATACTGCACCTAAGAGTATTATTTCTAATGCCTTAACCTTTGAGCAGCGTTTTAAAATTTGCAGCAGATCGATTGGTTGAACTATTTGTGGTTATTAATCACAAAACTCTCTGATTTATTTGTCCCACTTTGCAATTTTGCAGCTGCACAGAAAACGACATTTGAGTCATTACAGGATTTTTTAAAAACTATTTCTGCAAAACTCACTAACGCTAAACGCACTAATCGCAAAACTTGTCAATAAAACGGGCAAAACGTTCTCAATCTGTGAGTGCAAAGTAGAGAACGTGCATTCACTTCGGTGCACTTAGTAAATGCATTGATGGGGTTATAAGTGCTGGTGCATTCAGGGACCTAGGTGTTTCCAAACGGAGTGTGCAGTGTTGCTGGGATTAAAGAGCGCCGTGGAATGAGCTTCACTTCCACAGTGAGGTGTTTCTTTCTCACAAAGAGGGTAGTCCTGACCTAATTTCAGCCAGAGCGCCTACACTGAAGGCCAGAGTTTGTTTTTGCCACGACAACGGCCTCTCTGGCCATCACAATGACGCCGGTGGAAAGCGCACGCTGACACGCTGACACAATTGGCAGGGTTTTGTCAATCAAACTGAGGGAATCAACCCCGGCTATTCATGCTCCTTTTGTTCATTCGGCTCTGGACCAAACAATCACTGCACTTTGAGCTGCGACGCTGTCAGAGAGAAACGCTTACAGTGCAGCCCTATCATCTAGCTGTCACTCCGTCTCCCTCTTTTCTGCCTCACTTCAGACTACACTAAATAAGCCTACATTTTAAAATAGGATCCCATCAGCCTTGTTAGGATATCTTGTTTCTCACAGCCCTGTGCGGAGGCATTTTGACCTGTCATTGCACTAAAAGCAAACATGATAGTCAAGTCAAGTCAAGTCAAATCAAGTTTATTTATGCATGCCAGAATCGCAACTCACAAATCTGCCTCAAGGGGGTTTACACCCGGTTCAAACAAGGAAAACAAATCCCCCAACAGACAGAACTTAAGTGTTCTGTGTACGGTAATTTCTATTATACATACATCTATAAATATGCATGATACAATAAATCCAGCAGTGAAGACAACAACGTTACACCTAAACATGGGTTATTTCAATTTTTAAATAGAAGGACAAATACGTCATGGAAATGGAATCATCCGAAATCAGCAATCACAGGAACTACTTAAAGTCCCTTTATTTTTTCTGATTGAAAAAAATGCAACTTTTCAAAAGGAACATCATCACATCATCACAAATACATCTACAATTAAGTAGTTCAATCGTGCGGATGTGTTTCTGAATAAAGTCCACGTTCATGTCACTCTTGTTAAATCATTCATGTAGTTCAGCAGCGGGCTTCACATTACTAACAGATGGTTGGTGTGAATTCATTGTTATGGTAATAGTGACAAACTTGTTAGTGTGTAATTATCAAATTATACCTAGTGCTACTGTGTAAAGCTTCCACTTTGATCGGATCGGCTTTGTGTCAGCTTGGATATTCTCTCTTTAAGCTTTTAAGTTAGTAAACTTTACTCAATTACATAACCCAGTTACAATCTGTTTTGCAGTAACACATTTATTTATTATAGTTGTCACTTTTGGTGCATTTTATGTACAGCAAAACAGTTAAAAGTATAGACTATAGCACGTAGAAATATAACAGCTGCAGAGAAATTCTTTTTCTTATTCATGACACAAAATGAGTTACTTTTAGTATAAAAGATCATTAAACTATACCCTAAGGCAAATAAAATGTCATGAAAAAGGTATTCTGGAAAACAGTAAGATTATGCTTCCCTTTGTTTTAGCTTCTTCTTCTTCATCAGCTTAAACTCTGTGTTTTTCACATTCGGGATGAGGACGTTACACGAGCAACATACGAGGAATATTTCTGTTTACGGTGAAGGGACGTTATCGCATCCTGCTGTGAGTTTGACCTGCGTCTGACCACACAGACCGTCAACACAAATATCAGGGCCAGCCATCGCTTCACTGACGTCCTCACAGCTGATAAGGAATGTTGCTCCTGAAAGTTTCACAGTAATAATCACTTCAGAGCAAAGTGAGGTTTTTCCCAAGGGCTCCATCTTTAAACACAAGCCTCCTCTGGGGAATGTCCACAAAATCTTACTGGGATGTGATGTGAGCTCAAAACAGAGAGTGTGTCTACGTTTGTGTTTTCTGAGCAGCCGTGAGGAACCTCGTCACCTCTGAAAACAGACGAGACTCGCGTCAATAGGTGACGTCAAGGTAATGACTCAATCAAGACTTCACACTTGAAGTCAAAATGGTTCAAGTCCCGACGCCGCTGGCTCAGTCTGCTCTCCTTTTACACCAAGTAGGTGTTGATGAACTTGATGATGTACAGCTCCCCAGAGGACATGCCTGCAAAGCCCGAAAACACGCACGCATACATGGGAAATTTCCAGGTTTGCGAAAGTGCAAATTAAAGCTAACCAAATCTAAAATTGAGATTCTAGAGTGTGGTTGTGGATAACAGAAGCCTCTAAGCCCCAGTGACTTCAAGCGTAAAATATTTAGGCGATGCTGGTAACTGCACCACAGCAGAACATTAATCTGTTTTGAACAGCCCTCTAGTCATGACATTTTGGCTGCAGCCTAATGCATTAAAGCCAAGCACTTAAACTGGCCTCAGCCGGGCCACAGCAACTGCTAATTGCCTCATGGATTTTCCAAAGTGAGGTGACGCTCATCTCACAGCCACAGCAGCCCCGGAGCTTTGCCTTCGTCTGCAGGTTTTTTGAAAGCAGAGATGAAGGATCAGTGATACGAATGTCAGATGAGTTGACATGAGATCAATAAGGGACAGCCAGAGTTACACCACACATAACTGTGGCTCCCCGCTGGCAGCAGCTGTACTCGGTGGCGGACGGAGAAACAGTGCAGCGAGTTACGCCACAACTGCAGAACATAAACCGTTACACAACAAGCCACTGGTGGGAGAAGTATTTAAGTACTGACACCACATTGTGAAAATACTGCACTACAAGGAAAAGTTCTGCAAGTATTAGCAGCAAAATGCACTTAAAGCATGAAAAGTAACGGTAAAATGGTCTGTCAGTGTTTTACTATTAAAAATGATGCTTTTGGATTCATATCACTGCTGCAGGAAGGTGTATTGTGCATTTTACTGCTATAGATGTTTAAGGTTGGGCTCATTTTTCTACTTTTTCTACTGTTGGTAGCTTCATCTACTGCGATGCATCGTATCCTATGAGATCATCGTATGTTTGTAGCGGAGCCAGGGATGTTAGTCTGAATGAACCGAATTTAGAGTCGTGATGCAAAAACAACAACATTATTTGCATGATCAGTTCCGTGAATGCCATTAATTATACAGCTGCTGTCAGTCAAATTGCAGCGGCAGATGTAGCAGAACTCGAACATCAGCCTTTGATAAGACTCTCTGCTGACGTTGCATCCCTTGAGGCAGTCGCCATTATGCATGTGTTTCCCATTCGGCAGATATTGACTGGCAGGAAGGGGTGAATTTTTTTGGGGTCTGCTCCACATTATAGGAGATAAGCCTCGTGCCTGTCAGACCTCCCAGTGTGAATCAGCCTTTTCCCACATGAAGACAATAAAAGTCCCCGTTTCGTGTGCGAAAAGTCGACTCTACGCCGACGCTGTGGGTGATGTAGAAGCACATCTAAGCATGGAGCTATGCTTCAGATGTGTTTCTTACGCGGGCCGTGTGTTGACGTGGACGCTGAAGTAAAAAATCAACAGGTTCCGCCGCCGTCACGCAGGTGAAGTGAGCAGTGTGTCCCAGGCGTGAGAAAGAAGCGTCCTCCTCCCAGAGTCAAAGATCCTATTAAGGTCATTTTCAGCTTCTCTAAAGTGGAAAAGTATGCGTCCAATTCAAAACAGTGCTTTCTGTGTACGTTAACACGGGACAGACATTCTAATAACGGACCGGTAGATATATTGAGAGTTTGAAATGTATTTTTTACATTAACAAAGCTTTTTATGCAGTAAAACACGAAGTTTAGCTGAAGTGAATTTTAGTTTTTTAAGGGAAGTGTTCATTATCTTCAGTAAAAGGTGGCTCGCTGTGCGTTCAGGGTGAAGCGTCCCTCTAATTTTTCCTCTCTCTTAATGGTGGCCTTGTTGCTCCCAGCCAACAAAATCCCCTTGAGAAAATCATTAAGCTGATAAAAAAATGTCATTAATGTCAACTTCAATGGCATTACCAATAGAGACAGGCACTTTATGGGACTTTTTTTTGCCTCGGGTTTCGTCTGTCAGGCTACGTAACGGTTCTGATTGGTGGATCTTGGGTCTTAAAAGGAAGATGTGTAGCCACTGCTCAGGGGCTAAGAATAAACCAATGCATAGTTTTCAATCTAAAAAAAAATAGTGATTTATAAATGAATTGGGTTGCAATAGATCCATTGAAGTATTAATGGCACAGTGTCATATTACAAGATATTTCTATCTGACTTGTCCTGTATACATAAACAGCTGTTGTAATACATTGTACATATTGTAATCGAGTCTTATCCTTTATTATTTCTTATTTGTTGAGGTTGGTGTCGTATAGAGATGGACGCAGTCAGAACAAATGTGAAGTCAACATCTCCATCTCTTCCTGGTGGCTGCAGTATAGGTCAGAAATCCAGGTTGTTCTACAGGACTTGTACACATCCAGTAAACTAAGGTGATTTTTCAGTCTTTTTAGGTAGATTTCATGATTTTTGGTTGTTTTCAGGTTACGTGATGTTATACAAAAAGGGGGAGAGACAGCCGCAACGACCAATCGCGGTCCAGAATCTGTCCGACTTTCAGCTGGGGACCAATCAGGAATGTTCGGCGTCTCTACTGTGCAGACTCTGGCTCCAAATTCCAATTCCAACTCCTTGGCGTCCACCTTTATATACAGTCTACGTTCGGTGCATTGTGGGGTGTTTTATCTACAGCATTTCATACTTTTCCCCTTCTTTCTGCTGCTTTTTTTTCCTCCACCAACCAAAGACAGCGTTTGCCTAAATATAGCCGTCTATCGTCGGCTCTTTCCCTGTTGGCAGTCACAGCTTCAACAGGTTTCACAGCAATCACATATGACATTACGTAGGAGAAGCCATTTGGTACCCTAGAACCTGCTCATGTCATCCAAAAATCATACAGCATTACTAATTTGGGTTTAAAAATAGAAGTGCTCCTGCTCTGTGGTCTAAGCCTGAGGCAAAATCCAGCTGTATGAGTAAGGATCCACGAGGGCTACTGTTGTAGATCAATCACTTGAATTCTGAGGCCAACTAATGCAATATTGATGTGGTCTTGCTCAGTGAATACAAATTATGTTAATGACAATAATGGTAATCTAAAGGGTGTCACAGGAGATCAAAGCGCTGCTCCTGTGGTTCGGTAAGTCCAGTTCATTATCATTTCAGATAATGAACAGGGCATGACCCGTGGCCACAGGTAATGCAATCACTGCTCGCTGTGACTGAGCCACTGTATGTGGTTTAGGTGTACTCTCCCAGACAGGCTGCTGCTCTGATTACCAACCACAGCACCACCAGATCAGACCTGCATGAGAAAGTCACTTAAACTCACACAAGTGTAAAAAAATACCGACGAAACTTTTTTAAAGCCCACGCGGCGTCCCATGCTTGAACGTGCGAACCCCCAGAAGAAGACTCATTTTGTATTACGCTCTCTCTCTCGTGGGTCTAAGTAAAGTTCACGTTTCGCTTGCATGCGCTGCGTTCACTGTTCGCTACTCAAACGACAAGTGAATTCCACGCGAAAAATAGAAAGTGTGGGTTTTGCGTAAAAACGGGTATTTAGCGAATGAACTAAGCTGCGCGGTGTTGTCAGAAGGTAAAGAAGCAGAGTAATATGGTGTCTCATCTTGTTCTGTTCAATCTACACAAACAAAGACACTGGAGATGAGTCAGCTGATCAATCACGTGACTTAAAGGTTCGCCACATCAGAATTTATTCCAATAATTGTTTCCATTCCCCATTATGCACATTAACTGTTTTTTGGGTCAAAAAACAAAGGTCAAAACTTTTTTAGTCAACCTGGCAAGTCTTAATGAATTTCGCTGTGTCCATTAACATTTTCTAATGCGCATTAAATACGTTTATGGAAACGCACCTAATGTTTACTTAATGAACATCACTAATGAATGTAACAGTAATCCAACCATTTAATTACACTACTTGACCTGTTTTCTTTGGCTAATTTCTTGAAAAGTGAGAAGCGGTGCATAATACATTCGGTCTTCTGTGTCTTTCCGCTCCACTGACCTCACCGTCATAATTAAGTCAGGTTGATTAACTCGGGTTACGTTGTTTTGTTTCTCCTCATAACTGTGGCCAAAAGCACAACAACGAGCTACATGCGTCTGTGTCTTTCTTTGCAAGTATCAGAAAAAACAGTAAACAACAACAACAACAACAACTGTCTTCATTGTGCAAATCGTGTATATTGTGCAGCCTGTGAAAGCCCCGTGAGGCAAATTTGTGGCATCGGGCTACATAAATAAAAATGACTTGACTTGAGAAAGCACAAGCAATATCAGACGTGAGGCTCTTAGCTCCAGTGAAAAAAGCTGTCATGGCAGTCATGGATGTAATGTGCTCTGCCCTGCGGTACACCGTCTAATAACATGGCGAAGTGGTAATGCGGTTATGTTTCAGCCACAGCACCGAGCTCCGAGGGAGAAGACGTCACAGCTGTGGACAAACAGACTTGAGGACGATTGGAAGGAATGAAGTACGGATGAGGGATGGGGTGATCGTCCTAATTCTTCATTCAGATATTCCCTCAATCAGACTCGACTCATTTTAAACGAGATTTACCAAAAAAAAAAAAAAAAACACGTCATTTACGTTCGGTTCCTCTGATTTGTTTTTTTTATGATTTGGCCCGAAGCCGCTCAGAAGCCTCAGACACAACAACCCGGCCTGATCAGCCGCAGACATAATGAGTGTTTTTAGAAGCTCTTAAAGTAAGAACAGCAAGTGGTTGTCATTTTCGGTAACTGCAACAGAAAATCTAGTTATGTTTGGCATCGTTTTGACAGTTGGTGTAATTTGGCGGATATGCAACACCGTTCCATTAACTTAGATTCTATTTAAGTGTTAGACGCAGCTAGTTAGAACGATTTCGTAGTAATTTAGCGGCGGGTTTGCAATTATGGTCATTATAGTGATGGTTGGGGAACCAAGGAAGATATGAATACCACTGGGCAGAGCCTTGTTTCTTTTTTAAGCCTCCTCCTCCTCCAGGTCAGAATCACCTTTGAAAGATGTATGAATGTTAACAGAGGGACATTATTTTATATTTCGACGTGTTGTTTGCATGTATTTAGACTGAACTCTGGCCTTGGCTGTAAATTGGTCACTAGAAACGCTGCAGTCTTTCTTCACTCGATTACAATATCATAGTTCAGTTCAGCCACCTTTCAAAGGAAAATTACACAGGAAACACTTACAGTAACTTTTTGGAGCTACAAGGAAACCACTGTAAATACCAAGGTCCAGTAACACGTCATCAGTTCTGCACTAATGTGACAGGACGGAACAGCGCACTGTTAAAAGTGAAATCAGTCAATGGTCAAGTCATTAAAGTTTTAGTAGAGTCGCGGGGTGCATGTTTTGCTTTGACTTTGCATGTCCTCTGCAGTGATTCCACTGATGTACAGTTTAATACACACCGTTTTATCCCTTACAAAACACAAACTGCTTCCTCATTCTTAAAACAGTAAATAATTAAAGGGGCATTAGTCCACGTCTGCCTCGAGCTTTTCAAGAGCTTCACTGGTTCACTGTAACTGTATCTCCACCGAGCCCCTTCACTGACACGCTGCGACACAAGAAACCGAGCGCCCGTGGGTAACCTGCAGGGGAGCTGCTGCGTAAAGCGATAGCACAACATCTAAAGTGAAAACTCTTCGCTCTTGTAAACAACTTTCATGATTGGATTTTTCCTTCTGCTGTAATAAATGGCTTCAAGCCAAGGGTGGCTATGTATGGCATCCAAACAAACAGCACTGATTTTATCCCACCACAGATTGACACTCACCACTTATGGAAACGCTGGCGCGGAGAGGGGAGATGCTTCACTCGGATGGTGAAAAAAATCCAGTTTGAGAACAACATGCCACTTGTAGCGACGTGCGCGTGGGCTGGAAAAGGTGGTGGAGGTCACGCAAAATGTAGAAACAGCACCATCTCTGCGCCTCTGCCTCCAACCACCGCGACGCTGAACTCATCGAGTGTTCGAGTCAAACCTCCATGTCTGTCAGGTTCATGCGATGTGAGAAAATTGTGGACGTAAACCCAAAGATAACCAACATTCTTAACGCCAGTATTTGAAGCACAGGCATTTTCCTCACCCGTCGTTTGCCAAGTAACAGTTCCAACGTTTAACTCATTCCTGTCCGTGTTTACATAACAGACCTGATAAAACTCTTCACGAAAGTTTGAACACATTTTCTTCCTCGATAAAAAACTCACTGAGAAGAAGCTAGTCTTAGAGCAAATGGGAAGGAGCTTGACTGGCTTTGTTCAAAGGCAACATTACAGCTCTTTGTCAACTTGTAACAACATTAGACCTGCGTGATATGAAGAAAACATGTCCCTTGGTGACAGTAACACACCTCGAAGTCGGTTTGACAAGCACCAATAAACAGTAAATGAGAAGAATCACGGAGTGAAGCAGCACCGTAACCGGCTTCCTATGACTTTTTTTTCCTGCAGTGTTTACGTGTTGCCTCGTCTGCATTTTTCAGTGCTTCAAATCCGAAACGCTGCCATATTTCCTCTGATGTGTCATCTCGCCATCGCCCCAAAAAACACATGAACTTTCCGGTAAACAGATTCTCCATTGAAATGCGATCTCCATCATGTTGTGGGTCTCGTTCATTTGTGCTCATCCAACCCCGTCAGTCTGTTTCAAATTCAGTAGAATATTATGTTAATCAAGTTCACATATTGCATAAATCAAACCGCTTTTAAGCAAAACAGGAAACTGATTTAAACTTGATTTAAACTTTATTTAGTGGTCGAAGCTGATACAAACGTTTGTATAGAAATCAGTCTACAGGCTGTTGTTATGGACGCTGGACACCGAGGTAGTCGGTGACAGGGGTTCATTTTTGAAGGTAATAAAACATAATCATTTCTTCACATATTTTATATATTGAACCTACAAACATAAACACTTTGCTAGCCAAAAAATAACGTTACACAATAGCGTTATGTCTCTCTGTGAAAGCGTAACAAGAAGACCGCGTGGTTTTGCAGAGGATTGTGTTTGGTCTTTTTCTTGGCTCAACACCGTCTCTTAGTATAGCCTCGTGGTCACCGTGATGCTGTCTGGCAACAAGTGGAAATTCAAGGAAGTGATGTATATTTTTAAACTTGGCACGCAGAGCTAAACTTGTCATCTCTTGTTCCTCACATGTACAGTATTTCTTAAAATAAAAAAATTAAAAAAAAAAGGATCTGCTTCAAAGCCACACACTGTCAACCACTGTTCCACCAGGGTGGGGTGACTTTGTGCCTGCGGGTTACACCCAAACCTCTCATGGCAAAAACAAGGGGGTTCGAACTCACCACCTAAACATCACAGAGCACAGATGTTTCCTAGTGAGAAATCCGCTTGCATGTTAACACGTGAACGTCGCGTCACGGTGAGATTATTCTCAGCGTTTAACATCTGCAAGGTGAGGGAGGGCTAAGGGCTGGGAGGACATTAACGCTGTTGATGATCAGTGTGATCCCGGGCCGGAGGGATTCCCCCCGTCAAATCCCCGCATCAGAATCAAAAGCAGAAGAAGAAGTGTGGAGAGGATTCATTAGGATTCCCTCTCCATCCCCCTCTCATCCATCCTCTGCACAGACTCCCACAACAAGTCTGTGAATAAATCCAACCGCCCGGCCTCAGCGAGGACTGGAGGTAGACAACACAGATGGCTCGCTAAGAACGGTCTTCAAAGGCCTGGTGCAACCTACACGGCTACTGCAAACATTAACCCAGGAGCTAAGTAGCCAGGTTTCCAAGGCATGTACCATTACCGGTGTGAGGGTAAATAAAAGAGTGCATAAAAGACGACCTTCAGACAGAGACCTACGATGCAAACAGCTCCAATTAGAGTTAAACAACTGACTGTGATTCTAAAAAACAAGTCATTATCTTAAATCTCCAAATACTTGAAATTAGTACACAGTGCATAGTAATCCTCTAATCTCTTTATACGCCACTAATTTACTCTGATAATAACACTTACATGATTTCTGAGTGATGTTATCCACATTGGCTCCAAAAGAGAGTCAATCCCCATAGACCCCCATGTTAAAAAGACCAACTTTACAGCTGAAATAAACATGTTTACAGCTTGGTACTGTTGGGAGTATATAGTAAATCTAAGCATCATATAATTAGTATGCAACATGACATGGTTACTATGTCTATATTTCACCAAAATGCTCCGAGTTGTGTCACAAACTGACATTAGAAGGTTGAGCACAGACACGTGATGATACGCCTCTCGTAAAATGGAAAAGTACAGACAGTGTGTTACAGGTGGTTTTGCTTTTTGCTTAAAAGAATGTGTGTGAAACAGATAAGAAGAGAGCAGAATGCTCCAGAGTGAAACTAGCCATGAGATAAGAGCGTACGCTTCCTACTTTCAAGGACAAGTGGCCGCGACACAGTGGTCAGCCCTGGCGTGGGTTGTGTGTGAAGATGATTGGCTGAAAGAGAGAAGACAACACCCGAGAGAGGAGGATAAATGATGAGGATAGTTCAGGGCCATAGGGAAACTTGTTCTCTGTAACGTTGGGACACCGCAGGCCTGCGTAAGATTGATTATTGCTAAATAAATAACTGATTCATTGCAATTCTTAAGATCCTGTTCCAAGTCTGTTTTGTGGTCAAGGTAACAACCAATGTAACGACGGTGTGGGATTCAGAATTGGAGTCAGAAACGTAAGAGGAATCCCAACAGCACATACTACCGTTTTGGTCTCTATAGTCCTTTTCCTTCTCTGTGACAACTGCACAGGGGGTGAATTTCTATATAACTCACCCGTTTAGATTATCCAAAGCTTTACAGTTATGAATAATTAAGGGAGTGGCCTCTGTGATTGACAGGTGAGCGTCTGCCGTGCTGTGTGGGCTTTGATTGACAGCTAGCGTTAGCATTCTTGTTTATTGAATAAAACGTATCCTTCTCTGCTGTAGTTGTGTTTAAGGACTTACACTAACAAGACTGTCGAGAGGATTCTACCACAAAGTTTACGGTACTTAATTACGTAACTTAGACGTTAGCATTAATTCCCTTTGAATTATATGGTCTGAATGCTAGCCTGTTAATTAGCTCAGGAAGCCGTAATTAATGTGTTCATACATTTCACGACTTTGACGTGACTGTCATCAAACACGGCTGTTTGTGCTCACATTTATTAAGTAGTTGTAGTAATGTGGCGTGTCTCAGCACCAGGTTTCATTCACGCCGCCTCCGCCCCATTCACGCTCCACCTCTTTAGTGTATTTTGGGATATCTTTGGAGAAGGTAGCACTAATATGGCGACGGTCTCCACAATCCAGCTTCAAAACTGCTCTTCAGAAAACCTGTCGGTGACGTGACGGAGGGTTTGTCCATCTTTCATATTCAGTCTATGGTCAAACTCCAACATAGCAGCAGGAACAGAAGCAGGGCGTCTGCAAATCACACTATAATATATAATAGAATGAATTGTAACCCATGGGTCTGGATTACTGTCGATCACAAAGCCCTAATGATTTGAACCATGCTTTGCATTCTTTAATGTCTTTTAACATTTTTTTTGCCTTTTGGATTGTTTTTTTTTACTTTTACCTGAAGGTCCGAGTATCACATGGAAAGTCTCAGATGCAGGTGTTTGTTTTGGCATGAGATCAGCACAATCTGATACCTTTGTACTACTGTCGTGGCTGTATCTCAACGTCAAACACAGAGAGAGAACAATCCCTCGTGCCCAGGGGGAGAAAAGGTGACGACAGCCTACGCAGTGCATTTGTAATTTTAGAAGACGTGCTTCAAAATAATGTTTAAATTTGTAAAAGGGAAAAAAAACAAAAACGGGACGGTAGGAGCCTGTAGCGGGCCCAGGATGTGTTAGACGTAGCGGACAGGTAACAGGACACTCCTCTGACATACCAGCTCTGAAAGGCAGGATGCTGAGCAAACTCTCTATTTCAGGACAACGCAGAGCTACGCACAATTAAAGTACAGCTGCATGAAGCTGTACAGCGAGCGGCGAAGACACGATCATACGAGAGACGCACAGCTGCTGCTTTGGATGCAAAACACTGACATTAAGCAATGCAGGACTTGACACAGAGCACAGATCAACACACGTGATGGAGTTGTGGTTTCACAGTTCAGCGTCAAATACTTTTCAGTCTATACCTCTCATGCAGCTGTAAGTCATCTGTTACTTCCTCTGAGTAAACATACTTCCTGTGGAATCTATGATTTAATGCCAAAAAGAGAATCAGATTGTCTGACATTGGGGGGGTGGGGGGTGGGGGGGGGGTGGAGAAGAGCAAAGTATTTAAATCACTGTACTTACTCCATTGATTTAATAAGCTATTCATATGCATCTTGTCGACACTGGAACAAACCCAGACGTCTCTGTGCAGAAACTGAGGAAGAACCACATACATGCGACAACAAATGAGCAAAAGCACAGAGACTTTCCACAGAAACAACACCGACAAGCAAACAGCATTAAAAATACATGGAGACTGACGGACATTAACATCACAAGACATCAACAGATACTCTGAGGTCGTCACCTGTTGGGTTTGGCTCGTGTTCCCCAACTTTCTGCAAAAGCCAGTTTCCTTGATGAAAATAATACCGATACCGCTTTTATATTAAAAAAAATAAATAAAATGAAGTGTGTTGCAAACCCATTTAGTGTCACTGGTGTGATTTGTGATCACACACAGATACATGCCACCATATGAGCATTAAACACAAAAAAGTCAAACGCACCATGTTTTCCCTTTAAGTAGACCACATGACCAAACTTTAAATGACTCCAATGATCTAGTTATTACTCCTGTAATGAGATGGTGACCCCCCCTTCGGACGCATTCAAGGACCTTTCTGGAGCTGCGACCCCACGTTTGAGACCCACACGGCGGCATCAACATGATATTGTGTATTTTTGTGCCAATAATTACTACCTGCAATCTTTCGAGGGTGTCTTACGTTTACCAATGATTTGAAAACGACTTGACTTTTCTATTCTTTCATAGATTTTACCGTCTGTTGTAAAACTTTACGCAAACGCAACAGGCGACGACCATCGAACTGCAACGAAAACCCCCACTCACATGAACGAGTCCCGGCGTCGTGTGGAGTGAAAAGGCGGCTCGCGTTTCTGTCCTCGCTTCAGGTCTTACGCATCACCATCACCACCATCATCATCGTAAATCCGTATCATAGTTTTCCCGTCTGTGCGTTTGAAGTCACTTTTTTTTGTGCGTCTCCGCAGCCTCTCACGTCGCCGCTCACTTCGCCGTGCGGGTGCGGATGCGGGTGCGGGTGCGGCGCAACGAGCCTCGCCAACGCAAACGCGCGTTTTATGGGTCGCCTTAGGAACCAGACGCACCGAGCGCGTCGGTGGATGTGACTCCACCCACGGTGACGGGAGGCCGCCCGGAGCCGAGAACCACGCGGAGGAGCTGCGTGGAGCTCGCACAGCTGACGCGGACACTCGAAGGCGTTTTTTTGGGGGATGGTTTTATTTTATTTATTTTTTTTAAACCAGCCTCAACATTTTAAGGTCCCCGTCCTCACTTTTGGAACCATTAAAGCTCCGGCGTCGGTTGAAAACCAGTGTGTGTGTGACATTAAAAACCTGCTGTGAAAGCTTTTGTGCCGGTTGAGAAGCATCTCGACATCTCTGCGTATAGAGGTGGGAGTGTTTTTGAACAATGTGAAGCTCTGGCCCAGAGCATTAAACTCCCACTCAGTCAGTGTGGGGAAATGAATAGACTGGAACAGAAAGCAGGCAAATAAAGAGACAAACGGACACAGTGTGGAGAAAGCAGGAGAGCTTCACATGGAGAAACACGACAATACAGGGTCATTTAAGTTCCTGTGACAATGTAAATGATACATGAAAGAGGCATGATGGAAAAAACACAACGAATGAATTAAGATCAGCGCTGATTTTGAAAGCTTGCCTTCTTGAACTGCAGCAAAGCAAAGGCAATAAAGAAAAAGGTATTTGAGCTGTTAAAGAGTCAAGGACTTCGGCTCCTGAGTGAAATCAATGTCAAGTGTCTTGTAATACCGCTGACAGCCACTAGGGACTGGCTCCCATGGGATTACTACTGCCAACTTTTTGGTGCAAACACATTGCATAGGAATAATCTGTTTCTTTACAGATATTTCACCAGGTGTCAGATGTACGATGAACATGATTTTAAAAAAAAAAAACAAAACATGTCAGGTGAATAATTAAAAAAAAAAGAAGATTTTTACCCAAGTTGAGTCTGTTTCTGAAAACGAAGCTGGTAGGCCTCCGGCTACCCGGATGAGAAATAGGATGGAAGAATGTTTTTTATCGAGCAGCAGAAGAACGTTTCCTCCCAGGTATAAAACTGAAACCGATGGTGTGACTCCATCTATTCACACAAGAGGCACAGACTGTGCGTCAGCGCCAGACCACAAAGACGACCTGACGAACACCACGAAGCACTTAGCAGATGAAGAAACAGATGTTTGCACACAGGTTGATTAAAGACCAGAGTTAGAAACAGAGCTCTTACTCTTACAACTCTTTGCAAAAACAGTAGAAATACTGCTTTACAGCGTGTGTTTATAGAGCAGAGTCCTCATTGGAGCCACGGGGTTTTGTGTTTCCTTAAAGGGGTTTAATCTGATTTCTAGAAGGCCAGCACCGGCACATCATAAGGTATTATCTCCCTCCGTGCTGTGATTTGTCAGGCCAGGAGACCCGTTCACTTTCTGCAGAGCGTCGTCGTTAAGTCGAGAAGCTGTTGTCACTTCTTGCTGTCAGGATGCCATCTGCCGACGCTCGGCCGCACTGCTGAATCACTCCGCTCTGCAGGCCAGCCTCTGCACAGCGTCTGGTAGATACTGCTCTGTCTGGGTCCCCGGCATCCAATCTGATGGATTAATATGCAACAAATCAGCAGACACTATCAAATATTATAGAAAGTAAAGTAACGTTGCTTAAGATCTGATTTTCTCATACTCCATTATCTACTTTTTACCTGCTTTCCTTCCACCTACACTTACTCCATTGTCTTTTTCTTTTCTTTACTGCACGCATTTAATAAAAACATTAGTATTTCCTTTATGTTATTACAATGCACAGTCTATGGAAACGATGCCATTTCAATGCACACTGCACCATGTATAATGGTAGATACGTGTTAAAGATACGAAAGAAAACAGTCCATGTGTTTAATGTTTGAATTTTATTCGACATCATTTTATTGCGTTTGGGCTGGAAACTGTCGTTCAGTCCAGCGTCGCACACTGAAGCGCTTACAGAGCATCTGCAGCAGAGGCAGAAAAAAAACACCGACAGCAACGATTACATGGTGAAAGCAAACGTTCATTCATCTCCATTGAAAAAGAAGAGATACAAAGAAAGAAAAAAATTAAATAGTGAGATTATAATGAACAACCCCACCGAGGAACATTACAGCATATGGTGTATCCACAGATAAATTACACCTTTAAAGGCAATTTGGTGCATATTATATCAAGCAGCATCAAACACAAGGGAAGTGCATAAAATCATGAGGACTGAAGTGCATGTATTTAGCATAAAGCTGGTATATACTGCCACCAGCTGGTTGTCATGTATACTTACAACATCCATAAATAATCAGCAGAAACCTGGCTAATACACTACAGGTCCTTTATCAAGTCTAGATCAGCAGCGCAATGCAGCAAGTCTACAATACATATGAGGTATAATACGACTACTTTTCCAGCACTTTGGATAAAAGAAGCACCTTACAGACTGAATGGCTTCCTAAAAGGCTATGGCTTCTTGTCCAGAGAAACCTATTAAATGCATCTAGCAGGCAAGAAAGGCTTTATGACTAGGCAGGCACCAAATACATTTCACGCAGTAAAACTGAGCGGTCACAAACCGTGGACCGCCGGTTCCGGAGCAGCGGCATCGCACCGTGATTCCTCATCTCTTTACCATCCCAGCACAAAAAGGCACAAAATGATATCAAAGGCATTTTATAGAAAAGTATTCCAGTCACAGTGGACCTTAACCTCGGGTTTTTTAGCATCACAGCCAGCGGTGGAATGTAGTACTTAATGTAGTACTTTTACATGTATCCACTGTCATCGACCGCAGCGAAAGTACGAAGTACAAACGAGGCACAGTACTTGTACTTTACTCGAGTGTTTTCATTTCATGCACGTTTATCTCAGAGGCAGATATTATTCTTTTTTTTCTCCAAATGTACTGGTTTTGAATGTTTGTGACAAAAGGGAAGACGTGTTCCTTCATGGGTCGAGAATTGAAAAGCATCCTCCTTTTTTTTTTTAATCTAAACGAACTCTTCAGAAACCGTGTCGGGTTCACTGGAAAACTCGCAAAACACGCCTGTTTTTCTCTGAACTCATGCAAAGTTCACTTTTTAAGAGACTGTCACGGGACAGCGACGTTACAAACACATGGCGATGACGCACGATGACCCCACTGTAAGTACACTTTGTAGATAATATCTGCCTACTTTTACTACACGAGGTTTAGAATGGAGAACTTCTACTTCCAGGTGTTAGTACTTTTACAGAAGTAAAGGTTCTGAATACTTCCACCACTGGTCACAGCAATGTCTGGCCTTGTATGAAAGTTCAGTTCAGTTCAGTGCAGTTTAAATTGAAAACCCTGGAGTAAGACAGGTACAGGAGGGACCCTGAGTTGAGGCATTTTAATCAGTATTATGAGAGAAAAATGGACGTGCATACACTGTTTTAAGGCTGCAATTAACTAGAGAAAACCGTACGTCACAGGCAACAAATCCTCTCATCACTCAGCAGGTATTTTATTATTTCTTCTGTCTATATAATTTGTTAATAATTTTCTAAATAATTTACTGTCGGCGACAACCAACAGACGTCAGAGAAAGGGGTTTGTCGAGGTTTTAGCCGCATTGTTTGCTTCCGTATTGTGACGTGGCTCTATATTCATGCAGTTTGATTTAGTTTAACTGAAGGAGACACATTCTGGCATCAGCTAAAACTACACGACGAGCTGCGCGACGCTCACTTCTGGTCTTCAGAGGGGACGATGTCCGCTTTGAGGACGGAGAAAAAAATCCATGATGTTGTTTGTGTTTGGCTTTTGAATTATAATAAAGTACAGAAGCGTTGATAGATTTGGATTTTTCATTTACATTATTTCAGTCTGAGTATTGCTGAATTGAATGAAAGTAGATTTCTTTTTGCAAAAGCTGTTTTTAGGTGAAAATCTCATCATAAAACACAAAAGAAAACATGCCCTCTCAAATGGCTACGTGTCAAATGGCTTTTTTTCCTCCATAGTAGTTTCATTCATGTCATTACAACCTTCTCTACAGGTCATGCGCTGTTGGGTTTTCTTTTCAAGCACTCTGTGTGATCAGCAGCTACTATGACCTTGGTAGAAGTCCTGCCAAACGTGCACCAGATCAGATGGACTAAATCCATTAACAATGACTAGTTTGGCAAAGGTGCACCTCTCGTATTCCAGATTTCTCACTTCAAACAGGTTCCTCAAGAAAGGCAGGGTGTAGGAATACACCGGCCGGACGTCCAGCACATGCAGACACAGCCCCACGTAGACGTCCTCCAGGGGGATCATCCTGACATACCTGGACGCCCAGGAGATCCTCCCGGCCAGGTCTGCGGAGAACACGTACCCAGCCCCAGCCGTGTACGTTGGCAAGCTGTCCTCAGGGTACAGCTGCTCTGACAAATACCACTTGTTGTTGCTGTCCCTCCTCGGCCTCCCATCGCTGATCACTGATCCTGTGATGTAGCCCTGCCTGGGAGACCCCCTCAGGTGGTGGACGAGGTAGAAGACGTTGACGAAGATGTCAGAGTCCACCTTCATAGCGTAGGAGGTGTGGGGGCAGTGGGTCGCCAGCCAGTTCATCATCATCACGGTCTTGACTGTCAGGTTGGAGTAGGTGTCCACAAAGTCCATCTGGATGATGTCGGCGTGTCGTCGACTCTCCTCCTCCAGCCGGTCCTGGACACCTGATCCCTGCTCCCCCTCCCCGGGGACCCCCACGAAGAACAAAGTGAGGGTCTCCACACCTGGAGAACCCCATGTTTTCCTCACCGCGTCCCTCGCTGCTTCCTGCTGTGGCGCAACAGCGACCATGAACACTAAAAACAGACTCCTGTTTTTGCACACGGCAGGTTGGTTCAGCACATACTTGTACGTTTGAGGGGACAAGAGCCTGTACTCTTCCTCGGTGAGGAGAACCGGCTTCGGCAAAGGCCTGCTCGGTTTAGTTACGAAGACCTGAAGTGACAGAACGAGCACAGCCGACGCAGCGAGTAACTTCACTAACCTCCAGGAAACGTAACTCCTCATTGCCGCCGTACGTCTCCGCTCCACTCTGTCGCCCTGCTTCGAGTCCGAAGTGGAAGAGACGAGAGATAAAAGTCACTTTGTTACGCAGCATTTCTCTCGGGACGTCCGCGGGCACTCCCATCAGAGCAAAACAAGGAAACCCACATCACAGACTACCAAACACGGCGAGGAGGGAGGCGTGTCGGAGCGGAGCGTGGACCGCGGGCGTCAGAGCCTTCGCGGCTTCTTCTCGAAGGTTATTGGCTGTTGGCAAAAAAGAAAAGAAAAGAAAAGTGCTTTACCGCCACCTACTGGTCTGGAGTGTGCATCGGGATTCTGGTGTTTACAGGAAACTTTACATGCTATTGTTTTTTTTTCATTTTTCCAAAGTTTATTATTCTTGATTTGAATTCGTCGACTTATTTTTATTCTTACTGTTATGTCTCAGTTCCTTTACATGCAAGCATACGTTCCTTTTGTCTTATTCTGTTGTCCACGTTAGTCATCTTTGAGTTATCTCCTGCAGGTGTTTGAAACTGTCGACGCACTTATTGGAGATGGGATTATATCTGGAATGAGAAGCACTGTGCTTGCATTAATCATGTCAGTGTAAATGAAGCTGCACAAAATTCTACGACCTCAAAAACATCATCTGTTTTTGTTTTTTTTCATCCATTGCTGTTTATTTTATCGTTGTATTTGACATGTTTGTTGCTAAACACCTTGACCTATGCCGTTACCGGACAGATTTGTGTCGCTTCTTTTCTGGTGGAGCAGAATCATAAATATAAAAAGCCTCAACGTGTTCCTTTTAAACAAACTGTTTTATTGTAATACAGTTTACAGAGAAACACCTGTTGTTCACCCAGTTATAAACAAACAAAACAATAAAAACAAACTTAATTTACACAGGCATTCTTTAGAAGGTCAGTGGTTTAGTATCCCGCCGTAGCAGGGGAAGGGGGGAGGGCTGGGTTTGGGTCGGGGATTGGAAACAGGAACTAGTTTTCTAGTTTTGGCCTTTCCAAACACTATTTTTCATCAACGTAAGCGTGGAGACCTTACTATATCCACTGGGAATCAATTAAAATTGGCCTTTTCTGTGCTGATAACGCATAACATTCTCTTGTTCCACATATATGTACTGGATTCACATTTTTTGCATAAAGTAAAGAAAGAAACCACCGCATTTCATTATATAGTGAATAACAGGTCCTGCCTCAGATTCATAGAAGAAACAAAACAAATGGAAAGACTTCTTTTGTCTGTGCTCTTTCGCTTTTCTTTTCTTTTTTTTCTCTTTTTTCTCAAAACACAATACTGCGGCTGCGATGCCTTCAGGAGCTCACATTATGAATGGAAACGTTGGCATCCACATGGACACGGGATGTGGTGGGTAAAATACTATTAAAATGTTTTTTTCTTTTTTTTTTCCTTTTTTTAAATTTCCATCTCTGTCTCTTCCGATGTTGGCTAGCGTCGAGGGGGGAGACGAGGGGACCAGGGGAGGATAAAGTGACACAGAGACGAGTTAGGTCGCACAAAGACAAAACAAATGGCAAGTTAGATGGACATGTCTGACATCTGAGCAGTGCCATCTGAGGAATGTCCCTTTATAAATGTTTCAATCAGATGTAGAGATGTACAGTGCTGTACAAGGAATAGGATTTCTGTGATCAGTTTTAGCAAAGAGGCCCTGAACCTAAACAAGACCACGTTATACTATAAACAGCCTGTCCTTTTCTGTGAAACCCCAAAACTACGCGTGGCTTGGATGTGAAATAGGAGGAGGAGGGGGTGGTGGACTGTATTAATTACTGTACACAACATAATGCCCAAGCTGCACACATGCCTCCCCACAAACAAATGCTGCAACACAAGAAAAAAGGGGTCATAGCCAGGTTTTTTTTTTTTGCTCTCTTTGGTGCGTGAAAAGAATCTGTAAGTCCAGTTTGTAACATGCAATTTCCGCACTGGCAGCATTTCCACAACTTTTCACAGAGGAAGGGAGGCTGATCGAATGAGATTGGGAGGGAAGCTGTGTTGGTTTGCACGGAGGCAGCAGGGCTCTTGGCAGTGGCTTTGGTCGCTGCAGGGGTGGGTGGGTGTGGGGTTTGAGGTGGTTTATGGGGAGTCCAGACAGAGTAGTAGCAGTGTTGTGTTGTTGTTGTTGTCGTCGGCGGCGGCGGTGTTGCTGTTGTTGGTGCTTTATGATCGTTTCCTCCTTCCCTCCAAGTTCCTGAAGTTGGATGGCCTAATCTTCATCTCTGCGAACTCGATCGAGTGCTCGTGGCCCTTCCAGTGGAACCAGTTCACGCCCTGCAGGATGAGATTGGACAAATGATGTTAGAGAGTCCAGAGAGTGAGAGTCACATTTAATGAGATCTGAAGAAGGGCTTCACCCGTGTCCCTGTTGTGACTCAAACGATAACCAGACATGGTTGTGTCCCGCGTATCTCAGAGCGTGACCTTTACGGTTAATTACGGCTTTGAATTCATAAGCTGAAGAATAGTCAAAATTTAACCCTCAACCTGCCGCTACATTTAACTTACAAGGACTCAAAACATGATTAGTTATGTATTTAAAATATTGTCACTTTAACAAAGTTACAGCTAATTTCAGTACTGTGGAGAGACATATATAGTGGAGTTGATACTCTAGTACATTAAGAGTAATATTAACCTCTGAGATGTAGTGCAGTAGGAGTATAAAGTTACATAATGTGGAAATAGTCGAGCAAGTGCCTAAAAGTAGTACTTAGGTGCAGTACATTTGTTACGTTACACCACTGCTTTAAACCATGGCCTCTGTCTCTTTCTGTCTCAACAAAGAATGTCTGATTCGTTTATTTTCAACAAGTTGCCGGACAAATCACAACGCTGATTACAGGTGTGTAAGCGGGCCAAGAAAGGCTCTCGAAGGCACACAAGGAGGGCACTTTGGACACTCTCAAGCACTCAAAGAAAACCTTTCAGTTTCAGTGTATTCAGCCACACGATACCTTGCTGTGACTGTTGTCTCCGTATCGACCCATGAGGTTGACACGGTGGCAGTTTTTGTACCAGAAGGCTCCCTTATAAGACAGGGCACAGTTGGTGACGGCGATGTCATTGTCATGGTCGTAAGTGGAGAACGGGCGGCCGTGATGGTACGTCATGGAGTCGCCTGCAAAGACACACAGTAAACGAGAGAGTCCGTTAAATGAGATGCTGAATATTTGCATCTTCAGTAGGAACCAGTGGGCTTGAGGCTGTAAGAAGTCAAAAAGTACAGCGAGATGGACTAGCGCAGCCTTTGAGGTGTTGTTGAAGTTTACTCCACCTGCTGTTCCACTGTATCCTCCGACGTGGACTTTGTAGCGGGTCCGAAGCTCAGAGACAGAGAACTTGTCGTACTGAGCGTAGGCTGTTTCTCCCTTGTCTCTGAGGTCGACTCTCAGCTCGTACTGGCCTCCAGCTGTGATCTTATGCAGATTGGACAGACCTGAGAGAGAGAGAGACGAGATTTTCACCCAGTAAGTCACTGAACGGAAAGATTTCAGAAAGTAATAAAGGCACTGCTGAAAGTGATGAGAAGATAATGCAGTTTTATGATTTTAAATTACAAGACATTGTCATCTAAAAGCGTACATTAAGGCTACAGGATAAAACGTTGTCGTTGCTATGGTTTGATCCAATATGTAGTTCAGCGGCAATAAAATTCTCAACAATTATTTTTATAAAACAATAAATAAACGATCCTCACAGAATATGATTAAAATACACCATAATGATGTGTTAATATATGACAAAATAATTCAGAATCATTGGAACACTGGAAATTGTCTATTTTATGAGAACTAATGTGTAGAATACTACGCGTTGTTCTTGTGTTTGCAAGAAAATTACCGAGCCAGAACTCATCGTTCATGTCACCAAAACCAGCGGTGTAGTTCTTCCAGTTGCGGAAAAACTCCAGTCTCCCACTCTGGCGTCTGAGGAAAACCTGCAAAATGAAAAAAGAAAAGAAAAAAAGAACACAAAGCAATAAGCAGGTAGAGTTGTCTGCATGTACACTTACATAAGGATTCAAAAAATAATAACAATGTCAGTTGGGGTCCTTACGATCCATCCGCCTCCATCGGTGGTCATGTCGCAGAACACCTGGACGGGCTGGCTCTCATCTCCACCCAGATAGACGGTGTACAGGCCTGAGGAGGTGTCGCCGTTCAGCAGCGCCTGGGAGCAGTCTCTGGGGTGTCTGTACAGCACACCAGCTAGGCGCACAAAAAGGAGGAGGAGACAGCTGAGCAATCACCAAAACGACGGGAACAGTGACGTTCTGTAACAGAACACTGTAAAAACAGCCAAGTACCACCACGTCTGGAGAAACGTAGTCTACGTTCAGGCTGCAGGAAAACGTGGCTCAAATCTGATCCTTTCACTCATACGCGACAGTGTTTTCATGTGAACGGAACAATCACACCACATGGAGTCTAACCCTTCAGTCCTGATCTGGTTCACCTCCATATGTGGTCCTAAATCAGATACAGATCTGATCTTTTGCAATGTGTCCTCAGTCTGAACAGTCAGATCATAATTCATGAAACTTTTATGTCAGTCTAGATTGAGATTCATATAAAGTAGCTCAAATGAGCTCAACCGTAAACATCTACAGCAGTAAACTGCAACATGCACATTATTGCAGCAGTAAAATGAATCCAAAAACATCATATATAACGGTAAAATGACACAGTGACTACTTATTAATACTTCAATATTTGTACTTAAAAGTAAGGACTGGAATGCACAACTTTTACTTGTAGTGGAGTATTTTCACAGTGTGGTATTACTTTTACTGAAGGACATTGGCCACATTTTAAAAAACAGCGTGAACAGCCAAACAAAAAATTCAGATGTGAGCAGTAAATCTGAACTGAGCACTAAAGCTGGTAGTGTGAACAAAGTCTTATAGATATCTACAACACACATAGCCCTCCACACATTAAAGCTGTCATATACAGAGTCTCCTCACTGGTGGTGAAGACAGTAGAGATGACTCTGCTTCTCTTGGGACCAGCGATGGCCTGCAGTTTGACTGAATACACGGTGGAAGCACTGAGCTGAGCCATGTTGTAGGACACGGCAGTGGGACTCAGGACCACCTCCTAAAGGAAAAAAAAAAAAACACATTCGAATGTTTTAGTTACATGTGCACATTATCTACTGACCAATGAGTGCGGTCATTTGTGCTGTAGTCTGCTCACCCGGATGGCGCCGTCTGACTCAGACTCAAAGCTGAGGATGTATCCGGTAATGTCAGCACGTGGAGGCTTCCAGGTCAGCATGGCGTTCTCTGTCTGGATATTACTGGCTGCCAGATCCTGAGGAGCATCCACATCTAAACGCACAACAGCCAGTGAAACAGGTTAACTCTGTCTAACATTCATTTCATGTCACGCAGGTTGATTGGCTGCTGGTAATTCAACTTTGAAGCAGTGCAGCTGATGATTCAGGTTTCAGGGAACAAACTAATTAAAGCTAAAGCTAAAAGTCAACTTTTTGGTCAGTGCCATGAGTAGAATGCTCACCAGTGGTAAACTCCGTGGTGGTAGCTGCGCTCTTGGCCAGATCCCTCACGGCGTAGACCTTCACGGTGTAGTGTGTCGCCGGCGTCAGGGAGCTCATCTCGAACTCCACCACATTTCCCGACACACGCTCCATCACCGGGGCCACTGGACGACACGGACACACACAGCGTGGTTTAGAGTGTTTTTACTTATTTAAAGAGTGAATATGTTAATACTGGTCAGGTTGTTGCACTCGCCCGTAGCTTCTAAAAAACAGTGCAGACGGATCTAAAAGATTTCTGATTTCGTTTCTTCATTTGAATTTCATCTGGGTCCTTTCAACGTTCAGTTCTTCGCGGGGTTATCACAGTCGACAAAAAATAAGACTAAAACTAACGCTAGCAGTGGAAAAAAGAATTTTGCTAACAGAAATAAAAATAACAAGATCATTTTCCAAAACCCGTCCAAAACTGGAGGCTTCGTTTTCCCCTTGATTTGCATTGTAACGGCTAAACCACTCACTTAGATTGAAGACGGCGCAGTAACAGACTAGTTCCAGATGGTGGCAGCAACGCAACATAGTATAAATGATGCAAATCGTATTTGATGACATGCATTCTTTCATCTGACCTTTTTCACCTTCTGTCAATCAAGGTGTAGTGCCTGAAAAACCTAACTACAACCAAACT
>JAPQRN010000027.1:10448674-10466510 GCA_037367275.1 Coranthus polyacanthus
TGCTGTGTTGTGTTGTGCTGTGTTGTGTTGTGCTGTGCTGCACTGCGTTGCGTTGTGGTGCGCTGTGCTGTGTTGTGTTGTGCTGTGTTGTGCTGTGTTGTACTGCGCTGTGCTGTGTTGTGTTGTGTGTGTTGTGCTGTGTTGTGCTGTGCTGCGCTGTGCTGTGCTGTGCTGTGTTGTGCTGTGTTGCGCTGTGCTGTGTTGTGCTGTGTTGCGCTGTGCTGTGTTGTGCTGTGTTGCGCTGCGCTGTGTTGTGTTGCACTGTGCGAGCGTATACCTGTGTCTGCGCTGTAGGTGATGACGTAGCCGTCTACGGTGGCGATGGCAGGCTGCCACAGCAGCAGTGCTTCAGTGTCTGTGATGTTGACTGCAGTCAGACCGCGGGGTTTATCTAGAGCTGTAACACAGACACACGCAGAGTCAACCCTATTTATTTCATTTATTCATTGTAGTGGTTTTGGATGATTAATGCTGCATTGTGATCATTTCATTATACCACACTACAAGCATATGGACAGCTTGGAATGTCTTACCTGTGGTGACGCTGTCCGATCCAGGCTCACTCTCCCTTTGACCCTTGACAGCGACTACAGTGACCTCGTAGGTGACCCCGGGCGTCAGGTTGGGCAACACAGTCTGAGACTCAGAGCCGTCCACGGTCAGCGTCTTTGCATTTCCTGGGAAACAATGCATGACATTTGAATAAATACGGCTGAAATGTCAGAAATGTGGCATGAAGTCAGTCTTTCACGGTTCGTCTCGTTTCTGAAAAGTACAGCTTGAAGATTCAAATGGCATTAAATAGTAGAAATAGGGTTTAATACAGTTAAATTTAAGACTTTTAAAGAACTATCTAAGACTATTATGAATGTCATTTAAGACCTTTGACCTATTTCACATCTCATCGTTTTGGAGCCAGACTTTGATTCTGCTCCTGTTAATACAGATCGATGTTGGGTGATGGTGGTGTTTTTTTACAGCAGCTTGATGTTGTTTTAACTTCCTCTGCAACTTCAACACCTTTATACACAAATATCCTACTACAAGCATTTGGATTTTTTTTTCACAAAGTGCAGCAGGCGTCATCGAAACACTAAACTGATTGATTACTTTTTAAAGCCTGTCCCCTGAGGACATTTTAAGATCTAAAACTCAGATTTTTCAGAATGGCACGTGGAAACCCTGTTGTAAATACAAACAGCTGATGATTATCTTGCTCCCTCTCAGTCTTTCATTTAATAGAAAAACCCTAAAGTCAACACCAGGGGGCAGAATCAACCTGTCATATGAGAGAATGGTGGAGTTCTGCAGACGATGAAGGATTAAACTCACTGATAGACCAGCAGTGATTAAGCAGTGGAAAAATCAATTTGAAACGAATGTCACAAATAATAGAATGTGTACCAATGCAGATTTGATTTCAGAGCGAAATATGTTTACTGATACAGATCTTTTCTTAATATGAACAGGGATGTAGTTGTGGGTAAACCTAAAGGAAGCTCTGAGCTTTAAATCTTCTCGATATCATTCTCATAAATGCTCATTTTTATCATTTTGAGCCAGTTTCCTTGAACTCAGTGGGTTTTATTGACTCAACCAAAGTTACTTCAATATTGGACCACATTCTCCATGTTTCAGCTGTGAATCAGTATTCTTTGTAAAAATCAGCAGACTGACCTCCATGAGCGGGCACATACGTGACCCTGTAGCTGTCCACTCGAGCTCTGGGTACCACCCAGTGAACGGTGGCCGACGTGTCCGTGACATCGGAGAAGCGGATGCCTTTGGGTGAGCCCAGGTCTGGCGCAAACAAAAAAAAAAACAGCAAGGGGGGGAGGGGGGGGCAAAAACATAGAAAAGAAAAACAGGAATGTCAGTAAACATGCCTTTTTTTTTTAAAACTGGTGAGGACTTAAGTAGCAGAGCATACAATAAGTGTGTCACTGAACATCAATAAATGAACATCAACATTTTCTGCTTTAGGAAAATCTTCACATCATTAGGCAGCGCACGAGAAAAGACACACATGTATTCTGTTATAGTAGTTCAGGCAGATCCACCACTGAAAGGCACTCATGTCAGAATAGAGCAGAAAACAGAACGTAAGAGAGTGAGGAAGACAGACAAAGGGGACCAGAGGACGCCCGGGCTCTCGGAAAGACCCTTCCCGGCAACGGCGACTCACAGTATCTTGCATGACAGACCTGAGGAGATTTACTTGCCCCCATTTCAGGGAAATACAAAAGTGAAACATGCGCCACGCAACCCAAGAGTAAAGCCTTACCCCCAGGGAGGGCAGGGGACACAGCCACAGACACCCATTTAATGTTGACACAGACCAGCCCCCCCCCCCTCCACTCCTTTACAAAGAGAGACACTGACACATGGGGCCAGGCGGTCGAAGACAACATTTGGTAGGACGACTGGACAGAGACGACACTACGAAAGGAGCAGAGTTAAGAGCCGAGGAAATGTCCTGAGTGGGGTTTTTAAACAGTGACACAGATCAGTGGTGGAAAAAAGTGTTTAGATCTTTTACTTAACTAAAAGCGCCAATACAGCAATGTAAAAATACTCCACTACATAAGTATTAGCAGCAGAGGGTAGTTAAAACCATGAAGTAAAAGCAGTGGTTTGGTGCCTCTGACTGATATATAATTATCTAAGATATAAATAGATTATTAATAGTCAAGCATCAGTGTTACTGTTGTTTCTTCTGGAGGTGGAGCTGGTTTGAACTACTGTACATCCAGTTGTATAGACAGCAACAGCAGATGAATTTGAGGGCTCGTCACATGATCCATGAGAAAGAAAAGGAGAAAAATCAAAGTTCTGATACAGTGATCTCTTTTCAGTTTGGACTTTTCCTCCAACCTTTGATTTTTGGTGATATATTGGGACGATTTGAATATATACTACAATGAAACCATGTGAGAAGTTTAGAGGGGAAAAAACACTATTTGATAGGGCTCAACAAATCCCACAAATCAGAAACGTGAGGCAGACTGCACACTGCTTTTAGCAAGATGTCAGGAGACAAAAAGCTTGTTATTATCCAACATCTTAGTTTTGAGAGTCACTAAAGCTGCCAGACAAATGTAGTAGCATAAAAAGTATAATATTTGAGACGTAGTGGAGCGTAGAAGTACAAAGTGAATGTTCTCAATAAGCTCAAAGTTGTATTTAAGTGCAGTACTCGAGTAAATGTGCTTGGTTACTTTCCACCACTGATGACTGATATTTTTTGGAATGACACTGATGCGTTGTACATCAACCGATTTTGCAGAAAAGAAAATCTAATCACGTTATTATCTGCAAATATAAAATGACTTGATTTAATTTTCTCTTTTTACCCAGAATTACATTTAGTACACGTAGACTTCCATGTCTGCTCTCTAGAACCACTCAGGAGCTCTGCCAGACACTGAACACCGACAACATAAAGCCGCTAAGACAAGGCACAAAACGCTGCCAGAGCTGGTAATCAACAAGTCTTCATGATGGTTAGAGATTTACAAAGATATCCTTATTCCTTTGGTCAAACTGCAGCATTGAGTGCCTTGGACTAACACCACCGTGCTTTGTTACCAGGTTAGTAGACGAATAGATCTTTGATACAAATGTTAGGACACTGATATTATTTACAATGGTGTCATGCTATTACCATTGAAGACAAGTATGACAACAGTGACTACGCCAACTAGACATGTCCAGAGTTCCTAGTTTTAGTTGACAGCTCTGGTTTCTTGTCCCATCCTTCGACCGTGTACCTGTTCTCACCCCCTCGACTACAGATTTGGAGCGCCTTCGCAAAACGAGCCCAAAGATCTCGATTTTGTACTCGGTGTCCTCTGTCAGATCAGCGATCTCCGTGCTTCGCTCCTCGCTGCCCAGCACCAGCTCTCGTGGTTGGGATGGGCCGTCAGCCTGGCTGACCATTATGACAAAGGTGTCGAACATGTCGTCTTCGGCCGTCCAGGTCAGCCTAAAGCTCTCTGGGGTGACGTCTGACACCTGGAGACTCTGCACCTCTGGTTCAGACTCTGAGTGACAGGAAAAGTCAGTTCTCCTTCTCTGTGGAACTTAAGAGTGCTTTGACTTTGAAGAACATGACAGCGAAAGCAAGTGTATCAGTACATGTGAAAAACGGCAGCTTCGGTTAAAGAGGCCCAGCATCAGTCAACAAATGAAGAGTCGACTGAAGAGTTTGCAGAGTGGAAAGAACAGAAAAGAGTTTCATCACAATCAGGTGAAAGAAGATGCAGAGACTTTAACTTCAGAAAGGAGCCAGCGGGTTAATGAGCAAAGCAAAATTATCAAGTTTCTTTTTAGGTACAGTCATTCTAACACAACCACTGTGGTAAGAGTCTAGATTCTGACTGTTATGGGAATTCGTTTTCAGCAAATTTTGTTTGTGCTAAACTTTTCATCTAAAAATGTCGCTGAGATCTTAATGACAAAATAAAATCACGGGTCTTATAGTCTAGCAAGGGGTGTTTTTTAAACTCACCCACCACATGCCCAGTTGATCTAGTAGATTACTAGTCTATAGCTGTTCACTTCGCTCACGCAAAATGGTTAAAGAAAGTAAGTTAGGCCGAAGACCAATCCAGGCGCCAGAAGAAGAAAAAATGCTGACAATGTATTTTTGGTTCAGAAACGTAGAGACTGTGTGTCCTCGTGGTTTGCAGAAATGTAAGGCAACACTTTTTATGCTAACTAACTTTTATGCTGAGTATTCAGAGAAAACTCATTTGTATTCAGTAAAGGACATGGAACAAATTTGTGTTAATCCAAAATTATGTACACTTCATGTTTGAGAAAGTGACACCACAAATCCTCCTCATTTTTATATAAATGCTCAGTTTTCAAAGCCTCTGCAAACAACAGCTGCTTCTCAGAATCAAACAGAGTACATTGCAGACATCTATCCATGGCCGTACGGATGCAAGTGTGTGCATGCGGTGCTATAAACGCCGTAGCCAAGCAGTCATTAGCAGCAGCTAATAATGGCAGTGATAGGAAGAGAGGCTGAGAGACAGTGGGAGTCTACAGCTGCTGGAGAAAAAGCTGTTTCTCCAGAGGAAGAGTCCGCTGCAGCTAATTAGCCAGGAGAAACTTCCGGTAGCAGCACAGATGGACACACGGACCAGGCAGAGCTTTTAAAGCAGCCTGGATAGAAGCACATATACTAAGTGGGCTCAAGAAAGCCTAGCGCCACTGCTCATTAAAACACTACACCAAATGTGAGGGTCTCAGGGGTCCTTGAACTAGCCTGAAACCCCTTTTTTTATTGTGAGGGAAAACGCATGAGGCATTTGTTGTGAGAAGAAGCGGTGGAAATGAGAAGCAGAGCAGACAAATCCCAGGGAGCTGTCACTCTTCATTAGCCGCCGGGCGGTTTTAGCTGGTCAGTGGAAGAGAGGGAGGGCCACATCCATCAGAGGGAGCTAACATGCGCTAGCTTGCTACTGATTTCACCCTCCCATCGACAACACCACTTCTCCCCTTCTACCCCATATCCCCCCCCCAAAGACCTGAGGGAACACAATCCCTGCGCACAAAAGGGAGCCTGTTACTGGAGGAGGTACGTGGCGGCGCCAGCTAACCTGAAGAAAAGGGAGTCTGCGAGCAGAAGCCCAGTGCTGGTTCCAGTCTTGCCTGATAACTTTACTGGGCAGCTTGTTGTGTTATGAATCACAGAGCTTGTTCTGGGCTCTGTCCACATCTCTTTGTGGTTCCATCAATCATGCACTGTGTAAAACGCTCTCTCTGTAAAGTAAAGTTTCCTCACTCTCGTTCTGGTGCAGGATCGTGTTTCCCCTGCAACGTCTTCCTCCAGCGGAGCGACGACGACCACCGTGCATAACATAATCAAATTAGTCAGCGCTTGTATTCACAACTAGGAATGTTTTATGGATTAAGTGATGCTAATGAAATATGTTAAGATGGTTTCAGCGGCCATTAGCATGCAGACAATAGGCTCTGTTGAGTGCATGCCATATTCTGCGTGGCCCCAGAAGCCCCTGGCACCCTAGCACCAGAGCCCAGGGGCAATGGCAGCATGAGAATGAAGAGCGGTCCAGGCTTGGGGAGACTGGGGATGCATACAGAAGAGAGGCCTCACACAAAGTGACAAAAGCGCCTTAGGGTTTTTTTTTTTTTTTTTCTCTGTCAGTGCTCCCATCTTTCTTCCACTTGACTGATCCTGATCAGTGAGCGATAATGCCAGAATAGATGTTGACATTAAAAAATATTGTGAGAACGAACCCAAAACTGTCTATATTAGACCTCAAGGTTTTATGTTAGTGAGGGTGTTAGTCCTCAAAGGTAGTTTGTTTTAGAAGTGGTTATTAGCAGATTTCGGTTTCACTGTCAACAGCCCACTTATTAGGCACATATTGTCATTCTGAGCATGTTAAATCACTGGTAATGACTGTGATTGTTGTAGTGGGTGGGTAAAGCAGCGCACCTGTTGTTCCCCAGTTAAACAACAAGCTGACCTTTTTTTATGTGTTTCTCCCTGTTCACATAACAGACCAGGTGCTGCTGGACTTGAACCAACAGGCAGACTGACAGCTTAAAGGTGGATCAAACGCGGATCTGTGGCTGGGCTAATATAGATTGAATGGGTTTTGTGTGGGTGCTGCAGCAGAGTGTTAGACCATTTTACAAACCCTGTATCAAAGGAAGGGATATGTGTATTGTAGATTGCTGATGGGGGGTGTTGTTAGGGGATTTGGTGAACACCGTCTGAATGCCGAGGAGATTACGCTGTGAAGAAAAACTTGTATCACAGTGGCTGAGTGGCTGATAGGTAGGTCTGCATTATATACACCTTTTTAAAACGTTCGACGTCGAATGTAACAGAGCATTTCATTTTCATATCAACCGACCTGCCATAATTAACATTTCCTTTGGACCGACCCCTTCACTAATGGTGCTTTTCCACCACATTATACCAGATCAACTCAACTCGACTCTACTCGCTTTTGGCACCAGCGTGAATGAGAGAAGAAGATCCGTGTGTTTATTGGATATATTCGTTAGCGGAGAGACGGGAATGACAACAAATGTCTCGGAAGCAAGGACCAGAAAAGAATATACTGAAGCCACGTATGTTTAAGTTTCAATTCGTGACCATCAAATAGTTCCAAAGTTGAAGATGTTTCTCCTTCAGCTGTTCTAAAGTGTGCAGAGTACTATCTTTGTAATTTAACTCTGTCATCTTTTCTGATTTTAAAACTTACAAAGAGGTAATAAATCTGCTTTATGCCCTCTGCTGCTCCGTGAAGAAATTCAGAGTGTCCTACATTATGAAAAAAACCCACCATCTGTCTTCTCTGAGCTCCTCTCCTTAATTGTTTTGTACAGTCTCTAATGTTTTATTTATCCCTCAGCTCAGTTAATTATTCAACTTTTAAAGAATATTCTTCAATCACTTAGTGAAAGTGAAATTTTTCTAATAAAGTCAAGCCTGGTGTTTTTTGTTTTTTTTGTAAATGCATAGAAAATATGATTGGGTAATTTAACTCCAATAAAGCAAAACAAACAAAAACGAGTGTTTCCACAGTCAAAGACAGAGTCGATTTAAGACATGAAGACAGTGTCGAACCACCACGACAGAACTGCAAGGATCTGTCATATGGAAGGTTCACAAGAGTAGACGCTAGCGAATGTTTTAAAGCAGAAGATGGAAGCAAAGGAAAGAGCGAGACCCCAGCGTTGACGGCGTTGATACCTGTGATGGTGTCTGCAAAGACAGGGTCTAAGATGGCCCCCCTGTACACCCCGTACAAATTGGCCCTGTACCAGGTGGTGGGGTTGAGGCCAGAGATGGCGAGGCTGCGTGCATCGGCGGGCACTGTGTGGTTTTGCCACTCAGCGCCCGTCTCTGCATCGGTAACCTCAATCAGAAAGCCCTCGAATGCCCCGTCGTCAGCTGACCAGGACAAGAGGAAGCTGTCCCACGACACGTCGCTGACAGTGACGTTGGTCAGCACCGGCTTCTCCTCCTCTGGGTGAGGACAAACACAGCAACACGGAGTTACAGGACTGGGACAGACACACACAATGAACACAAGAGGTTGGACCAATACAGACGTTTTAAAGCCAACACTGGGCGATAGTTGGACTGAAAGTCCATATATTGGTTCAACCTTACAACACACAAACATACAGTACACAGATCAGAAAAGTACGAACTTTACAGTGGTGGAAAATAGTGCTTTTACTCAAGTACTGTACTTAAGTGCAAATGTCAGGTTCTTGTACTTATTTGAATATTTACATTTTTGTACTTTTGACTACATATGATATGCTTATATGATATGATGCATACATATATATATATACTATACCACTAATCCACCAGTAGCATACAAAGGACAAACTACAACATTAAAATGCTCTTACATATATTTGTTGGTTTTATAATCTTAAAAATGTAACAATTAAATGAATAATGACTACTTTTACTTTTGAAACCTTAAAATAGCGGATAATGCTTCTGTGGTTTTACTTAAGTAAAACTTTGAAATCAGGGCGTTCACTTATAATGGAGTATTTCTACTTGTACTTAGGTTTAAGTAGTTAAGTTTCAGTACTTCTTCCACCACTGTTTACTTGAACCTTACTTGTTGACAACAGAGAATACTGTGAAACACATAAAACAAACAAGACTGGGCGTCTGCTCAACAGCGGATAATTCCTCCTTGACAACATCAGCTGCAAAAAAAAGAGGTCAAAATTGGATCGCTCATTTGTATTTCAATCATTTCATTTTGCTGTCAAGAGAAAAAAGAAAAGAAGAAGGCCTTCGCTTTGTCTGGAATGGAAATATTCTCTTATTTCCACTACAAAAGGCCAGAGGGAACAAACAGCCTCATTATCAATGGCTGCCTATAGCTATCTCCTCTATATTACCATATAAGTGGGAAGACTTCATGATAGAAAGCGGGAGGCAGACATGCTGATGCAGCCTGTGCACATTAATGGCGGTAAATGAGCCATTAACATTTGAAGGTGCAGCGTAGCCCGGCCAGTAAGGCAGAAGTACGCCGTCCACTTCAAACCTATGGGGAGGCCATGCAGAGCAGGAGCAGCAGCCTGTAATTGGAGTCCATTGTGTGTGCAAGCATTCAGAGAGCAGATTAGAAAGAGACCGACAGAGATGGCGCAGGTAAACATCAAGGCTCCCATTATCCTCCTTTCACTGTGAGGCAGAGTGGGGAGCAAATAGGATGGAAGACAATAGGAATGTGATGGCATATGGAGCCTTTGCCTCCATCAGCTGATCATCATTTGTAAGAGCTCGCATGGAAACCAAAGCGCACTTACTGTATGATGTGTCTGGTTTTAAGTCTGAGATGAGTCAGCTCATAATGAAATATTTCCTTAAGTTGTATTTTCTTGAGTTGTTCTTAAGTCTGGGATGCATTAGAACCATTACTTGCAAAATTTTACTTCAAAACTGTACTTGACTGTAATTCCTTGATTATTCTTTAGCTTCTCTTTGCTGCAATTTGGAGAATGAAGATTTGGTAAAGAAGTCAACTCAAAGCTTTTTCAGTTCAAAATTCACAGCATTCATGACCATTGTGTTTTAAAAGGGTCAGTTCACAGTATTTACTTACCGATTACCACAAGGTCGAGCCACGCAGATAGATTTTTATCTTGATTTTCACCATAATCAGTGTTGGTTGTGGTAAATGTGGGTGATTACAAAGGAGTTACTGAATTCTTTTTGGTGAAATGAACATGGATGTCTTACAAGGAGCAGTGTCTACGTCTGGACGTTCATTTGAAGGTATGCGCTCAAGTTTTTAGTGTTATTTTTGATTCAGTCTCTTGTTAGAATTTGCACATTTCTTTAGAAAACCAACCAAAAGGTGATCAAATGTAAGAAGTTACATTACTTTGAGGAAGTAATTAAAATAGTTTTGGCAACTTATGGCATTTTTAAAAGGGCTGTAACCTATGACATTTCAAAAGTAACCTTCCTAACAGAAAATCAAACAAGGTTTTGATTTTCTAGATGTCACATTGTTTACTCAAATCTCAGAAATGACCGACACGGCTAGAGGTGTGAATGGGAAAAATGCTTTTTGTCTTGTGAACTGACCCTTCGAGCTCAGACTTGGTTATCGCATGCAGAGGTCCGATGTGTACTGAGGTGACAGAATCAAATGGGCCCCCGAGATATCACGCAGTCATTCTGATATCTACCATTTGATTGCGCACTCATTCACATCACACGGTGATGAACTGATGATCAGAATCGAGCCTGTGACGCAGGCAGCACAGATCATGTCCTCGCATGCTGGACAATGATCTTGCTTTTGACATGCTTTCTGTTCTCCATTCATCGCGGTGGAGAATCGGCTTCTCGTGCATTTATATTAGTAAAACGTCTCAAGTGATATCATGTGATACGAAGACCGACCACTGTGCTGTCAGCAGTCATGGTTCTTTAAGACCACACTGATATCTTGTGGTGGTAGTCAAATATGCATGCATATATATGGCTTTTTAGGGGTTTAACACTAATGCTCTGCTTTGTTTGGTGTTCAGTGTTTCAGGAATATAATGTACAATGGCAGTCATTTTTTTAATCTGTAAATTATTGGCAGTGAATATTGCTACTACTGCAGAAGTCATTATTGTTTCCACATGTCTGCTGTCATTGTTCTCTGAGCGTAACTCTTCCAGTCAGCTGATTACTTTAAATTATGATAATCCCGGCTTTTGTCTCCTCATTTCCCTCTTTCAATAACACCACTTTGTTTCAACCTCGTATCCTTGATTTTCAGGAGCCAAGCTTGGCTCAGTTTTACATCTCAGCAGGTCAGTCCAGCCGCTCTTCTGAAATGCTCACAAAATGTGATTTCCCCGATTGTCAGGCACAAGTAGAGATCCCAACCTCCTCAGTCGGCCCCTCCTCTTTCCTTCAGTCGCTCCTGTAAAACGAGTGTGATCCGTGTTTGCGCTATGTGTCTGGAGATGATAAAGGCTGCAGATTGGCCAGGCTGTGGATTAGAGGGCTGCTGATTTCAGAGACAATGTTTAAACAGGAGTCCCAGCATGTGGCCTTTTATCTGACAGACCCACAGTTCATCGTGGTCAAATCGCACAAAACCAGAGGGGAGCGGGGCTCACGCCAACAATTATCACATGAATGAACATTGTGCAAGGCGCACACATGTCCATACAAACCCCCAACCTCCCACACACACACACACCCTCAGGTTCACTCAATCTCAGTCTTTTTATCCACTCAGTCTCTCAATCATAAGTGCCACACATGAGCACACAGACAAGTGGGCATAAAGAGTAGACACATGCACGTGCACACTCACTCTCCCACATCCACACACACTCGCACAAAAGTCTGTATTCTGTTCTTTTTGACAGCGTGCAAACCAAATATCCAACTAAAGATAGTTTTTCCAAAGCTCACCAACTTTTCCCTCATGCCATATCGATTTTTGCCCATAGCCATGCATTTAATGGGCACTCATTGCATAACTGGAAGATTTACTTCTGAAATGTTTGGCTTGGAGACACTCTGACCGCAGCATGAAAAATATGCTACAATCACCTCATTTGTCTTTTCTTGTTTTGGTTGAAAAAAGAGGGAAAAAAGAAAAATAAACCCACATGCTATAAATGAGCCTTGGGGGAGTGGGGAGGAGGGGGTAGAGACATACTGACTTACATTCAGAAGCTAACAATGAATTCAATTCATCGCCTCGGTTTGGCTGCAGTACTGAAGAACAAAAAAATCAACCTATGGTTAATTAGAACCTCTCTTACGCTCGTACTCTGTACCAGCAGCGAGAAACCTCATGGAAACATTCAGAGGAGCCTTTGTCTCAGACACATTTTATAGACATCCATACAGAAAACCCTGGAACTTTGTCTGCTTTGTTTTTTCAGGGTTCAGTTCACGTAAATGAAATCTATTTGCAGCTTTTTTGTGGAGTTTCTACCAGCAAATGCGAAAAACTCCTCTAGTCATGGCCAGATTTGAAAATATGTTTAAGTTAATCATTTCCACACTCTGGAGAACTGTTCTTTTAATCGTTTTAATCCGTTTTAATTACATTGTTCTGTTTTATAATTAATTTATGCAGTCTGTACTTTCTTTTAATTGTGTTTTTTAATATTTCTAACTTTTATTGTGCAATTTGTTTTTAGTACCCTTTGAATGTTCCACTTGTTTATTTGTTTGGTAGTTTTTTCATTTGTATGAACTGATCCTTGAAATTCAAGAAGGTAGAAAAGTCTGCTCACTGATTTCATACATTTATAGTAACTTTAGATTCAACTAGTCAAAAATGGCTCAATGGCAGAGATGTGATTTGTGTGTTTTGTGTGTTTTGTGTGTTTTGCGCTGCTGACCTGTGGGGGCTGAGATGGTGGCCGGGGCGCTGGTTCTGCGGCCCCTCTCTGCAGTGATCTTGATGGTGTACAGCATGCCGGGCGTCAGGCTCCTCAGGATGTGAGACTCCACGCTGCCTGGGACAGTGACCTCATCTCTGTGGCCGTCAGGGGAAACATACACCAGTCTGTAGGAGTCCAGTTTGGCCAACGGGCGCTTCCACTCCAGCATCATGGTGGTTTCTGTCACCTCTGCAACAGTCAGGTCCTTGGGAGCATCCAGGGCTGAAAATCAGATTTATGAAGAAGTCATGTGCAGGTAGCATGAGAATCAAACCTACCACAGCTGATCATGCCATGTTAACTTTCTAAAGCTTGGTCAAAGTGCATCTTTGAGTTATTGTTAACATTAGTATGTTAATATGTTTGTCGTGTTAATAAAGTTATGTCGATGCAGGTCATGCTTATGTCTGTTTGAGTGTCAGCATTTTAACTAATTAGCTGAGACTGAGACTAGTGAGAATGTCATCTGTTTGCAGGTTTTTGGTGATAATCCAAAGTATTTGTTTGTTAAATGTTTTGAGCATATATCTGTGCAATTCTGCTGTCAACATGCAGAATGACAATAACTTTCAGTACGATACTATCAAGCTTCAGTTCCTACGATAACCATGGTATCACAGTAAAGTGACTCTGCAAAGCGTTACACACTGCGAGAAAATCAGTTAGGAAGCATCATGATGTCTGCGTAACTTGAGTAGAACAAATACCCATAAAAAGGCTAAAAACAGGAATTCTGTATTTATTCACTGTACTGTGGTGTCAGTTTCACAGAATTTGACATCTGAGATGAAAAGACAGAGTCTGAGCTCAGTGTCACTTTAACATGTCAGTGTGTCAATAAGGCACCACTAGACGAAGTCATACAATATATTCCTGTAACGATATTTTGTCCCACCTCTGACATTCATGTAATGAGTTAAGTAAAACACATAATTTGATTACATAAGAGTAAGAGGAAGCAGCTCACCAGTCACTGCATTGGTGGTCCTCGGCAGACTCTCCCGTTCGTCCTTGACCGCTGTCACACCCATCCCGTACTCAGTGCCGGGCCTCAGGCCTACATACAGGACAAAATAGAAACACTGTGATGAAAAAATGAAAAGCAGTGTCATGTTTTGTTTGTACAGATCCACTGAGGTGTCACCAAATGAGCGATGGGGAGGCTCTGTAGTCAAGCGGCCAGCTGTTTCAGCTAATGGCTCCGGTGCCAGCGGCAAACACAAAAACACTCTCATGTGGCTTGATTGCACAATAGATTGCCGCCTAATTGTATTTCATGGTAAGCCTGTGCTCACCGTGGAACTGCAGTGCTATATTTGCATTGATGGATCTAGAGAGCCCTTGTTGTGGAGCAGTAACATTACTTGCTATGATACAGCGGGTTTTGGAGGCCCTTTGGTCTCCACAATTAAGCCCTCTGTCGGCCTGATCGCCTCTAATTCCTTTATTAACTCCCACAGAGGTCATCACACACGGAGTCTTGCAGCATGAAATTACACCTAATGCCCAGGAAACTCATTATCAATAAAATCACGAGCGTGAAGGCAATTACAGATAATAACTGTGTGAAAGAACTGCTGAGGTGTGTGTGGAGGAGAGGGGGGTGTCAGCTGAATGGACACAGTGCTTTATTTCCACGGGATGGGCCTCCCAAGGACAAAGAATTGGGCCAGACAAAGACACTATTAGCCCATTTTGGAAGTGTTTTTTTTCTCATGGTGTTTGATCCTGCCATGCAGCAGCACGCAGCTCCGAAACAAACAGATAAAAATTTTTTTTAAAAAAGACAAGACCGCCTCAAAGCGGTGCCTTATAATATCGGCAGATAGATAAAAATGGTCCCGCTTTTCTTGTTTGAGCGAGATCTCACATTGAAACAAGCGCCAGTGTTATTCCATTTAACGTCTGAATGCCAGACCCCCCCCCCCCCGTGGGTGGTTTTCCAATAAAGTGGTCCTTTTATAGACGGGTAAACATTTCACGACTCAAAACAAAGGCAGCCCATTTTGGAAATGAGCGAGCTGAATGTAACACTGACCAATTTAACAGGAGCAACACAAACACTTGTCTGAAGAATTAGAAGAATAAACACTTGCCACTGTATTTTTTTCCCCCTCACTGATTCTTTTAATCACATCATTTGGATGCAAAATGGTTCAAATCACATAAAGAATCAAAGTGCTAAGTATATACAGTGTGAAACTGCCCACTCCTTTTTCTGCACTGGTTGTAGTACTGGAGCTCCAATCAATACTGGTCTAATTGGTCTGAAATGGTCTGTGAGTAAAGGATTTTAATGAACTAAACTCCTCGGTTCCTTGACACACAAATATATACATTTGTGCAAACTGGTCCTGAATGCTCTGGTGACCAAACATCTTTAAGAAATGAGTTCAGCATTTTCCTGCAGTTCCACATGGCAGAATCAAGTATGTATGTTACAGCACTTAATTGCATTCACATACATAATTAAAGGGAGTTTGAGTTCTCAGGCTTTACTATTCGTGTATATAGTGCTGTATGTTTCATTTATAACAGAAATACTGTGGCCTGTTTACTGAGGATGTTCTCACACCTCTGAATCAGATGATAAGATTTGTGAACTTGTAGCTCGGTTTCTTTGAACGCAGAGAAAAATCAAAGTGAACCAAAAAAGCATCAGTACAAACTGTGAGAATGTTCACTCGACTTATTGGTCAGATGTGTCTGGAGGGGGAGTAAGAAAGTAAATCCAGGAAGAAGGAGCTCTGTTCTGAAACATTGCTATGCAGGTTAACACGGAGCAACAGCAGAGTTGGGCAATAATCTGGGCAATATACCAGGCTAAGCACAGCTGTCTACGCGAGCTCAAACTGGCAGAGCAGAGCTGATAGTTGGGTCCGATCGAGGTCAGATCACATTCCCACCACAAGAGTTCATTTGGGACCGTGTCGAATCCACTTCTTCTACAGGGTCTCGCTAAAGTAGTTTTGATCCATACCTGAGTCGATTACTGCGTTCGCCCTAACCTGCCCTAACGAATCGCACCGAGGGGGAAAAGAAATCAGAGTCCGATTTAACTGGAGTAAAAGGCACAGGTCTGAAAACACCCTAATTAAAATCAATGCACCTCATTGCAACGGCATAGAACGCTAAGTTATTTACATTCGCTTTTATTTTGTGTAATTCTCAGCATTGATTTAAGTGTTTGTGGTCTTGTTTGTAGCTCTTGTTTTAAATCTATCACGAGTACAGATGAAGTGTACAAAATACAACTGAGGCGCAGGTTTGAAAACTTTTTTTCTGCCATAATTACCTTTCAGGATATTGTAATTCGAGTGGTCTGAGATGAAACAAGAAGTCTACTCACTTCTGAGGGCTCTGTTTTCGGGTTGTAGAAAATCTGCCCCATGACACAGACTTTGTCTAATCGAAGGTGTTTTCAGACAGGTAGGGGGGTTAAATTCATGACTGACAGCTGTAATTACTGATCACTGTTCAGATTTCCTCAGACGTGACTTTACTGCTCCGAGAGCTGCACAAGGATGGAATCTATTTTCAAATTCTGGTGTTTTTTTTCTCCATGATTTTGGGTCCTGCTGCTTTAATGCAAGAGCTACACGTTGTCAAAGCACTAGAGCGCAGAAGAAGTAGAAGAAGATGTTTTCTGCTGATGAGTTTGGCTGTAAAAATGACTGAAGAGAAAACATTTTTGGAGCTTCCGCTGTGTCTTCATCCCAAGATAATGTCAGTTCAACAAGGTCACGAAAAAAGTGTGGAGGTTTTCAGTAAAACTTTTAAACTCCTGCAACAAGATTATTTCTGTAAACAGTCAGTGGTCCTGTTTTTTTCCTATTTTGACAGCTGAAAGATTTGGTGCAGTCCTTCAGTAAGGATGTAAAAACAGAAGTAAATCCTCAGTAAATACTCCATTAAATGCTGACACACGATACAGCATCGTGTGTTTCTGTCTGCAGATACTCGATGACAACTGAACAAACTTAAAATGAAAACCATAAAACTCTCCGGAGAAACACGTACTTAGACCTTAAGTTAAGATGATTACATTTAGGAAAATAAAGCAGACTTTGAAGGTGCTTTGAACACAGATAGTGGTAATGTTAAACTGGATGGATGTTTGCCAGTGTTGCAAGGGTATGTGGGTTGGCTCTGGGAGAACGTACCGGTGATCTTTGCCTGGGTTGTGTCCTTGGGTCCTGGAGGGAAGAGCAGCTCTCCGTGGTCTCCTCCAGACAGGGGTCCATACTTGATGCGGTAGTTGTCTACATGAGCTTGGCTGTTCTTCCACTCCAGAGTGATGGTCTCATCTGTCACATCCACCGTCTGCAGGTCTCTGGGGGCGTCCAGGTCTACCACACACAGACACCCATAAGAACTGACTTAAGGAAGTGTTACTTCACTAGTATTTAACTGGATTTCTAAACTAGTCCTAACCCTTAGGGAGTTCTTAAGACAAACCCCAACTATGACGAATTCTCATTATTAGTCTTTACTTTGATCTATAGACGCACTTCAGCAGGTTTTCCTCCCTCATTAAGATACAGCCATAAGTAAAGTACAGTATGTGTGGTCCGGTCCCTCCAGCTGAGACAGAGCCGAGCAGCTTGTTAAACCTGGCTACAATAAACAGCTAATGAATGTGACGGCTTTTCATCTACAGCGTGTTTGAATTTAATGGCTATACCTCTGGTTCTGTCAGTTTTACCTGTGAGGAAGGACTCATAGACAGGAATGCTGGTCCGCTCTCCGATCCGAGCCGTCAGAGACACCTCATAGCGGGTGTCTGGGATGAGGCCTGCCAGGTGGTACTGGGTGTCGGTGGAGGACAGCTCCACAGCGTTGTGGTCACCAGCGCTGGAGCTCGGCCCGAAGGAGACGGTGACCCCGTCCACTGAAGCAATGGGCTGGAACCAGGTCACCAGAGCTGTGGTGTCAGTCACATCACGCACATCCACCTGGGTTGGTGCATCGATCACTGTGGAGGTAAGTGATAACATACTGTAAATCGCTCTTAAAAGATCAGTGCTTATTCTTTATGCGATCAGAGGTGCGTCATCAAAATTTGCGGTTGATTTGGTCGTGTCAGGTTTTCCAAACTTTACTGGGAAAAGGCACAAAATACCTGAGATAACAAATTGAAACCAGTCAAACGGTTGAAAAGAAAAATGCATTTCAAGTTCTGCAAGTTCTACTGCTGTGTTGAATGTTAAATATGTGTCACAAAACTACTTTTAGTATTTTTTATTTTAAATCCCTCTTTTTTCTCTTCCTAAAAAACGTAAATGATTCAGCTTGACCTCGGTGACAGAAACACAGACAGTGATTTGGGGCCGTGTGCTGTTACACATCAAAACAACAGTTTTAAGGTCTCATTTATTCATCGCTAATAAAC
>JAPQRN010000027.1:10474705-10489670 GCA_037367275.1 Coranthus polyacanthus
AACCTAAAACACAAGGAAGAAAAACGGTGGACCTATTCTTCCAAGAGAAACTGAGGTAAAGATAAGAATCACTTTGCCATGTTTACAGGTGTGTACGGCAGACATCGCGGTTGTGAGGGAACCCGACATGGAAACCATGCAAATAAAATTATCAATTGCCACATCTGATGCCCAATGTCTGCTGAATCAGGCACAAATTGGGCTGATATCATGTATTCTAAACCTGGAATAAGATGCTAACTACTGGCACTTATGTGATTTATAGCTTCTTGTTGGGTTTTGAGTCGCATCGATTTGTTTGAAAGGTAGGAAGGTTATTTAAGTCTGATTGATTTTTAAAAATAATAACAAAACAAATAATTGTGCAATAATACTGTAGCAATGTCTTTCTTACCCTCAGAGCAGTCTTCTCCAATGAAGCCTTCATCACAAACACATACTCCGTTCTCACAGCGTCCCTGGTTCTGGCAGTCTCCTGGACAGGTCAGTACGGAGCAGTCCAGCCCGGTGAAACCTTCATAACACACACAGGTGCCATCGACACAGTAGCCTCTGTCCAGGCAGTTTTTGGGGCATGTCTTTTCACTGCAGTCCTCACCAGTGAAACCCTTATGACAAACACACTGTCCGTTCACGCAGAGGCCACGGTCCATGCAGTTATTAGGACAAGTCAGCTCGCTACAGTCTTTACCTGTGAAGCCAATAAAGCAAACACACTTGCCATCCACACATTCTCCTCGGCCCATGCAGTCTTTCGGACACGTCTTGATGCTGCAGTCCTCTCCGGCGTAGCCTTTGTCACACACACACTGCCCGTTAACGCAGCGACCACGGTCTTGGCAATTGTTTGGGCAGGAGAGCTCACTACAGTCTTCGCCTTGGTATCCTACATCGCACACACACTCTCCATCAATGCACTGACCTCTGTTGCTGCAGTTGTCAGGGCATGACAGAATGGAGCAATCTTCACCCTCGAATCCCGGATCGCAGATGCACTTTCCGTTGAAGCAATGGCCTCTCTCGTTACAGTTGCCAGGACAGGTGAGCTTTGAACAGTCTTCTCCGCTGTAGCCGGTCTGACACACACACTGGCCGTTAACACACATGCCACGGTTGTTGCAGTTGCCAGGACACGTGAGCTCGCCACAGTCCTCACCGGTGAAGCCCTCGTCACAATAGCAGGTACCGTTGATGCAGCGTCCGCGATCGTAGCAGTCGTTTGGACAGATGAGTTCAGAGCAGTCGAAGCCTGTCCACGGTTCGTCGCAAATACACTCATCGTCTACACATCGCCCGCGGCCCAGGCAGTTGTTGAGGCAGTTGGTCTGAGAGCAGTCCACGCCGATGAAGCCCTCCTCACAGAGGCAAGCGCCTTCAACACAGTGGCCGTAGTCACCGCAGTCCAACAAACAGAGCTCAATACCGCAGTCGTCCCCACCGAAGCCCTCGAAGCATTCACATTTGCCGTCCACACAGCGACCCTGGTCCTGGCAGTCGTTGGGGCACTCAGGTTCCGTACAGTTGGGGCCCTTCCATCCCGGTTCGCAGACACAGCTGCAGGTCTCAGCGCTCCAGTTCCCGCGGCCGTTACAGTACGGCTTTGTGGACACTTCCCCTGGAGGAAGACAAGGAAGGAAAAGACAGCATTAAAAAACTTAAAGACTGTAATCACAAATTATTCTTTTAAAACATAACACATTCGGTAACAAGCTCACTTATCAAAGGATACCAAGAGAACATGATCCCTTTCAAACAAAGGTGAGAATTTGATTTGAATGCGAGACACTGTTTATGCAAACTGGATGAATCTACAGCATTTCTGTTTGGGAATAAGGCACTTTACACTGTAACCTTAAAGACCAAACTACTGCCACTCTTTGTTGACAGCATATGTTCTTGACTGATTTATTTACAGGTAGCCATTGAATAGAAAAGATTGAAAACATAGGGCTGAACAGCTAATCAAAATATTATCAAAACTATAGTATAGCCAATATTAACATTCAATATCCAAATCACAGGAGGGCACACAATGTTACAGTTTTATAAATTAAGCATTATGGTGCCCTAGCCTACGCACCATATTCGCTCATATTCTCCAGATATAAGGGAACATGGTTGTTCGGTACAGACCACAGCAAAAATCACATCACTTTTTTTTTACTCAGTGAAAATTAAATGCGAAAATTACCATTCTTACAAAAACCGTGACTCATTTCACAATTGCAATATCTGTGAACCTAATCAAGGTTTCCTTTACAAACCATTCAGCCCTACTTGAACAAACTTGAAAAGAGTATTAAGATCGATAGATCATTTATCAAAGCAATATTTTGTTCATTTTTGGCAGGTACATTACCATTTTGTGGTTTGCTGGGTACTGCAGAATTATCACAGCTTGGACTTGGAAATAATACATTTTTCAAAGGGCTCCTATTACCAACTGCGCATGTAGAGTTTGAATTATATTATTAGAGTTGTAATATGGGGAATGTAGGTTCTGGCAACGTAGGATCCAGCCTTTTTACAATCTGGAACTAAATGTCAGCAAATCTTTGCCTCTGCTATGTCCATTTTCTCACATTTCCCTTTCATTCGTAGGGTACAAATTCACAGTTACTCTAATCCAGCACATACAGTAAAAGGTCTACCTGTAACGTGAGCTCCACAGCAGCCCTCTCCGCTGCTACACTGCTCTCTCAGAGCAGACAGCTCCGACTCCAGCATCTCCAGTCTGTTCAGGATATCCTTGATGTCTGGCAGCTGGTTGTCACAGCCACATGCCTGCTTGGGGATGTTGATGCGGTGGGTGAAAACAATTTGATTGTCGCCGTCCACCGTATGCTCCATGTGCTCCGTGTTCTGCATGTCCATCGGGGTGTTCTTGTGTTTGATCTCTGTGCCACCAGGCGAGTCGAGGTCCACAGAGCAGAGGGACGTGGATGGGACATTGATGTTGTAGACGTGGTTGAACACTACTGGCTGATCGGGGTTGGGCAGCGTGAGGTTCTCTTGGGTTTTCTTGGGCATCAGAGTCTCTCTACGGTGGCGAATGACTTTCTTGACCAGGCCAGCGGTAGAGAGCTGAAGAAGAAGCACCGTGGTCACACAGGCTAAGAGGAATCCTTTCATCCCCATGATGACACCCTAGTACTGCAGCTTCGGAAGAAGTAGCAGCTGGACAGAGAGCAGTCTGCGGAGTTACCAGATCTGATGTTCTTGGCTCAATTCCTATAAAAAACATATAGAAAAAACATAGTGGAAAGTGAGGAAAGTATCAACTAACCACAAACGACACGGAGCAAAACACCAGCTTTGGGATGTAACTAGTTAACTAACAGGTAAGTGCATTATGTACTGTACAAAGTTACTAAGAATATGTAATTAAATTAGTTACTAATCAAAATGTTGTGATTACAAAGAGGCTCTGTTCATTTGGCAGTATGCACTCATATTTTGAGTTTTATATTTCATTGGTTCGCTTGTTTGAATTTGCAGCACTGCTCTTCTACCTGAGTCTACTATGCCAGGGCAGGTGGACGTGTCCTCCGACAAAATTGCTGTGCAGAGCTGGAAATTCAACAGTATTTTCCTTCAGATATTAGAAAAGGTCTCCATCATCACTGTACTTGCAATAAAAGTTTGAAGTATTTTCATTAGTCCTGAATGCGGTTGTGAGATTTACACTCGTAACTCGTTAACTAGGAATCTGTAATCTATTACTTTCAAAAGTAACCTTCCCCAGCACTGCAGTTCACACATACTTCTCTTAAGAATTACCTTTTTTGGTTTGCCCTTGCAATTCAGAACTGATTCAGCAACATGGTCCCACCATTCACATAGATCCACACCAGGGACCAGGGCTGCAGTGAAATATTATAGTATCCCACTAAAAGCAATTAACCTTCTTCTGTTGCCCCTAACAAAAGAACACCTCCAACCCTGTTGCTGTCTCTGACCCATTTTATCCTCTGCTCTCAGTGGAATAGACACACACTTAGCAGATGACATTGGGGCATTCTTTTCGCAATTCCTCCGAGAACCAAGAGCAGCAATTACTGCAGGGGCGACGTGTGACCTTGGGGATCTAGAGCTTTCTTTTTTTTTTTTCGGACCACGTTGAGACAGGTTGCGACGAAAACAGCCGGCAAAACACCTGCATGGAGGGGAGCCTCCTTTCTTCTCCACAGGCTGGACCACAAACCACGCTGACAGATTAATACCGGTGTATGGTTAGTCCATCTGTGGGCTTCCTGTAAAACACAAAGGTCTGCGCAAACTTCCCTGCAAAGTGGCAGGTCAGCATTCCCAGACCGTTCTCCTGACAGCCACTGGGTTTTCTTCTAGTTCTGTAACATGATTCTTTTAAAGGCTCTGCTGGAAAAATGTGCTGAGGTTGTGGCGTGGAAGCCAACCTTAAAACCTGGTGTTTTTCTTTCACTCTCTAATCTCTGCATCAAATGACATACGCAGGTGGGTTAAAGCCCCCGCTGCATGTAAATCTGTTACTTCTAAGATTGGGTGTTAGTATGAAGAAGACTGTTGAAATTTCTTTCCGGTTTGCAGTTAAGGGTTAGGATATTTAACCTAAACTAAGACTAAAACTAGCAGTGTTGCAAAAACATGAAAACAAAATAAAAACTACATGAACTATGCAGCACAAACTAAAACGATACATCTGTCTTAATAAAAATGATCAAGGAGATGACACTGTAAAGAACTACTTCCATTTTTTAATGAACAATGCATGACATTTTTAACTTATTTCAGCCTCTATAAATCAAGGTTTTCATATACTAAAACTGAACAGAAACTAAACCAGGACTAGTCACTTCCTCAGTATTAATAATATATGCACTCAGAAACTAAACAAACTAAAATCAAAAATTAAACTGAAAGACTAAATAAAACCCAAAACTAAAGAACATTTCAAAACTCTGGTTGTAAATCACACATGTAGATGTGTTACCTCTAAATTTAGGTATTATTTATGAACAAGAGGACTGAATGTCGAAGCATTTTTCTTCCCTAATAATCAGATTTCCAGTTATTTAAATGCCAAAACACGATCAGAGACATAAAGTAAAACTCCTGGCCTGTCAGGCTTGTGAAATTTTAAGCAGAGATTCCATGCGCCGCAATAAATTTCCTGTTTCCAAAGTGTCTGGCTCAGGCTCAGTTTATATAATTACACTTGTACCCCACCTTGTCAGAGATGCTGACACCAATCATTTCCTACCTGTAATAAAACCAGTGTGTATCTTGGCTGCTTTAAAGGTTAATACCAGCCGTTAGCAGCCAACATGAAAATGTCTGGATAAGCAGACATGAAAATGCATATTGCAGGCATACGTAGCGTATTCCTGCTCTGAGGTGGAATGTGTATGAGGGGATTTCATCTTCTCTGCTACCTGAATTAGTTGCACTGAATTGTGGTACAGTGAAAACACCCCTTGCTGGCCATTTTTATATGTGTAGGAAGCTGACAGTCAGCAGGTGATATTCCAGGAAGAGGTGCTAGGTCTCCTCATCCCGTCCTGACGTGTGATTAGGCAAGCTGACAGATGAGCTCAGCTTGGAGGGATCCCACGGCTTCACCCCCCCAACCATCCATCCATCCACCCCCCTGCAGCCTCCCTCACTCCCTGATTAGACAGGCAGGGATGAGTGCCTCCATGATGGGTAGACTGTAAAAGTGCTAATGTAGCTTGCTGATGTGAGGGCTGAAGATCTGGGCCCTCAGGGGTACCAACGAACGCCCCTCCTTTTTAGTCTCACTTTCTAACAGAGTACGCCACACATGCACATCCACACACACAAATACAGTCACACCGCTGTGCCCAAGCATCACAAACTAGGGATTAAATCAACAAAATAGCCAGAAAATTGCTTTGAGTTGCTTCTAAGGTTTTAGTTCTAGGCGGATGGTTGGCTTTCTCACTTTGAAGGCTGGCTGCTCTCCACATGGACCTCTTGCAACCCTGAGAGACTAAAGCAGGCTTTGTGTGAAAATCTGTGGCTCTGGCAAATCTCGGCTTTATTCAGAAATAGATGAAGAGAAGAAACTTCCATTGAGTCTGAGAATATTTTGATTTGGCCTTTTATCCTTTTAGTTGCCATCTACTACCCTTAAATATGCAGCAAGATAATGACAATAAGAGAATCTGAGTGTGACGCTGAGAAACAGAGTTGATCCCCCTGTTTGGACTTCCTTCATGAGCACCCTGTGGCCCTGGCACTGCGTTAATGCAGCTGGTTGCTGGCACTATAGACATAGACTTGATACAATCTGACTGCTGCTGCTTTCTTATTCCCTCACTTGGTTTTGCTCTATACTTAGCTTCTCAAACACCAACAAAGCTTGCTGCCTGTTTGTTAGTCGAATGCAAGGCAAATTTTACCAGGGGAAGCCTGCTGGCACGCACTCACTTAGTGCAAGTGATCTAAATTAGTCTGTTGTGAATAAGTGAGACAATTGAAGATTTATACCTCACACAGCGCAAAGCTGGAGATGCTTAAAAGATCTTACAAGCTTCTGTCTTTAAAGGCATTCATTGTCCGAAATGTTGAATTATTGTCATGGCATGGTTATTTTAGGATTAATGGTGCCTATAAACGGAGATTTCAGCAATCTTATCAAGTTTATTGCAAGCTACACTCTGTGATATTGATCAAAGGCCTTGTTCAGACTGCCAGCGCACGTTTTTTTTGGCATATCAACACTGTATTCAGATTGAGTTTTGAAAGTCTAGACAGGAAAAGGAAACACCTATAGGATCCAAATCAGATTCGCGAACTGATCCAAACACATTTGGAGGTGGTTTGAAATGCCATTCCGATGCTCTGGCCAAGTGTCTTTTGCGTGACTTGCGACGCAGGCAGACACCAAAATAAAGTGTCTTCTGGCTTTTTGGAGCTTCTGTACAGGCCATGAAGCCACGCCACCAGGGGAGTCTACAGTCGTTACCACAGCAACTCGTGCAGACAGACTGGTGATGTCTAGACAAACACATCCAACACTTGTAAATAGTTGCGAATCTGATTTGCCTGCACTGTGAACATAGTCAAAGCGTAATTGAGTAGATGTTATCTGAACAATCAAAGATATCACCACGTTTCTTCACGCTGGTCGTCTTTCATCGGAGATAGCCCAAAACAGTCTGGCTTGAAGTAAGTAATAACTAGCATCCCTTATACAAAAGCAAAGCATAGTTTTATTAATTTAACAGTGTTAATCATTTATCACCCTTGAGACACATTATTCTTAAGTGCCTTCCAAAACGTACTTAACTACTATGGAAATGTAATTGTTCTCTTCCTTTCGGTTGGTTAGTTTTAGGGAAATACTGTAGCTGTGGTTGAAGAAGAAGGGATGGCAACGCATTTGTGGTCACTGGTGTCAGTGACATGCTTTGTACGCAAAACACGCCGCATTTACTATCAGTTCTCTAGATCTATTACAATGTGTCATGCTATGCTATTTCTTTGAGACAACAGTCATTATTCATGTGGTTGCAAGACGCTGCTTCTCAGGTTGAGGTAACATCAGTTTAAGTGGTTGACCGAATGACCAAGTGTCTCTTTTCCTGTGAGAGCAGTAACATTAAACGATGCATTTTCATCAGGAGATACATGATACGTGATTCATTAGATGCGGCTAAAGACGAATTTCAGTTGTACAGTAGAGCTTACCGTGCACGTCTCTTGACTTCAGTCTTGCCTCTCACACAGTACATCCCTGATTTTCCCATCAGTGTAATGTAAAAACCACCACAACCACCTTTCTAGCAGGAGAAACTTTCCTCTTCCCTCCAGGTACAAGCGTTTTCCAGCATGTCCCTAGATGAAGATTCTTCTTCTTTTTTTTTTTTTGCAGCCATGTTGTATAAATCTAGAACCTTAATCCTTGAGTAAATCAAGGGAATGCATTTGTTTCACACAAAGGAGGACCAAGAGGATCAAGATAAGAGTAAAACCAGGACAGTCCAGTCAGCACAAATCCACATAAGCTACTGGATACCCCCTGCTCGACAAAGCATGCAAAGATCTGTCTTATTATTGTTGTCCATCACTTAGCATTGATCTTGTTTCCATTTGGACAGTCCAGTTGTAAAGGAAACAAATAAATCCCTTTGGATGATTACTTTACCAGTGATATCATTTCCTCCTACTGTCTCCCACATTTTAGATACAAGTTTTAGTAGTTTTAGAGATTCATGAGCAGGCTCTGTCTGGGGAGGACAGCAGACATCATTTGCAGAAGTCAGGATTTCTTTCAAACTCAGCCAGGCCCCCATGCTGGCAATCCTAATCGTCACCGTAGCTCACCTTAGCTGAGACTCTCCCATATGGCAGGTCCAAGATAAATCAGAACAGAAAACTATTACTCTGCAAGCATTCAGCAGCGGTTATCTGCACAGTTTGTCTGAAGAGAAAAATGCAATTTGTCTGGACATAAAAGAAAGGAAAGTGTTATCACTCTGTGCAACAGCAAACTGAGTTCAGTTATTTTAAGGCAGACCAACGTGGAGGCGCATTCAGTGCCGCTTTAGGTTGGGAAAAGAAAGATTTGCTAACTATCAGCGGTGCGCGCAGACATGGCAGCATTTGACTGATAACTCGACAACAAACAAACTGAATAATGAAGCAGCGTGCCCCACTTGGTGTGTAAAAGCTGTAAATATTCAATGACTACAACTACAACTCAAGTCCCAGGACTGTATGTTAAACAGTACTGATAGGATGCACATGCTTTCTTTTCATTTCTGAAGAATTTATCAAGCTTGCCTAGTTTTGTAGGTCACCCATGACAAAAACTCAGCTTGCCTTCTTTGGTACAGAATCCAAATCTGGGTCGCTTCAATATGGACTGAATGAACAGTTATTGTTTGGGTCTCTATTCACCTTGAGATGCTGTCACACTGTAACAAGGGAAAATGACCAGGAAATGGGCGTCAGTCACGGACACCAACTGTCACACCAAGAATCATCAAATGAACCCCTTTCTCTAATCGCGCCTTACTAAGCACATCTGATCCCAAAGAGCCACAGATCCGCCACAAGTGAAAACTGCTGATAAACATATTTGTCACAATCAAGGTGAAAGAAACCTCTCACATACGTCCAGATAGAGCAGGTGAATATTGATTTAGATCCAAGGTCATAGCCGGAGAGATAGTGAGTTGCTGAGGACAGCACTATGGCTGTGAGTTATAATCATCAAACACAGAAATGAATTTCCAGGAAGAGGCAGAGCTGGAGTTGACTGCTCGATGCTCGATCGATGGCACAGTTGTTGCTGCCTCTCAGAAAAGGTTTTTCAAATTTTATCACCTCACGCTCTATAAGACACACGCCGTCTTTCTTTTTCTGCCTTTTATGACCGATGCAGCCATCGCTTTTGTGCTGAAGTGCAAAAAATCTGACGCTGTAGTAAATAAGTACACCGAGTACATGGAGCGTTAGAAAACAAGACTGTGAAGTAATCCAGTTCGACTGATTTTACTTGAGGGAAATGACTGAGGAGGTGAGGCTGACAGCAGGATTTGGTTCAGATGTGGCTGTGATGTGGTCAGGCCATGACATTTGGACACAGCTAATTGGCTGAAGACAAGCCTCCTCTCATTCCGTTCGTCTGGAAAGTGTTACATCTTCTGTCATGTTTGATATCTGCACATTTCAGAGGTTCAGCGCTCACTGTACAAACTAACAAGAAAGATCATTAGAAATACATTCTGGGCTCCAAAGTCTTCAACTTCCAAGTTATGTGAAAAAATCGAAAATCATCACTGCAAAAACATCTTCTTACTTGTTGTCTTTACAGCTAAAGGATGAGGAGGACTCCTCATCATGAGCAATCCAAGAATTATCGCCAGACTGCAGTTACATCAAAAGCTTGTTTCAGCGCCTCCAAGTGGCTACAGCGAAAACTTCTTCCAAAGCGCTATTTTAATTGAAATAATGCAATTGAAATGAAAAACAAGGATATTTTTTAATGCTGTTTCAAATACCAGTTAACTTATTTCAAGTACTTTTTTTAAAACCAGGTTAAATTATAATCTAAAATGTCTTGAAATTAGTTCATTTTGATTGGAAATTCGAAGTCAGTCAGAAACAACTTAAAGACAAAGAGCAATCACAAGACAAAGCTGAAAATGCGAGTATAAAGGTGGTAAAGTTCTAATCTCACTGTGATTCTGAGGTCCTCAAAACAGTCCAACCAAGGTGATTGCTTTTGATTTACTGTTACATATTTAAACCCCTCACAAATGTTATGGTGAGTTCATTTTTCTGAAGGATAAAATGTCCCTGTACGCGGCACAAACATCTGATTGAAGCCCCCGCCCGACACAAAATCAATAAAGAATGTCAATATTTTCATGTCTTCATTCCCTGCTATCATTATTTCCCATGTGCTAAAAACACATAATAATTTGACTTGCTAAACAGAAGTGAACCGGGGTATACATCGTTTTTGATGGATGAAAAGACGAACGGTTTCATCAAACTGAGGCTGCGCTCACTGGCTCTCCGCTGTGACCCCACTGGATCTGATGACACAGATAAAGGGGGAGTGGTGGGGGTTAGTGTGTTCGCGGCTGATAAGGCGAACGGGAGGCTGGATCTGAGATACCGACAGGAACACTTATCTGGATACTCAAGGAGAGTGCTCTGCCAAGGCTGAGCCCTATCACGCTCACAGAACCGCCAGAGTGATGCGGAGCCAGAGTTGTCATGTCTGACTGATACTGCCCTGAAAAAGTCTATTTCTACAACCAAAACCAATTTAGGATTTTGACACAAAGATATGGAGAAAACGAATGTGAAGCAAACGAGACTCTTCATTGGGTCAATCGTTCAGCAGACAGTCGAATCTCAAATCGGTTCTTACTGCATTGTGATTTCATTCGGAGCTCCCAGTGAGGCCCATCAATATTCTTTATGGCTATTTCCCTGCAGTGCCTCCGTCTTGCACTGCTGTTCTCACTGGGTCCAGATGGAGAGGTTGGATGCTAGTCATTGTTCATGAGCTTTTTAACATGCTGGGTGCTGGTGACCTAATGTTTATTAGACTAACCCCTGTGTGGTGTGGAGGCTTGGCAGCCTCATGCGCAGCCTTTACAGCACATCCACCTGCTGTTTTCTCCAGACACTTGTAATTGTATAGTTCTACCTACTTCCTCAGCTTTCACACTGCACTGCAATTACTATAAAAAAAATCTGGCTTGTACGTGGCTTTGTACAGAGAGGTATTGGTGTCAACTTCTGGGACTCATCTAAACTTACCATGTAACTAACACCTTCCCTCTCAAGTAATCAGCTGCAAGGTGAGAGCACAGTCTCTTCACGATGCTAAAAGAGCTTTGCTGGCTTATTTTGCATGATTGTCACCTCTTGTGAGCTTTTGAATACGTAATTGCTACCGGTGTATTTTCTAAAGTGACATCAACAGCAGCCACAACATGAAGGAAAATTGCGGACAGCGTGACTACAAACTAAGAGATGCTATTGACGAACATACCTAGTGACACAGAACTGTCTGGATTCATGTTTTATGTAGCAAAGAACATTATTTTTAATAAGCTGCCATCCTATATCACCTCCTTGGTAGGCTCGTCGTCTGAAGCATATCAAACTCGATGTAATGACTGGCTTTCACTACAAGTCCCTGGTGTTTTTACTGAGCTTGGAAGATCTGCTGTTAGTTTCAAAGCGCCGACTAACTGAACTCTTTACAAAGCAACCTAAAACGTATCACTTCGGTACCCCCTGGTGAATTTAAATCCATGATCAAGAACCACTCATCCTCTCTCTGTACCTATTTCAGCTGAATTTTTCCATCTTACATATTATATCTTTTATGAAATGTACTCATATACTTGCTGTAATGAATGATTTTTACCTTCTTTTATTACTTTGTGTTTTATGTCATTTTAAAATGTTACTCAGCGTTATTGTAAATGAAAGGCCCTTAATGATTTTAAGAAGTAACATACAGGGAATAGAGATCCACACTCTTCACGTGGACATTTGTGTTGATGGTAAATTCTTTTTTCAGTGAAGTCCAAAGGATGCTGAGTAAACATTTAAAAGGAGTTCTCAAGGCCTTTCAAAGACTACATATTTCAGCACTTTACACTGAGGGTTTATTGGTTACTTCCATTCAAACAAGCTGAGATGGATTTTTTTTCTCTCCAATAGAAATGGAAGCAAGCGTGTTGGCTGTGATACCCGGACATCTGTTTGTCCTTGTCTGTGATGAAAGCCTGAAGCGTGTTGCGTGTCCAAATTGGGAGTGCCTTCCATTCAGACACTTGTATGAGCCTAATGACCCCGGTCCCCGAGGTCGTCTCTTCATTGGCTTCCCCGTTTTTACCATTTTCCCCGATTTAAATTGTCTGCCCCTCTCGAAAGGGCCCCCATCTTGTTCCAAGAACATTATGGCTCATGCATTCCAATGTGTGGGGGTCACTGTTGGAGGCAAAGTGTCAGAGCGAAGTGTCTACCACATGTGTTCGTCTATTGGCTGCCTCCAATGGAGGGCTGGGCAATACAAAGGCATCCCGGATCCCACAGCTCCAAGACTTCCACTCCTCTTCCATTGCACATTAGCATTGGAGGGACATTAAAAACCATCTGGGTTTCTGAAACCACTGGATTTCTTTGAGGGGGGTCTTTGTTCTTTGGTGATGACTAAGCTTAAAGGGACTGACTGGCACTGTGGTAACTTTTTGTTCAGATAATAGACTCATTTGTGCAGATTCCTCTTTAGACTTTAAGTCTGGAGTAAAGATAAAATATTCTGAGAAGTAGTTCTTCAAGTATAGTCAAAAGGATCAAGAACATAATCCAATTTAGATTCAGTAAGTTTAATTAAAAAATCAATTATAAAACCTTTAAAAAAAAAAAATTGAATATGGCAAATGAGTTATACTATATTTTTTCTCTAATATTTGACATCCTCATCATTTGCAATATTTGTTACTATCCAAACAAAACCGGGATATGTCAGTTTTTTTTATCATTGGGGTTTACTATTCTCAGGTAGAGAACCATGTGGACCACAGGTGGTCATATCTGCTGGACAGAAAAGTTTAGGTGGATTGATTCACAAACATACTCAGAAACTGAGTCAAATCTGGTTAAAGCATTAGACTTTTCACCACAAAGTGGAGAAGGAGGGGCAGAAAAAGAAGAAGAAGGAGAAGAAGAAGAAGAAGAAGAAGAAGAAGAAGAAGGATAAGAAGAAGAAGGAGACAAAAGAAAAGCAGGAGAGAAGCCAAGAGAATCAGCTTGAATTAAAGACGACATCCATTTAGTCCAACCAAAACATCTCTGCATCTCTCCTGAGTCTTGCCCAGCGTGGGTCATCATGAATACCCACGATTATTGTTTGCTCTCAATCACCAGTGGAGGAGCTAAGTGGGGTTAAAGACAGTCACCCTCTCAGAGAGCTTTGTAGGCCAAGCTCTCTGTAGCGTTGGGAGCTAACAGCTGTCCAAACAAAGGCCTGTTTCCCACTCATCTTTATGCCGAGTGTCACTGTCAGTGGCCACTCATATGCGTAGCCAAAGCATCATAAAACATTAATGCACCAAGCCTGAGCTGCCACCTATGATCGCAGAGCACGCCTGTCACGCATTGTTAGTCAGTATCCAGTGTCCTGTTTCAAAATAAACACTCATTGTGAATGAGAAAATTGTCAAAAAAGAGTGAATTTTAATGTGCAGTTGAGGAAACACTGATTGGCTGCTTCATTGTGTTTGCATCTCCTCATCACCATCCAGCAGAAGGTGCCCTGGTATCCAGGGATTCTCCGCCAACTCAGCCTATACCTCCACACACACCCACTTCTCCAGTTTTGCTGTCAATCCCTTATCCATTTACCTCCCTCCCCAGTCTCTCTGTCTCTGTAAGATTTATTTAAGAGTGCAGATATCTGCCACCATGAGAATATGATTTTCCTCAAACAGCTTCAGGCATATACAGTGTAAATATGTGAAACCTGCAATATATTCTACCTAACTCTTCTGCCTTCAGCTGCTAACCCACTTTAAAGAATTCCATTAGCTTTCAGTGGGAGATTCTGGAGTCCCACTGAGGTATAAATACAGTTTTGCAAGCTATTTGACCTCCGGAAGATTTGAGACTAAGAACTTTAAAGCAAAACTCTGGTATTTTTTAATGTACATTCTACATCTTACAAATGAGAAGCACAACTCAAGCAGTAAAACACTCCCTTGCTAAATTCAGTAGCCTCCACACAGGGGGCTCATCATCTAAACTTATTTTGTCTGGTAGGACCATTAGATACCACGGTAGTGCTGTGTGACAAATCACATTTTCACAGGATATGTACATGCACGATAAACACATTGCAAATGACTGCCTGAAACACAATGAATAAAACTAAAACCATTTTATTTACACTCGCCACGCATGTACACACCATTTGCCAAACAGATGGAGTTAGCCATAAGCTACCCTCAGGTTAATTGGTGTCAGTTTAGTGGCAACTGAGAGGCTGTTTAATGTAAGTCATATTGTCCCACAATGTTATCGCATATGGCAGATTTTCCTCATATTGTGTCATATTGTATAAGACACTATTTATTCGATTAATCAAGAACATACTCTTCAAATTAATAAACAAGAAACATACAATGGCATTTTACACAGCAGGTACAAAGCATTTTAAGCATTCATCTTTTCATCATTTTTGCCATGTTTTTTCCACCTTCCAAAAGTCAAGTTTATTAAATAGTCAGTAGCCGTCTACTGTCTTTTGGCTCAGTTTTTGGTCTCCACCATCTCCTGAAGGAAATGTCTGGCTCTTTAGATGCTAATTGCTCTACTACGTTCATCAACTGTGTCAGTCTGCTTGGCAACCATCCTCCCTTCCATCCATCCACCTTTCCATCCATCCATCCGTCCGTCCGTCCATCCATCCATCCATCCATCCATC
>JAPQRN010000027.1:10514968-10529954 GCA_037367275.1 Coranthus polyacanthus
TACGTGTGAGTGTGTGCATGATATGTTCTGCAAATTCCTCAACTGTGTGTGTGTGTGTGTGTGTGTGTGTGTGTGTGCATGGACTTGTGCCTATGTGTGTGCATATCTATGTTGCTTACACAAGTCTGGTCTGCTGAGAGGCGAAGCTCAGTACCAGCAGCCTATAATTACAGAGGCAGCTTCAGTGTGAGAGCAGAGAGCCTGCTGGGTAATTGCCACTAAGAGCACCAGAGGAAGTATGGCTCCTTTACGTCCAGCACTTATTCAAATGGATCAACCAAGCCATTCCAGATATTGAGTAGGTTAAAAAAAAACTCATGTGCCAGCAGCCACATGAGGCTGATTGCATCTAAGTGGCAGAAAAGAAAAAAAAAATCAGTCACCTTTATACTGTAAGTACTTAATAATGGATACTTAATAAACCATAAAGGCAAGATGCAGACTGTATAAAAGACTTTATTGTCATGACAACATCCAGTGAGAAAGGAGAAGAGCAGCAGTGGTTATTAGATATACTGAATTCAGACACCTGAAAACAGAAGATGCCTCCTAAAGCAGGTTATATAATCACTTAAGAGGTGATTTCCAAACACCGTCTGAAACCCCTCCCCCTACAGCCTTCCAAAGCCAGCATTAGAAGGTCTGCGTCTGACAGTAGTTTTAGAGAAGAGATGATTGGTCTCTTTCTCATTCATCGCAAACATTCTTGACTGTTGAAAGTGTGTGATATTATATCCATTTCAACTATTACGGCATCGTGGCCATCCATAACAGCAGGGTTTTTATTCCACCTCTGAGTGTGGTTGTTCAGAATACATTAAAACACCTCTGCCTTCAGACATGCACATAATACATAACTGGTAAATGCCCGCGCCTTAGCCTGTCTTAGGTCCCATTTGAGGGAGCCTCATTTTTGATTTCCAAGGGGCTTTGTCAGTATGCACAGCCCAAAATGCCTCTGGATGCAGTTGGATGGACCTACAACCAATCAGAGTAGCAACACATGAGACGTGGAGTCAGCTGGTAAATTAAACTCACCATCTTCTGTCGGAAATATGGGATCACATCTTTCTTATCAATTAAGGCTTAAGTTACAGTGATGATTCCGACCACATCAAATGCAACAGAATCATTAAGATGGTATTTTTGCACATTTCGTTTTTTCAAACACTCAAGGTCAATTTTGACAAGCTTTCACATCATGAATGAAGGCATCGACCGAACTGACATCTCATCACAGCAACAATACAGGACCTGTCGACTGTTTGTGTTTCCCTGTATTATATGACAAAGGATTCATAAATTACAAAGATAATGGAATAAAGGACAATGTGTGGACATCTTTTCTTCTGAAGACTGAGCTGACGTGACTCTAGTTGCGAGGGTCGCACATCTGTATCACAAATGATGATCATGCTTAGTTTTGATACAAAATATTCAAAAGTGAGTATTTTGCATTTTCATGTCTTTAATTCATCACATCCCTGGTGCATAAAGGCTTTAAGGGATCCTCTCAAATCCCCCTAAATCTTGTACACTGGACCTTTAAAGTAAACATGTTTATAACCTAAACTTCAATATGTAACAAATAAGTACGTGAGACCAGCTTATGGTACGAGCGACGGTACCGATGTAGCTGTACTGATGTCAACACTAATGGCAAACACACTGTAACAAGAGTATATGACCAAATAAAGATCAGTGAAAAGTGAACTTTTAGATTTGACTGTCGACCTTCCATGGTGACATCCTGGCCAAACACCACAAATCGGTCTGCTTCATCCGCTTGGTGTAGCCTCTTCAAAGCATACTGGACACTTAATTACAGTACACAAACACACACACACACGCCTTGGCAAGGCAGTAAAATTTGAGACATCCCTTAGGATCCCAGCAGTTTGCAGAGGGCTGCAGCCGTGTCTGACAGAGCTGACAATTTACTGCAACTGAAGTCTGCTTTCTCATATGTACAACCAGCTCGGACCTGAAACAGCTCATTGAGACAAATTTGAGGGGCTATCGGAGAATAGCTAGTCATAAACCAACAACGCAGCCATCTGTTATATGTCTCTACATTGGGATTTTATACTGCATCCAACTGATATAGAGCATCTCAGCTGAAATAGGTCATGTTGGCTCTTCCTCCTCTGATACTCATATTTCCTTCTGAGAATTCCCCTATGCATCTTAAAGAGGTCAAGTTCTGTATAGAAGAAATGTAAATATGAGGAAATACATAGCATATATTAGAGTCTTTTGAAAGTTTACTTTGGAAACTGGATTTAAAAAAAAAAAAAAAGTCTGCCTGCACAGTGCATTTTATTGGTATTGATTGGAAGAAAAACTTCCCGAGTCTGCCTTCCTGACTTTTCTGCAGCAGAATCTACAGATGTGTCTATATAGTCCAATAAATGTACTTGGTTATTTGAAGAGTTCCCCAGTGATTTTATGGTATAAAACTTAAAACAGTCCAATTAAAAAAGAATGGTCAAAGAAGCAGAGGTATCCGAGGTATCCTGACTGCGTGGGTTAAAACTTTTAAAAGGCTGGAACCTGCAATTCCCATGTAATGCAATTAAATTGTATCTCACATTTACCTGAACTTTCTTTCAAACAGTTTGACTTGCGCTGTTTTTTATTTCACTGTGTCACAAATCACACTCTTTATGGCAACGTTTTGATGCTTTGTGTTCTTCCACAGGCAGGAAATGCGCACAAAGGCAACACAAACAAACATGGAGGAAAGCGAACATGAGACAGAACAGGAGAAGGACAAAACGAGGAGCTACTTCTGTCACGTGGATGTGGTTTTTTTGGAAAAGTTTGACACGAACCAGAAAACCGGACTTTTGCAAATTACACTGCCGATTCAACCGATTCAAACACCACGAACATCTTTCACCACCTGCACGAGGATCGTGTTTGTTTTCTGCTACATTTAGAACAATTCTGTGTATTATAATACGTTTGAAACTACAGTTGAGAAGTGTTTTCTGCTGATCTTTTATATTCTGTTCGGTATTTTTCTTGCTTTTCAAACAGTAAAACAAATGTGATCATTGGTTACTTAAAAACCAATGACAACGAAGAGACATCTAAGTTTAAAAAAATATTAAAATGTATCTTAAAAAGGTTAATCAAATGTATTCTCAAAAAACATTTCACAGCAATGAATCTAGGTTCACCCTGGAAATTTCCATCTCTTCCAAATCTTGTTCAGTTCAATCATTTTCATTTACTTCATTCATTTTCAAGACATAAAAAAACAACTTTTAAGTAAAGTATCATTAAACTAAGACAGTCAAATGTAGTGCAATGACGATATTATATTTAAAAAAAACAATAAAAATTAGGTGGAAATTTGAAAATTGAAACCAATTACTTTAAAAGGCAATTTTTACTCTGATTTTCCACATTATTCTTCTACTGACATTGGTTAAAATGTAATAAATAAATATGTTTAATTCAACTTAATATTTGTTGAAACTACCTTTATTCTATTTTATTAAGTAAATGTTGCTTTTATTTATTTACCAAATATCAATTCCACACAGTGCACTTATGCTACATCATCATATGTATTGTTACCTGGATATGAAATGACCTACAGTATATTGGGATATTAGATACTCAGAAAGCTTGGCTGGTCGCTTTCAAGATACTCTGTAGAAACAGCAGGGTTTGTTTCTTAAAGGAGACTACAGAGACCCTCCTACTGTAGACAATGTGCTCATAGGTCATTGAACAGCCAGCCTATTACAGACCATAGCCCACGTTAAGTTGACTGGAAACATATAAGGGTTATATGTTACAGCCTCCAAACCAAAGGTGAGATAATGATATCATTAGAGCTTATTTTATCAGAATTATTATCAGACATGGGATAGAAGGACCCAGAAACCAAAGGGCTTTTATACAAACGAAGCACATGTGCAACTATATAAAAGATCCCCTGACATTATGATTCCTCGGCCAGATTTGCTATGCCCTGTATTCCAGTGAGAGCATCATGAGAACATTGTATAACTATTAGAAAACGCACATGAACCCACTAGAGGAAACCCCTCTCGGGTGCTCATTTGCTCCAAGAAGTAGCCACTCAGTTACACAGAGAAGGCTCTGAGATGTGCTGCAATAAAACAACACACAGTGACCTCGATCTATTCTGCCCTGACCCTGGACCTTTTTACTATCCCAGCACAAATCTGTTCATACATCAGGATCTTTGGGTCTGTACTGCAAGAAATCATATCCTACTACCTCTGCCCCAGCAGGACAGGGAGCGCTCAAACACAGATCCACAGAGGTTTGGCCAGAGCTTTGGGAGGATGAAGGAGATCGGGTTCAGCACTTGTATGAGGGATTTATAAGAGACACTGATGTGAATATAAAACACTGAAGGCAGCCCACGGCACATAGAGTCTGTGAGCCCATAAAAACCCAGTCCCAGTCTTTGTGCCGTCTCCAAACACTTTAAGATGAACATGAAAATCTGTCTTTGACCTGACTTTCTCTTTGGAGAAGTTCTGTATCAATATGCCTATCACTATGACTACTGCTAGCACCGAGCCTGTGGACAAGGCTTCAAAACCAGAACACTGCAGCAAAATTGGGTATAGCGTGAAATCAGCAGGGATTTGTTGAATCCAAATATTTTCAGGATTTCAGTTTGGCAAACTCAGTCTGCGCGGGGCTTTGGAGCCTCGCAGTGTGATCTCACCCCACTGGGCCACAGCAACAGTTGAAAGTGTAAACTTGAGCAAACTTCTGCAAACCCCCGCAGAGGCAAAACACAACTTCTCCCTCAACTGCAACACATTAATGCTTCATGTCGATCTTGGCTTTCTAAACTGCTGCCCTTAGATGACCACGCTTGTGCTTAAATCATCCTTTAATATTCATGCCTTTCTGTGCGTGTGTGTTCCAAGGTAAATGCTTCAACAAGTGTGCATATTTCATTAAAATGTGGAGAAATATCTTTTGCTTTTTCATCACCAAGAGCCCAGGAGGGTTGGTATCACTGCAGCTCCTGTTGTGTGATTGACAAGCGCTCCCACTTCTGTAATCTCATTGCATGGCTGACTGGCGTGATCTGCGGAGTCAAACAGAATAAGGCCTTTACATTGGCATGCTAGCAGAGTCCCAGGACTGAATGGACGGAGACCAGTGGTTTCCTCGCTGTGATTTCCCCTTCTATACTATACTACAAAGAGCTCAGTGTGTGAGTGTCTAGGTGGAGAAAAGAGGGACAGGAATGATCTTAGTGTATACAGTAGGTCTGTGTCAAACCCAAACAGACACTGTAAACACCATGACAGAGCAGATGGTGAAAGGACTTAATTCTGCACAGTACGCACTCAGCCGCTGGCTTTTCGAGAGATTTGGAGATTTCTGTCATGTTACAGCACTGGATTCCAAAGTTGTTGGATTTAGGGGAGGCACACTTGATGATTAGGTGCATTTGGGGATTACATAACTACCCGACCCTATGTAGCCTACAAATCTCCTGAAAAACCCTTAACCACACCAAGACATACTGATTTCAGTGTGTGACGGGATCGTGCAGATGGTAACTTCTGAAACTGGAGCATGTTTGAAACAAATGCATTGATTTCAGCTGGATAAAGTGGAAAGAGATCAGACACTTCAACCTTCACAAAATTTAAAATGTGAAGGGTGATTACTAAAACTTTTGCGCATTCAGGCCAATCCTTTGGATGAGATGTGGGATTACAGTAAAACTCTAAAGGTGCGGGAGGCAAAATAAGTTCTTTAATTAAGAAGATACTCAGTTAATAATTAATGTGTAATAAAAGTAAAATGGGATACTATACTGGATCTAATTTGATTGTTTTAGTAGAAAAGGTTAACATATTAATGTCCACAATAGGGGAGGGGGAGGAGGGTATTCAATTGGTTGCAATCTACAACTTCATGTTGCACCACCATGTTTCTGCAGAAGCTCAGGACTTCCTCTTCTTCTTTATGCTGGTTTATAGTAGGAGGTATGCAGCGTTAAGATGCATTACTGTCACCTAAATTGAGTGTGGACCAGAGTTAATATCTCCTTACCTAAAAAGCCCAGAAGAAACAAATCACTGGCTCTAATGAGGGATTTCCACGTTTTTTTTTTTTGCAGCCACCACTGGGGAGGGTGAGCGGGGTATTCAGTGGCTTCACCGCTAGATGTCACTAAATATTACACACTGAACCATTAACATTTGGCTTGAGTTCAAACCACTTCCTTAAAAGGATGAACAATATGGCCAAAAATATTAAATATCAGTTTGTTTGTTTTTTTCAATTTTATGGAGGATTCACTGTTTTAATGAATTCTATTTCTGTCCATTATTTTTTATTGAAACTATATGCCTTATATGTGGAACAAAACAACAACAAGAAACCTGCACTTGTATGGCTGTTAATCTGCATTATTTGTTATTAAAAATAAAAAAAAATAATTCTAAATAAAATAAAGCATGACCACCTTTCTTTGATATTATCATCGTCTTCTGTGACTGCAATTCAAGCTCGTTGTTGACAGACAAAGCTCACACATGACTTCATAGTTGAACATCCATCAGATATGAAGCAACAGCAGCATTCATTTTAAGTCCTGTTTCTCATCAATATCCTTTTAGCTCCGTTTTGGTCTCCACCAACTCCTGTGGGATTAAACACACTGCCCTTTATCTGCTAAAGCCTCCACTTATTAATTCACTTCTTTATCGCTACACACCACTTTCACGTGCATTATTATCCTACTCATTATTATTCGATCAGTTGTTAATATAAAAAATATTGATTGTGCAGCTCCCAGATGCTCATGTTCATGTATAAGGATCAAATCTAAAGACATGACTACATTGAGTCCCAGCGTTCCTCCACAGCAGTTTGATGAAAGAAGAATCTAAGCCAGGGTAATGTGACTTGTGAGCACTGAGCCGTAGCCTGATTGAGGGCCTCTCTATAACTAAGTGGAGGGCCTTTTCCAGGGGTCCCATCCTCCGTGATGACATGTCAACTGGAGCCTGGATGGATCACCTAACGTCTTCTCAATATCATTAGAAAAAAAAAAAAAACCCACGAGACAGGATCATCTATTTGCAGCCCAGACCTCAAACAATCCCCCTCATCGGAAAAACATTTATAAGAGTGAGCAATCCAAACAGTGGCCCAGAAGCTGAAATATCATCCTACGCTGTGTTTCCTCTTTCTTCACATGCCTACTCATCTTTTCCTTCATCATTCTGAGAGAGAGAGGAGTGATGAGGAATAGTCTTACCTCCTCCCCCATTTAAGACACATTTATACTAGAGGAACTCCCTCTGGACGGGCACACGGCTGCAATATACCGCCGGTCTGATCTCAGAGTATTTGTAGACACGTAAACCTCTTGGATCCCTTAAGCCATTATTGTCTCAGTGTTGTTTTTACCTATACCCAAGTGAAACAAGCAAACTGCCTAACTGTACACTGTCTTTTTGTTTTCTGTCTGATTAAATCAAGCTTTGAATTCCATTCCAAGAAGAAACATAACGTATCAATATTCATATCAGCCAATAGAACCCATGTCATATAATCCATCAACGGTATACATATATATGGTATAAAAAGCAGTGATCCATCGTAAAGCTGCAAGTCTTGGCCAAGGATTAGAATAAGTCCTGGCAGAGGTTCCAACTGAGGCTCATTAAATATTCACAAAGAGCTGCAGTTTGTTGCTTTACAACAATGCTTCACAACATTATACTCTGTACAACTGTTTTGAGATGTAACCAATGCCCACATAAAGTAACAGCTATGCCCAGAAGAAACAAATGCTCAGGGCAACAAACAAGATGCGTCATCTTCCATTCATTACTGAGACATTTTTAAATACCATCATTCAGGTTAACTTTTCTTTAAAGTTATCTAAATCTAGTGTGTCTTTGACAGCCACATTAGATCATTTACAGTACAAATTCTGATGAAAGTCTCTAGAGAATGGTGATGATGCTAACACATTCAGCTCTCGATCAGCAGAATGATGTACAGAATGATGTCTGTGCAGTGAGTTTGACACTGTCAGGATGTTTCCACTCAACTGTGTTTCTGAGCTCACAGAAAGTCTCAGTTTAAGCTGAATTTGTGACATCAATGTCGTTTATGCAATGCGCAAACATCCCTACTGAAAATGGACTTTTAGGAGACAGCTGGAAACACCTGGTGACCAGCTGATGGTGTTTTAATATTACACTGTTAGTCGATGTGATGGGTCTTTTCAGTGAGTTTCAGATCTCTAGCTCCACCCTACGATCCAGTTGTTTACAAGAAAACAACATGACGGCCACGTCGAGCATCTCGAGGCTTCAAAACAGCAGAACACATACCAACGGGTGACCTCACAGAGGCTTCGTCCACTAATTATTTAGTCCACACTTTCCCTATCACCACAAGGCTTAGACACAGCACCTAAGACATTTTGGGCACCATCAAAGCCAAATTAATGTAAAATCAATGTGGATTATGATCAATAATTCCAAATCAATTAAGAATTCCTTTATGTCATTTTGGCAGTAGAAGGAGCTCATCAAGAGGTTTCATTTGATACCATTTCACCCAAAAAACTAAAACTAAAAAACACTAAAAATAATCAATAAAGTCACAATAGTTCCTTCCTTGAAAAGCCTCTATATCTGGCCCAAGTTTGTTTTATAGCCTTATTCTTAGTCTTATTATAGGATGGAGTTAAAATACAAGTTAGTTATAAGTTCTGTGAGACCAATCTGTCCAGTACTTGTTGAGATATTTCAATTTGGACCAAAGTGTTTTATTGATCAACTGAGCAACATAGTAATAAAAAAAAATGCAAGCATTGGAGAGAGAATGAAGAATCTTCTCAGTAAGACTTAACTGAAAGCAGGTCAGTAGATCTCAATACATCTTTTACACAGTAGTAAACCTCTATTTCCAGAATTCTGCATCTCCCTTCTAAATATTTTCCGACTCGTCACCACCTTCACTGTTCATGATGAAAGAGTAGCTATATTGTACCTCTAAATTACACGCGTAGACACCCATAACTGTCTTTAAAATTGATACTCCAGCAGTCATGGGAGATGTACAAGCAAATGATCAGTAACAACTCCTTAAGGCGAAATCATTATACAGTATGACACACTTAAGAGTCTATAAACGCATGATCATTAAAGAGGTCAGTGTGACAGCTGCTGTAAATTACAATCACTTCAACGACCTGATGATACACTGTAGGTATGCAGGGATCTACTCCTACCTCCTACAAGGATTACATCATCACACATTTAATACACTACACGACCACATGAATATAAACTTGAGGTTGCTCTACTTTCTGCCAAATCTGCTTTATAAGAGCATCTCTCCACATGTCCAAATTTGACTTGATGGTGACATCAGAAGATTTAGTAGCAGCTTTAGATTTGAACGCTCAGAGGAGATGAGTCATACGGCTGCAGAACAGACACATCTGCATGTAGTCTGATGATTATTGTCATTATCAAAGCCAGGGTTGAGCTCAGTCGCTAAGTTTAGATAATAAAATATACAGCTTTCAATAACCGCCTGCCAAGTGTTTCGATGATGCTGATGTTGGAGGATTCACAGACACTGAAACCACGTCTGAATCCGGGAGCAAGTAGTCTAAATCTTTGACCTGTCACACCAATTAAAATCAGCCCTTGAGGATAATGACCTCATCAATGCAGTTTGCCAGCAGCTAGGAGCAGTTTTGACCACTTTGTTAGCGCACCAACCAAGGCAAAATCCTATTTGGCCTTTGGAACAGGCCAGACACTGATTACTTCTTGGAGCGCACCGCTTCCCCCAACATTAGTGCTGATGGCAGTACAACAGTGGGAGGAATGACACTTAGCAGCAGGCAGGCAGGCAGGTCGCACTGACACACTGGCATGGCAGCGTACCATCTGACCTTCTGCACATCATCACTTGGCCATTAACCAGGTGGAGGGGAGGGGAAGGGTTTTAACAGCCACTTAGTGAGAGTGCAGCATGCTATGTAAACACATTTATCCTGTGATGTATGGAGTGTGGACATGCTTAAATCTACTTCGCTGGTGGTTTCCTGGTATTGGTGGCAAAGTGCATCAACACTCCAGAACACTCGGATATCGTAGAGACTCATCAGTGTCTAATAAATCAGCAGAAAACATCCCACGCTGCTGGGATTTAAGCTCTGCAAGTGATCCTCTGGCATGCTTTCTGGAACATGCCTTTGGGTTTACTTAGTAAAGTTGCACCCTAAATGGGCTCTGCTGAAAAGACATATCTTCTAACGTGAACAGTAAACATATCTGTTTATAAGTGTGTAGCCCGGCAGCCTGGCAGAGTGATAGGCGATCCATTCTACGGAGATGGCAGCCTGAATAATGCAGGCGTTTGTTCTGTTTGAATGAAAAGGAGTTGGCAGTAGGGCAACTCTGCTGGCAGATGATCCGGTGGCAGAGTGCCGCCCTCTCTCATGGAGAGCAGAGAGGGTAAAAAAAACAGAGGTCTCAACAGAATCCGCCTTCACATCATTTCGAGGCGAGAGCGAATAGAAAAAAAAAAAAAAATCACACATTCCAGCAGTCTTTAGGTTGTGAAGTTTGTAGCTGATAGCTGAAAATAATCCTACAAAGATGTAATTGAGCTCAGAGGAGGTCACACCGCAGTGTAGCTACCTGTTACGATCTGACATCAGCCCCCCTGGAGCGCTTGTGCCCATGGAAACAGGAGCCTGAGAAAAGCGCTGTGCAAGGTGCATTTTCCTACCCTTCTTTTCCCCCTTTTGCCACCATTAATTGGTTGCCAACAGCACTTGACTGTAGCGAGTTGAAGCCTCCCTCTCGGCAGGTCTTTAGCTCAGTCCAGAGAAAGCCGGGGGCCAGATGAGCATGAGGGTTTTTGCCAGATCCCAGCGCCAAGCCGCCAGGGAGCCGGATCGTTTGCATTGAGTGTGATTAGATAGCCGTTATGTGTCACACAAGCCCGGGCTAAGCCTGGGTATACTCTTTCTTTGGAGCTCTGTTCAGAGCGTCGTGTTTTGGAGGAAATTATTTCTTCCGTTAGTTTCAGACTAGAGATGGCAAGGTGGGGAAGATCATCAGCTTCCTCCTAACTAGGTCACTGTGTTATTCAAGTCCAGCAGGAGACTGGAGGCAACAGAAGGCTGAATGTTTAAACACCCCCTCACCCACTGCTGGAGATCTTGTTAAAAAGATGCCACAGAAAACTAAGAGGGGAAAAATGACACAATTTCACTTCTTGAACAAACAACGTTTAACTCAGAATGTACCATGGCTGATTTAGCACTTTCCCATTTTACCTGAGTACAGTCTGTTTGCTTGTTTTATGTATTTGGCCCAATGTAAGGGATAATAACTACTGTCCAGAGGTGGAGGTTAGCAAAACCACATTGTGAAACAACTCCAAAATCTCATACTTTAAGTACATTTTGTACTTAAAGTATGAGAAGTAAAATGGTCACTGTCAGTGTTTTACTATTATATATGATGTTGTCGGTTTAATATTACTGCTGCATTTAATGCTGTAGATGTTTAAGGCTGAGCTCATTTGAACTACTGAACATACTGCTGGCTAGTTTAAATTACAGCAATGCATCATAATCTATAAGATCATCATATGTTTGTACAGTCGCTGTCCTGAGAGAATCACATATCTGTAAAAAGTCAACTTTTCATGAGCTTTGCGACAATGCATTTTCCACCTAATCTAAGAGGGTTTTTAAAGGCTTTATTTAACTTATGAAAGAGGAGAATATTCATTAAGGAACACTTGATCCTTCCGTTCATCACAAACATTCAAAATCAACACATTTGGAGATACGTGGTTTTCATTGGACAGGAAGGGGATGAAAAAGTGTAAAAGTAACTAAAGCTGTCAGACAAATGTAGAAGTAAAAAGTACAATATTTGCCTCTGAGATGTAGTGGAGTAGAAGCATAAACTCAAGTAAAGTACAAGTACCAGTAACTCACTTTTGTACTTAGTAAAGTAAGTAAAAGCTACTGTCAGTTCACTGTTATATAATCTTTAAACACACTATGCAGGCATTTAGGTATGTGAGGAATCTGAGTTTTATAACTTTTTAAGGTTAGCATTTTTTGACACACTGCAGTCAGGCTGAGGATCATTTTACAGAGATGTACCCGATTGCTGCCATCTGGACTGACGAGGCCAAATCATTAGTCTTAGCGGTCGACAACATGCCAGTCAAGAAGTTCCCATTTTTCACACCTCTTCAGAAACAGCCGACTCAACTTTGTACAACCTCAGTCAGCCGCTGCCACTCAGAGGTGTCGGGGCCACTGAAAAGAAGCGCTGAATTGCCTGTAATAAGGTCCCTCTCAAGTTAAACGGTGGCAGTCTCAACGACTTCTGCAGTGATCGTCTTACACCGCAATGGCTTGAGGTTAGAATGAGAGACTCCATCTGAAAATGTGAGCACCTGCAGAGCCATTAAACTTTCAAATTGATTCTGCTAAGAAGTACAAGGGCAGAGCAAAGATGTTCTTTACTTTGCTAAAGGCTTTACTTTAAGATTTTATACTACATTGCATCCAAGAAAACCTTTTTCAAAAACTCTAGCTGCTTTTTTTTTGATACGTCCACGGTGCATCTCTATAAGAAGTCTGTCAGTCAGTCTCCGTTATGTGTAAACTGAAATATCTCAGGAACAGTTTGACAGAAGACGTTCAATTGGACACAAGGATGAACGGAAAAATCTTTTGGTCGAGGTAGTCGTGACTTCATAAAACACGTTTTTGGCCATATTTGCTGGTAATTGAGAGCAGACAGATTATGAGGCAAGGATAGTGGACGCATCAGATTAAACTCATGGTTCAGCAATATTTACTAAATGTCTGCATGTTCGATATGTCCCAGTAACATCAAAACAAACTGTGAAGTAAGTCCATTTCCTTCAATTTAATCTGAAAGTTGAGTCAAAATGGGAACATTAGGAAAGCTCAAAGTACAGTAAACTAAAATAGGATAAATATTCCAAAATATGATTTGAATGTTTGAAATAATCACTTCATTTGCAGCGTAATGTTTTCAGTCTTCAGTGATTTTAAACTTACTGTGTAGACATCGAACATACTGTACTTCTTACTTTGAGTGCCAAGTCAATTTCTACCAGTTTGCTTTCAGTTTGCTTTCAACTTTAGGAGAAAACTTATGGCACATCTTGTGTTCTATAACTGTAAGCATCAACACATCAATTTATGTTTCTCTTCAAACCTACTTTTAAACCTGCTTACTTAATTTTTAGTTATAAATCATATATATATTGTTATATACAGTATAAATAAAGCAAGTTAAAAGTTGCAAGTGTGACCACAAGTGATGGGATAATACTGACACTAAACATAATAACAGTAGCAGAGGTAAATAGAGAAAGCATTGCATATGATTCCAATGGTTTGGATTTGTACATGAATCAACTAATTAATGCATAATTAGTTACAGACATGCAATTGAAACTAATATTTTGTGCTTGGTAAGGTTTGATGAATTGCCGTTATCATGTGTCAAACGTTATTAGGTCATTTTTTTATTCACTGAAAATAGAGAAGAAGTATTGACATTATAAAGTAATTTAAAAACAGCCTCATTAAAAAAAAAAGATCATTGAAAATGAAGTCAAAGCCCGGCTGTTGTAAATGACATACAATAAAACACGTTTCTCTTAATGTGATTCTTCCAGCTCTACTTGTCTCTTTAGGGTGATGACTTGACGAAAAGCGTAACATAACGTAAAGATTCTTTCTAAAAACACAGTCTTAGCTACTGCTTTGTTGCTTTCCAAGGCAACAGAAACTCCCCGAAGGCCGCCACCCCCCAAAAGTGAAGCGCAGCCTGGAGGCATTCAAAGGTAATGTGGGGGGGATTCTCCAATCAAATAGCTGTGAGGGTCTGGTGCTGCCGAGCGACGAGGGCTTCCTCCGCCTGCAGCGCTCTCCCCAGCTTTGTTCTTCCCGTTATCTTTGGCGACAGATAATCCTGACTGTGCTGCGTGGATCACAGCTGCTTCGCCAGAAATCAACCACCAGCTCATCACGCATGTTAAACTCATTACATATTCAAAAGGGAACTAAATCTCCTGCATATCTGCTCGCTGGAGGGAAGTGTGCGTGTGCGTCAGCTTTGCTAACAGCATTTTTCACCCCCCATTTAACCTTCCCCTTTCATCCTTCCCCTTCTTCATATCCACTCATGCTCAAAGACTTGGAAAGCAGTTTGACTGGAAACTTTACTTTGTGCATTCGTTGATGGGCTGAAGCGGGAGCTGTTGACACACACCTACAGACGCGTCTGGTTAAATAGATGGGATGTTACTCAGGGTCATGGCTGTGACCACAGAAAGGACGAGGTATGAAGTATGGTCAGAATGGGGGACAGAGGTAACCGATCTCACAGAGGTCAAAGGTGAGACTGATGAAGGTCTGGTGTTAAATATCATCTGATTCTGAAAGGAGTCTCGTAAACATTAAATCTGCACCAGATATTTTCATATGGATCAAATTACAACAGGTTTCGTTTGTAGTGATCACGAGTAGATCAGTCATCAACCGCGTACACGGCAGGGTTCTCGCTGCGTTTATGGGTTTTTGTTGTTATTTTACTAACAATTTTGGACGTGTATTATTACAAGATTTAAAAAATAATTAAATCAATATCAACAGACAACCCCCACTTTTAAAAAGCTTAAAACACAGTCTCTGGTGTTGTTTTTAACACCCTGATGAAGACCCTTCAGATTCAAAATACATCAGCTCTTCCATGATTTGATTTTTAGGATTTTTAGTGCCTCAAACATCTCTTGACTGACATTCAACATTGTGGACTTTACTAACAGTAAGCTGGGCAGTATCTGTGTTTCTATTGCTGGAAAAACACCCTGTATTTGGACTAATAGGGTATATTTTCTCTCCAGAGTGAGA
>JAPQRN010000027.1:10530054-10542265 GCA_037367275.1 Coranthus polyacanthus
AGTTTCTGAGGGTTTTTTTTTTTTCTCTCCCAACTTGAGCGCTATGTATAAAAAAAACTCTTAGGTGCTGCGCCTCTTACAACGGTAAAGAAAACCCTGCATGGGTCAAAAAACCTGAAACAGAATAATTCTTATACAAATGCTATTTAAATAATTTGCTTATAGTAATCAAGTAGAGCCTGGTAAAGTGCAACGTACCACAGTGACCCAGGCACTTTTAATGCATGTCAGCCCCTCTCTCTTCTTCTATCTCCACTATGTATCTATCAAATACTACTGAAAGCAGCAAAACACATCCTAAAGAAAAACATAGTGTCCTTGAAGCCTGTGACAAACTGGCACAAATGAGCCAACGATGTGCAGCGGTGAAACTTGGCTTTTCACAGCTTTTCACCGACGAGGACAGAAAATAGACACATAATGTCCCATTGAGCGGGCCTTTGGTGAAGGAAATGGCAGAAAAAATTGGCCGTGAGCCTTAAAGAGGACAATTTAAAAAGTTTCCATCAGCAGCTTGAGCAATTTTTAAAGAGTGAGAGCAACAATCAGTTTACATTGTGTTCGAGTCATATTGTTTCAACTGTAACCGGGAGCAGCTAAGTGAGAAAAAACATCCAACTTGTAATTAAAAGGCAGAGACATCAGGAATTTCTTGCAGTCGTGTGTCAGCATAACAGGCACCAAAAAAATCTACCAAAGAACACATTTTACCGACCTTAAGTAATGGAGGAAATCCCTTTGATGTATTTTTACAACTGAATTGCAAGCCACACTCACACAGAGAAGTGCAGCGTGGATTAAAGGAGGACTCGCGCCAAGACCACCAGACACTGGCCCATTAATGTATAGCATTCAATTAGTTAACAACAAGCTCTTCATGTTCTGGTTATTGCTGCAGAAAGTCGATTAAGAAACACTGCAAAATCCAGCCTGAAATTGGATAAGGTGTTTGCATCCTCAGTATCTATCTAATTACACTACATCCCAGCTTTCTTATTTGGATTTCTAATAAGCAGGATAAGAGCTAATCTGGGCTTTTGTAACATCAAAATGATAATGACATTGGCTTACTCTGAAATGCAATAACTCACCGTGGTGCACAATACCAGATGGAAAAAAAGTCTATTAGATTTAATGATAAAGAAGTATTCACTTCAGTATCAACAAAATGAGTTAAAGGGATAAAGGACTGACTTTATAATACAATATCCAAAGGGAGAGTCCATCTGTTTATTGACTTGTGTAGAGCTCATACATTTCATATGCTTTCAGTAATCACATCATATTCTAGGATCTGCAACGAGGGGATTAAGCAACAGATCGATCTACAGTGGACATGTGTTCTGCAATGTTAGGCAAATTAGTCCTGTTGATAATGCTCTTGTTTGCGTGTTGACTCAGTCAGTGGCCGTTGATCTATCCACAAGTCCTCACCTCCACACTCACCCCCTAATCCTGTCCCCAGACAGGCTGATGCCAGATCAGCGCTGACTTCAGGCTGAAGAGGACCCCTGTCTCCAGCAATAAGCCCGCTGGCCTGAGGATCAGCCCCCATCAGTCACACGTGGAACCTTTATTTGTCAAGGTGTGGGTGGAACACTTTTCTACAGGGACTGGTAGATTGTCACTTTGCCGTGTTCATTTTTGGAAATAATTTCTGAAATGCAAATCAGTTCATCTTAATATCCATTTGTTTATGCTTATTAATACAATCTGCTAGGATTTTCACCCCCTATCTAAGTCAGCTATTGCAACTAATATCTGTGGCCAAGAACAATACACAGTCGTCCTCAAAGTAAGCGTCCCTAAATGCATCACGTCCTTCGGCCTGTTGTCATTCCAGTCTGCCGCTGCTAATGACAAAAACACTAAAAGTGGATACATTTATCCCAATCACTGCTTTTAAAGGGCCTACTTCTGGCCATTTCAGAGACACTTCAGTTTGATTAATTGCTGTCCTTCTGTTTTGTCTTCTTATCGTCTATTGTTTTTGTCTCTCCTTCATTCCCTTCCGCCTACAAGTGTTTTCTGGCACTTATCAGGCTGTCTGTCTGTTCTTAATGTCGAGCTATGAAGCGACATTTACTACTACTCTATATATGAAATGTAAGCATAGCTTCATGGAGTAAACTTTAAGATTGTAAGTCATTTTCTAAATTAACTGCGTTCTTCATTGAAGACATTACAGCTCAGGAGCATGTAGGAATTTCAAAATAAAGTAATATATGTTTCTAATACATGTCATATTTACCCATTATAATTTGCACAAACACAATGCAGCATCTCAGCTTCATTTATAGCATTATTTTAACATTTGATCATATTTAATCATTTTAAACTGTGATCCTGCTGTAAAATTCATCTTAAAGGATTCTGTGTGGTCAGTGGATTCACCCTTTTTTTTTGCTTCAACTTCATCGCACTTTGACACACACATTTGCCCAATGCCAAACCATCGAGCCGTTATGACGGTGCAGACGTTTAAGGGAACAGAGAGCTGTAGTGACTCACACAGAGGAAGTCCATGCCCTGTTTCCACCACTTCACTCTAATATAACCCCGTTCTGCTGAAGCGTGAATTGCTCCACAAGCGAGACATTGTCTGCAGAGAGTTATGAGACAGGAGTCAAAGACGCAAATTTGCTGAATAAGCTGCAGACTCTATACGCGTTAGAAACCTAGCAGCCTGGCGCGCGGGCTGACTGTTAGCCACTGACTTGGAGAGCATGTTTACGGCCGTCGAGTGTCTTGTACGACACTTTGATAAGTAACTTTAAAAGCAGTCACTATGTCTCAAAGGTGCTACAAAAACTTATTTTACAAGGACTGGGTCACTCCACTGCATGTACAGAATCTCAGAGGTAATAACCCGGAAGTGATAATAGCTGTGTTGCAAAGTAATGCGGTGTTACTACATTATTAATTGCATCATGATTATTTAACACTGAATACGACCCTCCCTGACACTCAGTTACAGGAAAAGGTCTCTGATAATCACTTTGGACTTATGTTGTAGACTGTTCATCGTACAGTTTTGCATATCAGCTTTATAAGAGTCTGGGTTTGAATAGAGATATTTTAGCAGGTGAAATCACTGGACCTAATCTGAAAATCTACGAATAATACGTCATATTATCCAAATCAGTTTCAAACATAGTGTGCATGTTTTGACAAAGTATAACCTTATTGATGTCATTGCACTTAAAAACATACTTGATAAGGTTTGGAAGGAGTGTGATGACTTGATACTTCTATCTTTGTTAGTGCTTTGTAAATAAATGTCTTGACGTTAACACGAGACCAATATTTGGAATAATGTGACTTAACTCCTATAGATTATTCTCAAAACAAGATAGGTACGGCTGTATACAAGATGGCAAGTCTTGGTTAGATTCCCACAGTACATGTGTACTGTAACAGCAAACTTTTTTCATTCCCCTTTAGTGATTTAACCGTACAACCTTACAGACACAAAACAAAACCTGCTTTTCTAATCTTTAGATTAGATTAGGTCTGCTGCCGCCAACCTCTCCAGACATCCCATAACTCAACACCTGAAAGACACCTAAATCTGCCAAAACACACAAAGCTGTCTAAAAACTGAGAATCAATTTCACCTCCTGACATTTAGATTTTACAGGCACTTATTGGCTGCTAAGAGATAAGCACTTTGCTGGCTGGAAAGACGAAGAAGAAGAGTGTGTGAGTTGAATTAAATTATAGCTGGAAACCCTAGTGCAAAAGAGCAAACCATTTGAAAGAGAAAGCACAAATCACCCCCGACACAAGTCGTTACAAGCATCTATCAAGCGCTGGTCTCATTAAAACCTTCTGGAGTAGTACGGAGATCAGAAAAGCTGCGCATTTGTTCTTTTTCAAACCAAACGGCGGCCCTTCTTCATCATAGACTTGACATTGAATACTTAAACGTGATCCTCTGTTCACTCTATCTTGCCGGTTTCCAGAAATAGGTCAGATTGAAGTGATAAGACGACGGCTTGTTTCATTTACAGGACACATATGGACTGGGATTCACTGTCACCCCAGTGCATGCTCAGAATTTCTATCAGGTACTCCCGTCAGCCCCCCCTCCCTCTTTTCGTCCTCACTTCGACATAAATCTCTCTCAATACATCATCCTCCTGCCACCTTCACGTTTGCCATCATATTGTCCTATTATAATCCATTGTTTGAGGAAGAAGAAGATCAATGTCCGATTACAGCAAATACACAAAGTAAGAGGTTCTGAAGTGGAAGCCTGTCAGAGCTTTATCAAATGTGAAGGAAACAAAAAAAAAAGAAAAAGGAGGTCACATCTTCAATATCTGCTGAGCGCAGGTCAGGGAGACATGAATTGGTCCACAGAGCTTTTGATTACTCTACAAAGTCTCTAAAAAATGCACTGTGGTTATTGGAACGCAAACTTGGATCGATAGCTCGTCTGAATCAACAGCCTTGTGGGTTTGTCTTGTCAGCTTGATTAGATTCAGAAGGAAAGTGGGTTGATGAGTAAACATGACAGCATCAATATTGCATGAGACTGAACATCCAACGATTCCTTTCTTTAATGTTTGTAAAAAGATCTGGGTCGAATCCTCTTAATACTCTGACATGAAACGCTTTTTCATGGATTAAGCTGCAACATGAGAATGAAGGAAAATATGGAACAGAGAGGCAGAAAAAATGTAATAAAAGTAAACCAAAGGTAACCACAAAGTCTAAAATATGCACTTTTTTTCTGTGTCAGGAATCACAAATCATACATGAAAGCTGACAAGAAAAAAAAAGAGAAAAAAAAGAAAGAATATAACCACATCCAGAAATCCTGCAGAAGAAATGCTGCTGCAGCCTGAGCCTGATCGTTGTAAGGAGTGGAAAAGGTCTACCTTATTTATGTAGAGCAGGGGCACTTCAGTGGCATTGTCAGCGCTGTAGCGGCAGGGTGCTTGTGTTTCCCCAGTGAACTGAAGCAGATGTCAGCAGAGACACCTGCTCTGGCTCAGCCTCCTCCTCTGCTGCCTGCCGGCCCGGGCGTCGGGGGTCGCCGCCCTGCCCCAAAATACACCCATCGCTCAGCCCCCTGGCATGCTATTGTCTTAAGCACAGCCCCGGATTTATGGACTCATTAAGACATTTTCATACATTTCTCGTCTGTTACAAAACCCGGAAATGTTGTAAATTAAAGCATCGTAGCTGCTAAGTTGCAGAAGAAGAAGGTTCGAGGTGTTTTGTTGTGAAAATATGAGTAATAGATTGATTTGATGAAAAGACCTAAATTAGTGATAAGCATGAAAAACATTCTAAGGAGCTTACAGTCTCTTACCAAGGGACTAGGTCCGGGTTAGGGCTGGGTGGGGGTGCACTCGTGTGGTGGTGACTGGCCATCTGTTTGGGATGTTTTATGGTGGGTTTGCATCAACGCCTGTATGATTGATTGACAGTTGCGTAATCCAATCTCTGCTGTTCCAAGTGGGAATGCGAGAGGCAGGGGGCAGTGACGGAGGATATCGCATCACGCCAGTCCTCCACGGCAGCATCCTCTGAGCGAAGAAAAAAAAAAGTCAAATGTTGTGTAACTTGGCAGTGACGGCCGGACAGAACTCCTGGGCCATAGGTTGCCGCTTTAATCAGAAACTGCTCAGCAAAGACACGAGGAATAGTGACCTACATTCGTCCTCATCTGAATGACAGATGTCCCCCGTGTCTTTGCTGCAGAGTAGTACTATGTGCTCACTCTTTAGTGATTACTGCTGCACGACACATGGCTCAAGCATTCACAGCAGCCGCCGCCGCCGCAGCAACGACTCGAATGTGTTGTGTGTAATTAAACTTTTCAATGTACTGCTGCATTCTGCCTGGATACTCACAATGTGTTACATAATTATACAGCAAATGGCGACATTGATTCAAGTTATCTTTACAAAATACAGTGGTAAACTCTTACTCCTTTTCTGCAAATGTGTCTTTTTTCTCCACCATGCAATGTAAACTGTCTGAAAGTAGGACTATCACACAGCAACGGTCATAGAAATAATTGCGATTAACCATTCATTCATCCATTTATTAGCCTTGAACACTTTTTGCAAACAAAAATTGTGCAGAAATGACTAAATAAGGACAAGTACCAATAGAGGATAAACGTCTGGAGACGGAGGTGGTGAAAGATGACGCCATTAAAAGAGCAAATCTCAAAAGGTGGAAAGTGATGTTGAAATAGTGATAGAAATATATCATATCTGTCAGTTTCACCCAGCTGCTTTCACACAGGTGAATGGAAAGGATTATCACGATTAAGTAAAAATATTGACCTCAAATAACTGCGATGAGGTGCAGACCTACCTGAGAGCATCATCTTCCATCACTCTGTTTGTTTTTGGCAGAGCATGGGCGATCATTGTTGACACTGGCAGGAATTTGAACGATTACTTTAAAACAGGCTCATGGCAAAAATCTATGTTTTTATAAAGTACGTGTAAACAGTGAAGGGCGTTGCTTGTGGTGATGAAGCTACAGAGTTAGTCTTCAGTTACAGAACTGCAACTTTCAGCTGTTTGTTCAGAACGAAGCAGAAAAAGAAAACTGGACTTATAACATCTGCCAGGGGAACAAGGGGGAATATTCACAGCTTCGGCACAGCTGCTGGCATTCTGGAAAAGAGATGCACGTCGTCTGCTTCATAGAGCATTATTATTAGTAGTAGTAGTGTTGAATAGATCGGCCTTCGGGTCCATGAAGGTACAACACTATAAACCTCACCTACTACCTGTTGCTCTGTTAAGCTCCTGACTGAGGACTTCTGTGCTTTTTTTTTTTTTTTTTTTGAAGAATGACCAGACCGTCCTCTTCATCTTGACCTACAGATATCAGTAGGTGTTTAGTGTTTTTCTAAGTAACCCGTGACAGCGATGAGCCGAGATTCTCTGCCCTCACGACTAGCTAACAAGGCTAGCTAACTGACGGTTGGCTAGTAGCTTTAGCTGACGCCAGCCAATTATCTTTCAAAGCTAATTAGGCCTGTACTTCTCAGATGCATGTAAGTGTACTGCATATAACTAACTAACTGCGTTAACTACACTGTCACGCGTTTTTTAAAAAGTTGACACCATTAAACTGTGGCGCCGCAGTCTGCTAACGCCACGTGCTACATGCTAACGCCACGTGCTACATGCTAACGCCACGTGCTACATGCTAACGCCACCACCTGAATCTGTTGGAAGAAACCAATACTGCGTGGAAAGGGGTGTGTGACTTTTACAAGCGTGATCTCTGACATAATTAAAGGAATATGTTTAATGTGTAATAAATAGTCGGACTCCCAGAGCGACTGTCTGGGTCCCAGAGGAGTGTTGTTGTTGTTGTTGTTTTATGGAAGGATACAGGACGCTATATCCCAACAAGTCTGTCCCCTATTTCTGTTCATATCCAAGACTTTGTTAGTACCCCCTACAATTCCCCAAGGTGTTACTGTTTTCCCTCATGAATATCAGAGCCTATATCTAATGATTACTATGTTTTAAATTAAGAACAGTAAGAATTGCATTTGGAGGCACTTTCCAGAAAATCCGCAAAGAAAATGTGACTTTTCCCATCTCCATCCACTACTGTAATGTGAATATTAGGAGCTGTTCAGTGGAGATAAGCAGTATGTGTATATTAGTAGCAGTGTCACATTATAACAGTCCATACGACTGAAGTTATCAAGCAACCGTCCTTTACAGATTGATTAATCAGTATGGGATGTAAAACAAATCAATTTATCGCAAAATAAGGTGGATTTACATGTGGTATTTCATACAATAACATAAAACCTGAGCTACTGATGGAGGAGATGATAGACGTAACACAGAATTTGGTTCATTACGTCCAAAAAACCTCAGTTTGGCTTTAGCTTTGCCCTCTAGACATTTAACATTTCGCTCTTCTCTTTAATAAGCAAACTGAAAATATGCGTAACAGATGGAAACACACCTTGTCACATAACACCGTAAGATGAACTCAAATAAAATACGGGCTCAGATGTGGAAGACCTAACCTGCAACCTGTAGTCTGTCGTGTTTTATGGAGAGAGAACTGTCACAAGCAAATGAACTTATATCAGCGTTACGACGTTCAGATAGATAATATAAAAGCAGATGTTAAACCATGACAATAAGAAGGGTGACTATGCGTATATCACATTTTGGAAGACAATATGTCTGACCTTTTGATGTGGCCGTGCCTCTGTTGGTTCTTTTGTGACTCAGCCTGTGGATCATCGTTAACCCCACAGCATTTCTTTTTTCTTTTTTTTTCCTTTGACGTGACAAATGATTAAACTTGCTCATTCATCTTCGCGGTCATTATAACAGAAATCTGGCTGACTTAAAGGGCTGGTTAATCTGTGGGCGTACTGGTAAGGGGATCACATCTATCACGTTACACACCTGTGCTGCTGTTCTTCACCGTAAAGGCAAGGTCAGGTTTCACTCCAAAGCACGCACACACAAACGGCCTACTACTGGTCGGTGGTATTTCAAGATTCCTTCTTCACTTGATTTATTACAGGAGGCCAAGGGCAGATATAAGCTACACATGTACAGTTTGCTTAAAACAAAACCTAAAAATACTTGAAGTACACATTCGTAGACCAGTTTAACCACTGGTCAATCAATTACGAATGCCGACATCTCACCACGTATACGGCGACGGTGTAAAAAATATCATTTATCATTGTGTCTTAAAATAACTTGAAAGTAATTAATTGATTTTTGAAAAACAAGTCTTGTTATTTTCTTAAAACAGGCCCATTGGTGCCAAAAAGGAATCAAGTTATTTCATTTATTTATTATTAAAACAAAGCACAAGACACTAGGTTAATGACTTTATCTAAATGCTCTGAGATGCTTATTAGTTTTATTATTTTTTTTAGTAACTTACTCTATGGAAAGATGCAGAAAAGGTAAAAGATATTGAAGCAAATTGCTGCATTTCTGATTCATATAGTACAGTTGTTAGTGTTTCTTTTAGGCCAGTGTGTTAGGACTGACAGTGTGTTCTTCACAAGTGAGAATTGACGATGCCACTTATTTATGGTCAAATGAGCTCATTTTGAGACACGTATGAAGTGTTTTTTAGAGGAAAATATAGTATAATAATAATATGACGTGTGAAATTATGTTAAAACTGAAGAAGGGTTTATAGATGTTAATGAAACAAGACGAAAATGACCTGACGAGATGTAAAAGATACAAGAAGACAAAAACGACGTGAAAGGATTAAAACGACATAAAAGACACAGGAAGACAAAAAAAGAGTCAGTAAAAATGTAGACCTATGGCAACTCATGGCATATTTTTTGTACGTTTGTGTCCTGAGGAGACACCAAATTTCTCTTGTGGGTCTCAAGCTGAAAAAGTTTGGAAACCAATGATACAAATGATAAAGTATAATTTGAAATTATGTCGATTTTTCAATCAATCACACGATATCGATACAGTAACATCTTATCAAACAGCCCTACGTGTTACAGGCTGAGTATTTATGAGGAAAAAAATGACATGACAGTGAACACGTTGGAGATATTTAATACAACAGTGCACTTTTAGAGTCTATAAACTTCTGTCAAAGTGGTAAAAGTGCACCGTGCAAAACGCAGAACACGTTTATCACCTTTACGTGTCAAAGGAACACATGAAAAGTTCTACTGAGAAGCTCCTGGACTCTTTGCCTGCTTTGGCCAAGTTGACTTTAATCCAGTAGACTCTCGTGTTATGCATAAAACGATCCAACATTTGTCATTGAGACCGCAGTATACTGTATACATATGTGGCTGTGGTGTAAGTGATCCATCCAGCGTAAACTGTCATCGTACACAATGATGGGGAGTGTAGAAGCAGCCACATATTTAATACTGTATGTCGTCCTCTTCATGCTGGATGGCGCCCTCTCACTCAAAATGTTCCAGTGGTTTGCAGCTGACTGGAGATTTGCCGAAATGGATTTGAACCTTAGTTTTATTAACGTGTCCGACGCTGCCTCTTGGCCATTAAGCACCTTCCACACAAGGACGCTGTTTCCTCTGGGACGCCGCTTTTGTGTCTCCTCTGCCTGTGTCTCCTTTTGTGGGTTTTCCCTTCCACGTCGGAGTTGTCAGATCACCGCGGCGTCGGTGCGCGGCTGTTTTGGGAGGGGAAAGAGGTGATTTGATCAGTCATGACTGACGCCAGGCCCTCAACACCTAGTGAAAATGTATGCCTCCCATTTCCATCTGCACCACACATGCACCACATGCCTCTGGCGATAAACTTAAAAGTCAGACACTGCGCCCTTGTGCTGTGCGCCTCCTGACTGAGATTGTGCTACACACCATTAGTTCACATAAATAAATCCCTCTGAGTCAAACCTTTCAAAGTTGGATGTAATATTACAACAGCAAATGTGGGTTTTTAGCCCCAGTCACTGACAGCGTTAAGATGAGAAATCCATCTTTGTTATCCACCCTTAAGACTATAGGTCACTGGAGTCCTCACACACACTGCCCAAACAGATGCTCATTTGCTAAAATAAATTACCCATCATGCATCATGTTGGCATAAAAGGTTGAGAGAGAGAAATGCAGGAGCTGTGGCATACAGAGATAGTTTTGGTTTTATTTGTTACATTGCTTTTATTGTTGAGTATCTTTTCCGTTTCATTAATTTAATTTTACTTGCTGAATATGATTCTGGTTTCTGTTTGCTCTATTGGTTTTTATTGTTGATTTTTCTCGCATATTATGACTTTTATTATTAACCACGAACCACTTTGCTGTTTTGAAAAGTGCGATAAAAAAAAAAGTTTATTTACTTACTCTGCTGTTCGGTTCGAAGCCTGTTTTAATTTAATAGAGCAGGACTGTGATGCCTCGGGAAAATTCACTTTGAGTTTAATTATCGTTCCTCTCATTTATTATTAAAACGAGGACAAACAGTCGCTCATACCCTTAATGCAGACAATGCTTGTGTTTCAAGTATTCATTTGAGGGTGTTGGATGTTAGTTGTTAGATGTTAACATTTATTGTATAATAAAGAAAAGGTAATGTCTTAAGACTAAGAACAAGCATCAATCTGCAATAAATACATTAAAACCAAACAAAGTGAAATCAGGCTTAACTTTAAGCCTAAAATTCATCATAAAATAGGATGAATAAAAGGTTAAAATGCCAAGATACGCTTTATTTAATGGTGCAACTGACAATCTGTTTTGCGTCTCTTCAGATTTGATTTCACATTATATATTTCACCATATCCCACGTGTCGTCTCATGTGATTCTATAAATATATACGGGAAACTACAAACTCAACTAAATGACACTAATAACGCCGCCTGATCGTGATCGTTATACTTCAAGTCAAGAATAGACTTGATCCGAGTTGCCTGGCGCACAAATCACTCATACGATTGCCTCCGAGAGGTTTGCATGGCAGCGTCTTATATTCAGTACGCAACACACATGAGCTGTACGCAGTCCCGTGTCAATAACAACCTGTGAATATGGGGTGAGTGATTGGATCCAAACGTGTCTTGGATGTGTTACAAGTCCATTCACACCTGTATTTGGTGCTAAGTGTTGCTATAGTATATGAATACCGTCTGTGAGAGCGGTTGTTACTCAAATATAAAAAACTTCAAAGACGCTACACAAAGCCTTTTTACAATCGGCGTGGTTTAGGTTAGACGACACTTTGTGGACGGACTGCGATGCCAGAATGTCTGGATGACATTTTATGCCTCTATTACATTTTATTCAGCTGTAAAGAGCTATGATTCACCTTGACTTTAATTTTCATAGCTCTGGCCCCAGCTTCTATATAATAGCTTTGTGCTTATTGGAACTTGTCACTTGAAACTGTTTATAGTGATCACGTCTGGCCAGGTCAAATTGATCACTTTAAGCGGATGATTATTATGTCCGAACCTTTAATTTGTCAGCCATCTGTCTGCACTCAGATTCGTTAGTGATAATGAGGTTTATTGACCTTGAACTGTTAGTTATGTCGACACATGTTTGTTGTAACTATCACTTGACTCAGAATTACAAGTGGGATGGTTTTTCACGCTCACTGGCTCATACTAGCGGTTCAAATGTGTGATCGGGTGTTTGTGGGACTGGACCACTCTTTTTTTTCTAAACGCACCGATCATTTTTGAATATTTTAAAGTAGAAATGCACATATACACTGGTGCTTTCTC
>JAPQRN010000027.1:10557281-10569835 GCA_037367275.1 Coranthus polyacanthus
TTTTTTTTTTCTTTTTTCTTTTTTTTGGGGGGGGGTACATTATCAACTGCTGCTGACAAAGTGCATGTCAAATTAATAAAGAATGTATGTAAAATGGCAGCGCTGGTGTACAAAGGGAGCTAGATCATCATAATCCGCTGATAGCTGGAATCCCATTAGCTACGGGTCCGTGACTTACAATACGAAGGGTCAGATTATTGCTGCGATCCAGCATCATAAGCTGCTGACACCACTCCCGCTGCAGACCCTGCTGCCCTCTGAAAAATCTGGAAATCTGAGCGAGATTACAGCGCCTCCCTCTCAGTGTTTGCTGTGGACCGACAAGGACAGAGAGTCACAGTCGGCTGATGGAGGCACCGACAACAATGAAGGCAGCTCATGTTATATATAGTACGCGTCTATTATGAGACAACAGCACCGCTGTACATCATCTCATTAGAATAAATGTATACTGACAGTCTTCAGAAATGTTTGTCGTGCATTTATCTGGCTTTTGTTGTCGCTGACAGCTCTTTTGTTGCACTGTTTCAATGCAAAGACAAGTGTTCTTTAGTAAACTTTGGACATATTTGTATCTTATATTCTTTTTCATGCTGCTTTATACTTAACTGTACCGTTCCCCTCGTTTTTAAAGCTTTAGGTACTTGTTATTTGGCACATAAGGATAGTTACTTAAAACTCAAAGTGCTGTGTGCTACAAAATAAAATACATGCTGCTGCAGCTGTAATAATAGTCCAACGTTACTGTACAAACTGACAGGTATGGAAGGTCATTTCCACCACTGTGTTGGAGAAAGTAAGTAAGTAAATCAAAGTAATGACTTACTACCGCAGAAGTTTTGACTTATCTTAACATAATGAGACCATTTTCAGATACTATATCTTAACGTTTCATCATAGCAAGAATGGACTTCCATAAACTTCAGTCTTTTTTAATTTAAGACACTTAAAATAGAAGCAAATATTTAACCAGACTAGACACACAGAAGCCAAGTTTTTCAAATATTCCAGATTCTGATGTGATATGAGGGGTGAGATGATTCCCCAGTGAGCAGCAGAAAGATGCAACCTGTCGAAAGCCCAAAAAATGAAAGATAATTCAAAATACTGGACTGTGATCCAAGCACGTTTCAAGTCACATATATATTTATGTCATGGCTACTTTCGCACAGAGCGCAAACACTACGCAGCGAAAAAGCGGCGTTTTATTTATTTTTTGGGGAACAAGGCCGATTTTTCGGAGCTTTCACAGAGCAAATAAAGGCATCAACCAGTCATTTGTGTGAAACAGACGTCACGTGACCCAGACCTACTGACCTCCAGCCACACCGTTCTGTATAAAACACACAAATCATAAAGGTAACGAAGTGACAACCAACTATCGACTATCAGGACAGTGAGGAGTTTCTGTAACGTGAACGTCATATGAATCAGATCCAGTTTGCACCCTGTGAGACGTCTTAACTGGACACCGGACGTAGAGATGTTTTTGATCATTTCTAGCACAGGTACTCAAAGAAGTATGACAAATACATGACTTTGATATATGACTCTTTATATGAAATAAAAGTAGAGTATTAGTCGGTATAAAAGTTACACCGTGACATTGTCCTTTGCATTTTTATAGGAATGACATTTCTACACAGTACCATCTGTGCAGTTCAGTCTGTTGCCAATTCCATATCAGCAGGTATAAGTTGAATAAATAATCTTATATAATAATAATTTACAGTCACCTTACAGTCAGTATGCTTACATAAGAGTGGTGGCTCCCTTAATGGTTGTCCCACACTTTTGTCTCTTCGCAGACATGGAGGAGTGGATGTGCGGTAGCAGGAACTGCCGTCTAGAGGTAAAGAGAGGAAATGATTTATTCTGTTCTCTCCGCCCGGATAATAACTGGACCAGGCCTGTGTCAGGACTGAAGCCAGCAGTTTCCCACAAAGCCGGGAACAAAGCCAGAGAGGTGGATGTTCTGGTCCAACCGTGTACATAGAGAAAGATTAAGAAGGACTGGTTCACAGATATGAAGCACTGACCCAGTGTCGGCCTGGAGGGCTCACGGGAGAGGTAAATAAAAAAATCCTGCACCTAAAACACATAGACAGCAGTATGTCAGGACACTTAAAGGTTGAATGAGGTGAGGTTGACAACTCAAAGTGCACTAAAGGTCTGCTCTGATCCCTTTACAACAAAGACCCCCTGTGCTCCCGTATGCAACTCTTATGTAACAACGTAAATCAACTTAGTCAATAACAAAACAGGTATTTATGAACAGTCAGGGTAAAGCTCATCAGACCTTCACTTTCAACTCAGCTTTTTTTAAGAGAAAGTTCTTCGCAAAGCAAGATTCGAACGGCACAGACAAGAAATAAGCAGAGTTTCACAAGACATAGATGATAAAATCTGTCAAGACTAATATTTCATTACGGTTAAAAAACCCATTCTGGCTCAATAGCTTAAATAGTCCATGCTTTAATTCTTTAACATCGGCTAACATGTGAAAAAACCAGATTTAAACTGTCTCTTCCAGTGTTTCAGAGATAAAAATCAACCAAAGAGCAGCTCCTAAAAGTCAAGGAACTTTAAGAATCAGAATAAAAGAGGCAGAAACAAAGTGATGTCATTAAAACATGGAAATGAGCAGACAAAAGACAGGATTATCGTAATTTAATTCACTCGTCCGACTGGTTACACTCAAAGAACAATGACAGCAGACATTTGGAAACAATAATGACTTTGGCAGCGGCCGTGATATTCATTGCCCATATTTGTACATATTTAAATGAATAAACATGTGTGACTGTCATTGTACATTATATTCCCCCGAAACACACTGACAGACAAACAAAGAAGATGGTAAAACTCAAGTCGGTTACAGTAAAAAGCCGTATCTGTACGTGGCTCATTGGAAACATGCTGCGCTGCCACTGTTGTATTTTCTCTGAACAACATATACTTTATGTGGGAAAATAACTTTGGACCCCTCTGTAAAACAGGAGCTTATGTAATAAATGCCCTCGTAAAACCTTATAATTTCAGTTAATGTTCTGAGATCAGTTTTGACAGTGAACGTCAGTTTTTGGGCCCCATGGAGGTCTGGGCCCTGAAGGAGCTGCGTTGCGCTCACCTGTTATTTAACACTGTATGAACTAGAGTCTTATTAAATTACAAAGAGCGCACATCCTTACACGGTGTTTCTTTAGCCTCACGATGACTGATCTTAAAGGAACATGCTCGAGAACGCAGAAGCTTCTTTCGGTGTCCCAGTCAGAGAGTTTAAGAGTTTCAACAGGAAGCTGAGTTTGTGTCCGGAAGCTGTGAGACACACCACCTCAGTAATCCTGTTCATGCTGTTCAGGTCTGGTACAGTGGAGGGGAGACAATAGTGGCACTGTGAGGCAGACAGCTGGGTTTCCACCCCCTCTCGCCCCCCCCCCCCGACAAGGCTTTGTTCCACCAGCTTAGACCGCCGCAGACCCCGGGCTTCCCCAAGTCCTCTGACATCACTGCCCAGCTGATAGGACGCACAAAGGATCCTGCCTTCTATTTATACACCATGAATGAGTGCCGTGATTCCTCTGCCCTGGTCATTTGTGTCGGACCTTCAGGCCAAGCTGCGTACTACAAAACATAAAAAGAGAAATCTGCAAGGAAAAAATAAAACGCTGACACCCAGAGGGAGTCAGTCGGAGCGCAATGTCATGCAATCTGACGGGTTGTGCTTCTTTACAATAGATAGAAGACCAATTCCTGTCAAAACACGTCCAGCACAGGTATAACTGACTCTGTGCACGTTACGAGCATGCACTGCACTCTCTGCTGCTGTTCAATGACCTCATTAGACTGTTTATAGTCAAAGTATACATTACAATACATTACATTCATTATGTATTTACATGTGTATACTGCACATGGACCTCCTACACAATACAGAAACAGTATTGGATTTAAAAAAAACAAACCAAACTAGAAGACAAAGACTATAAGAAAAAGAGAGGAAAAATTCCAGGTTTAATGGGTTCTTCCTTGGCCCGTATCCTTGCCTTCTGACAATTTTCATGAAAATGGTTGTAGTTTCTGCTTAATCCTGCTGGTTGACAGACAAACAAATGGTAATGACAACGTGACCTCTTTGGTGGAGGTGAAAACACCTTCTGCCAGGCCCCTAAGCACCGGTTGTTCATCATAACGTTAATACCAGATTCTTCTTTTTTCCAGATGTGTTTCAGTTCAGTTCAGTTTCTTCTACACTGTACATGAAGTCAAGATAACGTGCTTTCCCTACATTACCCACATTATCCATGTGCCTTATGCAGGCACAGACGGGTGATAAAAATATATTAAACCGCTGATAGAAATCAATATTGAAGTGAAATGACTAAATGACCAGGTGTTTATTATGCTATTTTCATTATTATTATTATTATCATTAGTCTAGCCTGGCAGCATCAAACCAATTCTGAAATCAACATGAACTCTATATCTTTTTCAAACAAAGACAGAGATTTAGAACCAGACTGTGAGATACTTTAAAAATGTTAATTTACACAGTTGTTTTGTCCTTTGTTGTGTTGCAGCGTCATGCGTATGAACTCCTCATTCTCTGCTTTTTAGGTTTTCTTCTTCTTCTTTTAGGTTTTTACTGAACATGACGTCTCATCCTAAGAGCTGACACAGACATGAGAGAAGAGAGACACATTGTTTAAAACACATTGATAGAAAGTATTATTACTTGTGCAGAGCGCAGAGTACATCTTTCATTGTGTCCTCACGCTCGCCATCCGCTTGTCTGCGTTTTCAATTACACTCTTGCTTGTTTTTGGTCTTTTCCGCGCCCCGGGCAAAGCCGAAACGTTTGGCATTTGCAGCCACTCTGAAACAGCTCGGGTGACACGAATTCAGGAGGTGAAGCTCCGGTTTTGGGTGCAGCCAGATTATACCTGGAGGGCTTCGTGTGCTCCAGATTCAAGAGTTTGCAAAAAGAGATATTAAAACCCCTTCAAAACGCAATCTCGGAGGGTTAAGTACAAGGTTAGCTGAAGAGCAGTCCTGCTCGTCTTAAATTACTTCAGCGCAGAGAGAGAAGGGATGTGAAGTGTAATCGATAAGTCTCATATCCTTCTCTTCTATGCTGGGAACGGTTACAGAGACACTCTAATGATCTATCCTGGGATTTCCACCAACTTCATTCCCAGTCAGTAGTCTTCACATCCATTGTGATATTGATGGATACCCTGTCAAACCAAATGATGTATTTAATGAGGCCTGGCCGTCACACATGACTGTTTAATTTAAGCCTTTTTCCATCTAAATATTAGCATCCGTTACCGAGATGAAATATGAGGAATAATATTATCACTTTCCACTTGGGTAACTGCTCTAATATTCTCAAAACTAAGTACGGAAACAGAAATGGGAAATGAGATTAAGGAATAATACATCATTCATTCTTCAACATCAAAATAATTCAATAGTTTACACTTGGAAGACACTCACAAAAATATAACTATTTGATCTTAAGTGGCTCAAGAAATATTACTTGACAGTATAACCATTATCGTTAGCAGAGACAAATGGATGATATTCCATCTGTAGTTCTGACTAAATGTAATATTTTCTGGTTAAGTGACTGATATACAGCACAGTGATGTCGAGGTGCTGAAATACATAAACGCAAGAAATGTGACAAAATATCTGAAATAACAGCCTACTTCTGTATTTTACCCCAAACTGGTCCAAAAAAAGAGACTCAAACACCACAAACCTCTTTTACCACCTGATCATGTCAAACACTGAGGAGATTTCCACCAACGATCGAGTACGAAGCAAACTCAGATGTTTGCATGTTTTGTTACACACTTCATGGAAAATTTGCACTTTAAATGATTAAAAAATGACCTAAAAGCGTCATTAGAGTGTTCAGAATAAAGAGTTCTGACATGTCAAAGGTATGTATTGCAGAGATATGGACTGGATTTATGCACAGCCACAGTCTGGCAGTGAATGTATGTGACCACTAGAGGGAGCAGTGAGTCAAAAACTAACACCAGGGCAGAGTTGAGGATGAGAACCAGTAAAAAACAACTTTCAGACTCAGAGGAAGTGACAAAGTGATAAAAAATAGAAGCATTGCCATTGCTTTCACGACTGGACACAGCTCTAAAGTAAAAGAATGAAGTTAGATGCTGACGTTTCTCTTCCACAGGCGAGTTTGATTATGAAGCTTATGAAGGTATAAAGTCACCATGTTATGTTGTTATGTTTGCTGCCGTTTGTTGATCCACGGTTCAGACGAAACTGTGACAGTTCTGACCTTGTTTGGACAATTCAAAACAGATCTTTAGTGCGACTACTGACGACACAAACTGTACGGAAAACAAAGGAGATTTGTGGTTTTACTGTGTCTCTGTTTTCTGTCTAAAAACAGAGCTAAGTTAACAGAGCTATAATGTAAACTATCGGCTGACGCAGTAATGTACGTGAAGATTACAGAACAGCTGTGTTTTAGTTTGACCCATTGTCTGAGGTTTTGTTTGAAGGAGGAAACTTGATGATATCATAATACAGATGTGTGTGAACAATGAGTTTCAGGCTTTATTCAGTGAGTCATACAGTCTGTGGAGACGGAGCGTTAATTCGTTGGTGGTTTGGTAGCCGTGGGTGCGCTGTGTTTCACGACTTCCCCCTGCTGTTGATATTTAGGAGTATCAGTACTACGTGACGTACTAATGTGACCCCTTTAAACATCACTTTTTATTTCACGGGGACAATTTTTATTGTTAGGTTTACACATCGATAGCACTTTGCCAGGGTTGGGGAAAACCAATCTAAAAATCTACAGGAGTCGGGAGGAGAACTCCAGTCTCTCGTGGCGAAGTCCTGGATTTTGTGTATCTGCCGTCAAACCCAGCCTTCGATGACAAATTACACTGGTTTGCAGAGATATACAATGGCAACACTGTATATACTCACTGGCCTTTAATGGTTATTGTATCATTAGCCCCAGGTTGAACAGTCTGTGCTGAAAAGATGATGAACCCTGAATCACCATAACAAATGAGCGCGTGAGATTTAGGGGCACTGCTGGACGACGCCATAAAAAGGGAAATATCCAGCATCATCTGTTTGACATTGCGGTTTACGGAGTTGTTCATCAGCAGGTAGGAATGTCAGAAACCGTCATTCAGCTCTGGTTCTGGATCACCAAATCCTACACAGGAGCCCGGCACTGCATCTGACAGCTACTCTAACACAATCAGCTACACCCTTACAACTTATTCCAGCCTGCCACGCAGCCGTTATTACTTTTCAAGACTTTCTGTTTGTGTTCCCAGCAGATTTAAAGAAACTCCACTCACAAGCAGCCAGCTGTAAATTCATCTCAATTTCACAACACTCTGAAATTTCATTGCAGACGTGGGGAGACAGAAGGGCTGGAGGATTGAATTGCAGACCCTAGACAAGACATCCACAACCCCCCCCCCACACGTTCTCAACCCTGCTGGTGTGACCTCTGGAGCTCAAAGCAAACACATGACTTCATCCTTTACGGCCACGTTTGAACACTTATCTGAACATTAACAACTTCTGCTCAATCCAGTGGGAACAATTATGGGCAAACTAAAGCATAACTGAAGCCACGGCCGCTGTAGGTGAGCTGTGAAAGGACTCGTAAGTGAGCACCATCGCCTCCTGGTTCTGCTCAGTGGCGCATAGGGGGGGGGATTTAATTTTGATTAATGGTGCAATTAAACAGATGAAAAGAAGCGGACGCCTAATGAATCTATCAGCCTATAGTCTGGAGCAGAGAGAGAGACTTGAAACAGGTCCCAGTGCCTGATGCTCCTAATTTGATAGCATAAATCACTGCAGAGGCTTAGGTTAGGCTTTAGACCCGGTAAACCCCATTCAGTACTAATAGCCAGTGCAGAATGCCATCAGACCTCCCCAATTAGCCCTGCTGATGGTAGATACTAATCTGTAATAATTGCCATATGTTGACTTAATTGGACCTGATGAGAACTCAGACTGTGTGTACAGAAAATAGCTGACAATACAAGTGATATCATAGGAAAAGTACACAGTAGATTCAGAGTTTAACTAAACAGCAGCTCTTTGAACTGAAAAGCAGAGGAAGCAAATGAAAAATTTGGCTCGTATCAATCCTCAGAGAGGATTAGCCTTCTCCCAGGGGGCTCCTGACGCAAACGGGAAAATATCCGCACGTTAAGAGGACTGTGTCGCACGCAGAAATCTGTCATCAGGTGGACGTGCGTGTCTGCATGTGATCTCCAACCCAGACGGACTCCGGGCCAGCTACAGGTCACCACACATGGCCTTAGATGGAGGAAGCAGGACGCCAGAAGTTACCTCAGCAGCCTCTAAATCAGCCCACAGGAGCACCTCATCAGGGCCATCAGCGTGGTTAAACAGTGATGTCACCCCGACGGCCAGACCAATACAGTCATTGCTTTATGGTAGTGGTGGAATGCACGTACTTTTACTCAAGTACTATACTCAAGTACTCCCATTTTATGCAGATTTATGCTTCTACATCTCAGAGGCAAATATTTTGTTTTTTACTCCACTACATTTGTCTTTAGTTACTATTCGGATTACAGTTTTTCATCCCCTTCCTGCCCAGCAGAAACCACACATCTTCACGTGTTGATTTTGAACGGAAGTGTTCCTTTATGAGTGGAGGAAATTCTCCTACATCTTAGACTAAATAAACTGTGACTGAAAATGTTGCAAAGCTGAAAAACAGGCCTGTTTTTCTGAAGCATTTTAATTTTAGTTCAACTTTAACACTGAGTAATAATACGCCAATTTACTGGAGCAAAATGAAACGACAGCAGAGACACAGACAAGAAACATGGGCAGAAAACAGTATGTATACGACGTGGGCTGAACTCGACATGAAAGTACGATGGTCTATAATTAAACAACATGTTAGATGCCTGTCTGACAGGCCTTTGAAATAATTACCCGATGCACAAACAAATAACACTATATTTATCATTTGTGTGGAATAAATCAATTGCTAAGAGTACAAATACAAAAATACAGAGAAATAAATGATGTTATTTATGTTAAGTGTAGTGAGCAAAACCATGGCAATAAAGATGTGAAAAAATGTGAATTTGCTGATTCCATATTTCATATTCACCCAGATAGACACATTTAAACTTTCCACTAAAACCGAGCTTCATGGTGGCCGGTGAGCACCTCCACCACCGGAGCTGAGGGTTAACTTCCTTGCTCATAGGCAACTCAGCAGTAGCTGTTGAGCAAAGGGAAAATGTTAGTCACTTCCATCACTCACTTTTCCCTGAAGGTTTAGGGATTCGGATGAGTCGCCCACGCAAAACCTCGAAGCTGCTTCTTCATGCCTCTCTGCCCAGTTTATGAGCATTTCCCACACTTCATTTGTACAAGTGACCCATGAGTTTGGCCTTGTGGATCCCAAAAGCCCCACTGTGTTAGGAAGGTGATGTGTCCCAGAGGGGAGGTTGGGAGAGTTATGTCATAGTTTAATGTTTTAGGCTCGAATTTTCAGAAAAGGAAGCTAAGGAACCTTTATTTTACACACAGGGAAAGAGTTTGAGGCAAAGGATGAAGAGAGGAAAGGATCTTTGGGTTCGTGACGGGAAATGAGAAGGGGAAATCTTCAGGTAGGTGAGAGGATGATGGTGAAGAGAAATAATTGGTCTAGACAGGAAAACGGCGTGTTTTTTGGGCTGAAGACCAGTGAGGACGTGAAGGAAAATGGCTTTCAAGCTTGAGAGAGGTGAGTAACAGTAATAATGGTCTTTTCAAAACAAGTTACAAAGACCTTACTGGAACAAACAGTGAGAAATAAAAAAAAAGTAAAATAAATAAAAATAATAAAACAAACGGTAAAATCAATAAAAAAGCACTTCTGAAATATTACGTTTTTTAAAGTCAAAATCAGAAATGGAAAAAAAAGGATTTACCACAGAGCGGAAATTATGGAGGCTGCCAGTCATGCAGACAGACAATTTACATTACACATAAATAAGGTAAAATAGAACAGAAATTATATTAAAGTCTTAAAATGTTTGAAGACAAAACATCTCCATCTCCCCCTGGTGGCTGGCTGCAATACAGGTCATAAATCCCGCCCCCTTCAGCCAAGCACACATCCAAACATTTTTACCAAAGCTGATTTGATTTTTTGGTCAATTTCATCAGGCAGGTTTGTGTTCAAATTGTTGCCTTTCTGATCACTTTGCTTTAAATGACTTATTTAATGTTACAAAAATGGGTGATTGACAGGTGTAATGACCAATCGTAGTCCAGAATCCATCAGACGCGGAGCTGCAAACCAATCAGGCGGGCGGGGCGTGAGCTCCAAACTGTGTCAAACACGTAACATGGAAGCTCGTGTGACCACAGGCTTCATTTTAACGAAGCGGGAGGAAACAGCGTTGTGGCGTCCATCTTTATATACCGTTATAGTTTGACGTGTGGATGAATGGATATAAATGCATAAGCATAATAAAATAAGTAGTGATACTCAAGGGATCAGGGGGAAAAAACACCAGAATTGAAAATACACACCTTCCTTCTTCTCTCTGTCAAACTAATAAGCCTATGACTTTAAAGAAGCTTTAAAGAGGTGCACAGATACTGGGACAAAGGTAGTCCTCCTCCTGTTACTCTGACAACCTGGACAGCGTGGACACCTCTTTTGTGGCTTTCTTGAAAGTTACTTTAAAAAGTTAGGTTCCCTGATCTCCTCTGGCAGGTCATTGCACAACTGAGGGGCCGAAACAGAAAAGACCTGGACATCTTTATTTTTAAGGTTTGAGGAAGACATGGTCTTTAATGACCTGCCAAAACATCTCAGGTTGCATTTAGACTCATATAGGAGGTCAGGAGGTCAGCTATATTTTCTGGAGCTAAGCCTCTCCAAGCCTTAGAAGTGATCATTAAGATTTTTAAAATATACTCCAAAAGGGATAGGGAGCCAATGAAGTGTTTTTAAACCCCGTGTGTTGTGTTCTGTCATGTTGGACCTGATTATGAGTCTGTTGAGTTTAGGTTGAAGTTTTGTCGTGTAAGGCAAGAGAAGAGTGCATCGCAGTAGTCTATGAAGGTGAGTATGAAGGTGTCAGGAGATGTGCCACTGTGCACTCGGGCTGGGAGCGAGTGAGAGTCTCTTGTGTAATGAACACGACCGCAACCATAATGGTTAAAATGCTGGGGAGTAAGAGTCTGGGTACAGCGAGCAGATACAGTGAGGAGCAGGGAAAGGCAAGGTCTGGTACTCACAGATTTAAAAAAAAAAAAAGAAAAAAAAACCAGAAGCACGCTCACAAGAGAAAGGGCAGGAATCGGGGAAACACTCGGAGACTAGCATGCAGAAGTCAAAGGAAGACAGGAAAACTCATAGAGGTAGTTAACAACCCGGACGGTGTGCAGTAGTTTTACTCAGGGGAGAAGACAGGAAACCAGGTGATGAGATCAAATGGCGCTCACAAAGCCAGAGCGAGGGTCGAGATCAAATGAAGGTCTGGAAAAATGTAGTAGTAGAGTGTAATACTGGGAAGTTTCAGTGTAACACGCTAAGACAATCTGGCGAAGAACAAAGAAAAGGTGAAAGTTAAAAGTACCAGCACTGACTGAACGAGCGTTGGGCAGAGACTAGCCCCTCTTCACGTTTGTCAGTTTGTACATCCTCAAAACTGAGATGCAAGCAGAGGAGGCAACAGGCATTTACAAAGGAAGACGTCCTTCCTTCGGAGCCGTCACTTTAAATAAATGTCAAAATGAACGTTAAATGTAATGTATGGCACAGCTGCATCATCTGTCCATTGTTTTGTTACAATGTACCGCTGTATTTTATCACGTCTTCCAGATGAGCATAACAGTAGTTGCATTTAATTCAATTCACACTATGGAATAATGTGGCAAGAATGTAGGGATATCATACATTTTTCTCTATTTAACACCCACAAGTGTGATCGCACATTTGATGATAAAATAAACTAACACAACTGATGAATAAGGAACACTTTGTAGAGTCCTTCTCCTGCGATGGTTTGTGTGTTGCAGCTGTGTGTCACACCTCTTTTAAACGTCACGGTTGCCAGGCGTCAAAAAAGACTTCCACAAAGGATACATCTCTGCATCCTCAATCATAGCTCCTCCAGCAAACCTCCACTCTCCACCAGAGTCATTTAAACCTGGGTGTACACTATGCAATTTTGGGCTGTCCCAGATGAAAGATGACAAAACACGGCGATATCTTTGGTTGTGGCTAAAAATCAGTCACACATTGAGAGAGGTTCCTGGTCTTCAGAGCAAAGGCAGTCTGGGACAAACACCTCACAGCGTGACTGCTGCTACGACCTAGATCTACTTAACCAACAGGAATTCAGCAAGAAATGACGCATTAATCAACAAGACATTTAAGTTTATGTGGCTAAAGTTACAAACCTCAATCCCAAGTTGGCCTCTTTTCCTGAATCACGACCGGATCCACATTCTGCCCCCCCCCCCCCAGGCTTTGGATTATTTTCACA
>JAPQRN010000027.1:10588715-10606627 GCA_037367275.1 Coranthus polyacanthus
GATGGATGGATGGATGGATGGATGGATGGATGGATGGATGGATGGATGGATGGATGGATGGATGGATGGATGGATGGGAGAAAATGTGTCATTCCACATTAATCATCCTGCTCACCTGTCACTACTTGTATTTCCACTCTGCATTGTTAATAAAACACACAGGGGAGTAATGAATCACCGTGTCCGTGGATGTTTCCGACTGAAAACATTTGTGTTGATCATATGAGTCACAGGTTTTATAGGATGCAACATAAGTAAAGAACTCTGTGGTGTACGACAATGTGTTTCCGTGGAAACTGGTACAAGCCTGCCCTCTACTGTGGACCACGACTTAAAAAAAAACACACAGACAGTACAGAAGCTATGGTCATTGTTTCAAAACCTGAAAACAGGGTGAATTCTTTTTTTTTTTGACAATTTTGACTCATGTGACGTATTCCAAAATCTATATAACAAATCACGTCAGCGCATTTCTTTCTGAAAGCCCTAAGATGTTTTCTAACCACGTCAGAAGAAAGAATGTCATGCAATAACTGTGACTGAATTTGATTCAATCCGGGACCTAAATCAACACATTCATTCTTTACAGTACGGTTGCTTGTATCTCATATCCAGCCCATGGACATGAAAACTGATGGAATTACAGTGTTCGTCCCAGACAAATAGAAAAGGTGGAAAAACATTTGATTAATGACAGGGTTTACGTTCTCTGTACTAAGTATAAGAAAAGGCGTTTTTCTGCACTTCAGAACTAAATCTTCACTGCATCATGACACTGTTTATCTGCGATGTCTTACTCACACATCATCATTGCTTTTGGTTCTGATGACGTTTTTTACGCGTAGTTTGTTAAAAGTCGATAATCTGTCTCAACTTTTAGCTCGTTTGCAGGCACATACTGTAATTGTTTTGCCATATTTCACTTCTTTTTAGAAGAGTTACATTCCCAGGTTTTGTGCTGTGGCAATGACACATGCACACAAAAATATTCATTGAAGGCTTACTCACTAGAATAAACCCCGACTTTTAAATGGATCCTCATTGAAGCCAAAGGAAATATGCTTTATTCGTCTCATTCTCCTCGTCTTGAAATCAGCGGGCAGTGGTTTAAACAGATTGTTTATGAGGTCAGGGGATTTAGTTGAGTTACAGACAGCGATGCACTGAGCAAAAAGCAGAATTACCAAAAAATGTGCTCATTTGTTTTTTATTTCAGAGGATGACGACTATATAAAATGAAATGGACGCCATGGATTTGTGTAAATATCACAGTATCTGCTTATATATAAAGTGAATATTTTTTAAATTAGTTTAAATCCAGTGCTAGTTATTGCTTTGCGGTCACTCTATGCATAGTGTATTTCCAAATATTTTGCCCTTGAGCAATAATTTAACACTGACAGTGATGGATTGATAACAAACGCTCGCTCTACCCTCCGACTACTATAGGGATTTAGAGTTAAGCGTGTCCCACAATGCCTGGGGTTAGAGGAATTTCTCCCTCTAGGATATCCCTTGCACTAATCCACATATTAGACCTCATGTCCCAGCTAAGCTCACTGACTGCAGAAGGCATTATTAAGATCCTAATCGCGTGCACTGTGTGATTACGGTGGTAACTGCTGGCGATGCTCTGCGCACACTGACAGTAATGGGTTACGAAGCAGCGGACTGTCGGTCTTCACTGGACAAACTGGACAGTAGTCGGACCAGGACCAGGTCCAGACGAGTTATGGTCAAGGTCAGTCTTAACTGGGGGTCCCCCGAGTACCCAAGAAGAATAAATGACTGTAAGAAACAAGTATCAGAGCAAAATGTTAACTTACTTCTTCTTGAAACATTATTACATGCTGTTCGAAAAAAGATGATTATTTTAGGAAAGGAAGTTCATTCAAACATTTTTTTTTTCAAAAATCCCTACACAAATAAATAAAGTAAATAGAGCCTCCCTGTCCCAATGAAGTTTAAATAAATGTGAGTAAAACTGCACAGGAATGAAGTGCTTTTGACCCCAAGACCCCATACGTTGATATTTTTAAAAGTGCACTAATAAAAACAGAAACCGAAAGGTCCGACCTCAAAGGCGAAAAGCGCTGCCATAACATTCAAACGTGTTCAAAGATCAAATGGAAGTTGCGACCCACTTTCAGATAGTCTTTTCCTCTAAGGCACTCGTGGATTTCGTACATAAGAAGGTTGTGCGAAGAATGCGATTCATTCATTGGCCAAGTCGCTGAAGTTGGCGCCCATTCCAGGTTTTACATGTGCTTCTTTCCAGACGCCATCGCAGCTGTGACGTCGGTGAGATGTTGGCAGGAGGTTTTAGACGCCGTTTGATGATTCTGCAATCTATGTTTATGTTGGTCTGATGGGTTTATTCACTTTTCTCAATGAATCACAGGTCTGATTGCGAGGCACTTGAAGTATGCGCAGAAATGTGTCACGCTGAAAGCCTCTTTTGAACAGGAACCTATATTCCAGAAGTGGTTTTAATCCACGTCAGCCACTGGGTTATATACTTTTAATGAGGTCTACACCCTGGGAAGGCCTTTTCTTAATTCTCTTTCCAGCTGGAATGGTTTAAGGCAACATATTAACCTGGATCTGGGACAATTGGAGGGCACATCTCACAAAGATCAGCCTGTAATGGACAACTGTAGTCTTATTCACAGAACTGGCAGGTAATGTTTCCTCATCCTGAAGACAAACTTACTGTTTTCCTGAGTGGCTGTCACAGGTAATTTCCTCCTTCCCAGCAGTGTTGGCTACTCCACATGAACTGTTTGAAGCTATGCATTCAAAACAGCTTCCATCCAGTCCATAGAAGAAACCAAAAAGTATGTCTTTGTAAAGGCGAATTCTTGCTCAGCTCCACGAACAATGCTCCATTTTATTCCAGATGGAGAACAACGAGCACAGCATGTTGATTTTTTTTAGGAGCTTTGCTTCATACCTTTGCAGGTTTTTGTGTGTGGAGCAAGTTTTTAACAACCCTAAACCTGCTTTTCTTATTTCTTAACCAATAAATTCTTCAAAGATATAAGCTATTGATTCAACAGTAACAATACGTAACAAAAAGAACATCTAATATATAAACCATCCAAAGATATCATTTAATAATACAGTGGATGTCATTCACTTTCATCCCATTCATGCAGACTGCCACGGGATTTGATTTATAGCCTGATCTTCAGGCAGGAGGAAGTCTGTCAGTGGTAGTGAAGGAGATCTTTACCAGATGTGTCCAAGACATTAACTGCTAGCAGTTCCAAGGGGATGACCAGAACTACTGCAGGCAGGATGACGTAATGAGGAGCCACTGATGCATATTATAACATTAATGAAGAGAACAGACATTAGTGCTACAACATGTTGGATGAGAAGCTTCTTTGTACGTGGATAAGCATAGACCGCGTTGACATTTTGGTATTCCCACTTCCCACTAAGAGGTCTGGTAAAATAAAAATGGGCTTAGATATTTGAAGTGGCCCGCCAGTGCAATAAACTTTATTGATTATTCTATTTTTATACATGAACTCAAGTGTATACCACAGAAAAGCTGATCTGAGGTCAGTTGATCCTTCTTCATCTCAGGTTGCAGGATGATTGACAAGATAGCGCATGAAGAAACAATGACTGCTGTCCAAAGTATGAGTAATTATTGCTTTTTGAACCGAGCTGCGTGGCACTATGGCAACAGTTAATGTTTTCGTTGGACAGACAACCACTTTGGTCCAAGCTGAAATATCCAAAAAGCTATTTGCCGGCTCGTAAGAAACACTGACGGTCACTATCGGGGAATGTTAACCGTGGCTAGCAAGAGAAGGTCAACGGTCGCTTCTACACTGACTGAAGTAATGTTGGCTAGTTAGCGACACACTAGTCACCAACTAGCTAACGGACACAGACAACAAACAATTCAAACCCCAACGTTCACACAAAACTCTCTGAAGGTTTTTGTTCAGGACAAATTCTTCTGACTTCCCCCAACACTCAAAAATGGTTAGTTTCATTGTGCATTATGCTCAATTACACCCAACTGGTGATGCCAAAAAAGGGGGTCTTCAGCCTTTTTTTGGGTCCCGACCCTAGGTTTTGGGATGGTTATCAGTCGTCCAGTAGCCTTCGTTAAATCATCTACCTGCGAAATTGAAAACTACAGTATTCCCAACTACTCTTACCAATCCGTTGGTTTTGCTATATTTAGGAAACGTTCGCATGCAAGCACTTTAAACCAAGAAGTTTAATATAGGCTATTTAAACATAACGTCTGATAACGTCATCACTGTCAGCGTTTGTCATGCTTACATTTGCACCTACTTTAAAACCGTAGACTGTAGAAAAGAACACTTGAAACACAGCTGGGCCTATAAAACACAGACTCTCAGATCTGTCTGGAAAAGCTATCAACTTTATTTCACCCTCCATCTCTGTCCTTGACAAACAGAATGGCTCAGGCTGTGATGTACTGGAAGGGATTCAAGGTTTCTTTGTAGCTTTGATTCCCAGCTCTGGAGGCTGTGAATATAATTTGCTGGTTTGACAAAACTGGGGCTTTTCAGTTGTGGCGGCCCATCGGTTGTTGAATGAGCGAAGCGAAGGCGTTGTCTTCCTTTAACTCACCATTTAAGACTTGCTTTCTATTGATTTTACCGTTTGCGTGATTGATTTTATCGTTTGTTAAACATTCTTCTTTGCACATTTTAATGACTGTTGCTTTAATGACTCAGCTGTACGTAAAGTGGTTTGTAACTCGTTTTCAAAAGCACAAAATGAGAGAAACTGTGCATCAGGAACGCTGCTGCAACAATAAAGTCAAACGTTATAGCTGTACCAGCAGCAGATATGCATCCATGCTCCACTTTAATCTAAAAATGTGATTACATTTGGGACCTTGTGAAACCAGGTTAAATGACTATTTTCGTTGGTTTAAAGAATGATCCTTATTCTCTAATCATCCGATTACAAGAATTCAACCCTCTCAACCCTGGCACGCTGCATTTTGATGAATATACATTTGTGCTGTGCGCCCCCATGTGGTCCAATAATGTAAATCACCTCTATACCTATACACTGTAGTTGTGTTTTGCACTATAAATAAAATGCATGAAGGCTTACATTGAAAATATTCCACTTCTTTGCATAGAGGGCATCTTAAAACCTTTAATAAACCAAAACTAATACAAATATGGAACAAATTTCCTGTAGTACAAAGAGTTTACTAACACACAAGTTACTATGCACACAATGTAGCAGAGAGAACAACAAGAAGATTGCAGTTTGATGTCATTGCTACAGATGAAAGCTCTTCATCTTAATCTCAACGTGGGCTTTAGAGGAGTCATAAACAGAGAAATAGATATGTAAATAAATCCAACAGTGTTTGAAATACATACATCACATTGACACATTGTTTATTCTGTTGCAATAACAGTTGAGGCAGTGTGGCATTTCCTACAAGTGTCGCTGATACAGCATAACGTGAACCGGCTCGAATGTGAAATCGCTCCCCGGCTGGAGTCTCGTGGTTCTGTCCAATCCATTACGCAGGTTAAACTACAGCAGGAGGAACAAACTGCATGTGACATTTAGCAGATGGGAATGAAATGTGAAGCCCTTTTGTTATGTTCAGCAGATATGAATAATCCCGAAATCCCAGTTCACGTCAGGTAACACTTACGAGGGAAAAAAAAATAACAACAACAAAAAGAACATCCATCCAGTGCTGCCAGGCTGAGCAAGAATCAGCACATCGGTCGAACGAATACAGCAGCTCGTTTATTCGGGGCCACGGCCATACATGCAAAATATATAATGTGCAACAATATCAGTATTTTCTGAAATGAAACGGATTCATGTAATAGCAAGAAAGGCAAATGTGTTTCACGTGCGATTTAAACGCGTTGAAGTTTGCGGTTTTATCTCGTCCTTCTAGTCAAATCCAATCACACCAAGCATGCTTTTAAACCGCCTCAACATACAAAATATTTCTTTAATAAATACAATCTATGTATTATTTAGATATGTTTTCAGCAGCACAAACCTCATCAAACATCTTAGTAAAACTACAGTACAGCACACACTGATAGGAAGGCTCATATATTGATAATAAAACGATAAATGAATAAATGAAACGCTGGTCTAGTATGTCAACCAGTGCTATATATGTGGGTGGGGGGTTTTTTCTACTGAAATATCTCATGCACAGAGACGTTTCAGTGTCTGTCGAGAGGTTTAAAAACATGCTGGATGTGTTCAGATTGGGGGGGGGAGTTGGGTGTTGATCTTGTTAATTAATGCCGTGTAACATTCAATCGTTTTATGAGTGGAAACATTCTTAGTCACTTGGATTTCGCCACATTGAAAAGTTTAGTAAAGGGGCTCATAAAGGATAACAACAACAACAAAAAAAAAAAGTTTAAAATACACTACACAAAAAAACAAAATCACATTTGAGAGGAAAGCATTTCCACAGTCAGTGGGCTCATGAAACATAAAAAAAAAAAAAAAAAAAAAAGGTACAGGCACTTCATTTTCTGTAAAAAGTAGGTCAGTTTGAGCTGTAAGGAAATCTAAAAATAGCAAAAATATTACAATAACATCAACCGATTCTTCTTTTAATACCTCAGCTCTGCTTCTATCCTGAGGCCTTCTCGTCGCAGTTCCAGCCTCCGCTCGTCTGAGACACTGAAGGCAACACCCATATGGAAATATGGCTCAGGGTCTTCACAAAGCATTCATAACACCCTCGCGTTTTCGGTATTTGGCAACGTCGCAGCATCAGGTCTACATGCTCCAATCACCCAACAATATCCAATTTGTATATTAAGAAGTAAAGGCTACAGCACAAATACAATATCATGAAGTCATGGTAAACTATCATCTGCCACGAGGACAAAATAAGTAAATAAAACTTGTGTTCACTGCAGGCCATTCAGTTTCAACACCACACCCCAGTAAAGACAGACTGATGCTTTTAATGAGTGTAAGATACACAGGTCAAGCTTTTTTTTTTTTTTTGATCATTAGTTTAGTGTTTAAATCATTTTTTACAAACAACATTTGATGTTTCCAGGCTCCTTAACGTCACTTTGACTTTACATTTTTTGGCTGATTTCGGGTTCTGTCCTGTCACCCTGAAAAAGAAGGCATTTAAATTCCTGCTGCTCTGTGATATTGTCCAGGCATTCTTCATCGTTTCAGAGGCTAAACAACGAATCGATCAATCAAGAAAATGATCAAAAGAATACGTGATAATAAAACTAACTGTTGCATCCAGGTTACTTGTCGAGCAGGAGACAACTGTCAAGCAACTGCTGCATCTTTGTTCCTTCAATCTAAATAAAAATGTAAAAATACTAATAATAAAAATGAATAAAAAGCAGCGGATTACCGAGCCTCTTCTTATTCCTTTATTGAAAGGAAATCCTTTGTGAAGACACTGAAGGAAACATATTTTAGATATACCTCTTATGTGGGTACTTATATGCAAACTTATTGCACAAATATATTTAATATTGAATTTTGGCCATTTTAACATTTGTACATATACGTATAATGAGCTGCTTAAATGAAACTGAATACATCCTTTGTAAATGTTTAAATATGCACACAGCAAATACTGTAAAACAGCCAAAGTCTAATATCAAAAGATATTTTTTGAATGTATCCAAAACTCGTATGTAAATATATGTTTTATTTCTTACAAAATATGTCATATTTCCATCTGGGCAAATCAGCTTGACTACCGTCGCCGTTAAGGATTCCCAAGCAAACCTTAACGGTCGGAAAAACTGTCGCAAGCTACGGTGCATCTTCCACAGATCCAACATGCAAACTAACAGCAAAGAAGTGAAACAGAACGCACGCACGCTTGAACACACACGACAACATTCACAACTGAAGTACTGCACTCAGAATTCATGGAATTCAAGCAATGTCCACCACCACGAATGATTACCAATGAACACAGGACTTTAAGAGTTGGAGGCATAGATGTTAAGAAACAGTAAACAACTTTTACATTTCTACTGCACTACAAACTGTGTGCAAAGCTCAGCAATACTCTGAAGGCTACATGGGCATCACACTATTATTGGAACTCCACGTTTTGTTTTTTTTAAATGCTCAAACTGCAATAATAATAAAAAAAAAATACAACCAAATATCAGGCAGTACACGCGAACAGTGAGCACGAGCGCCGAGACCTGCTTGATCCGCCGCTGTGTTAGTAGCATGTTCGTTCTACATAGCTACGGTGTCAGTCGTCTAAGGCTCATTATTTTCAGTTTTCATTTTTCAAAAATAAAATAACTGATGCTTGAAAAATACAAAAATATATTACAAAAACCTGGGTGAAAAATTGCATAACAAAATAACATTTGCATCGCAAAACACTTTAATCTGCAGATTCTGTTTTTTTTGTTTTGTTTTTTTTTTAAGCTGCACTAATGAGTAGAAGATTAGGTCAAATACTGCACGTAATATGAAATGGGTCACGTGACGTGATGAACCGACAGGTGTTTGTCACCTGGCTGCAGTTTTCCTTAACTTTTCAGAGAATTTCAGATTCTTTTAGCTTTCTTTTAAGGCCAGCAAATTTCCGGCCGAGTCTCCGTGCTCTCGTCCAACTTGTTGCACAAGTTGCTATTTTCAGGAAAAGAAACAAAAGCTCAGGTAATTCAATGTACGCCACCTGCACACTAATAAAAAGGAGGCAGACAAATTAACCACAAGCTGGTAAATATAGCAGTGAAACATTTAAGGGCTACGTAGTCAGTAAGTCTTGTAAAGGGGAGCATGGAAACAGCTGTGGAGTTTCAAGAGGCTACTATGAATTCAATTACATTTTCCAACTCCACATGAATGCTAAGGTGCTCAATGTCAGCTTTGCTATATTCATTTTAGGAAGCCACAATATGTCAAATGTGTATTTTTTTTTTTTAAAGTTAAAGCGTTATCTAACTTCCAGCAGGAAGTAAATCTAAATGCGAGGGGACATAAAACCCATGTGAAAACCGGTTTAGTTTCTTAAAAAAAAATAAAAAAAGGTCATTTATCTGTGCAAAACTGAACATGATGAGCCTCGTCTAAGGTAGAAGGATGATCACTGGAGTTCAGAGACAATGTCATGTTATTGGTCTAAATTTCTACTTGGCTCTTGGAATGATACTGGCGTATATTTTATTAACTCTCCCAGTCACTTTGGTAGGTAATCAATGGTTTCCTTGAATAAAAACTCAGTTTGATGGTAAATAGTTACAGCGGTACAGTTTGTTTCCTGCCCTGGTCTTCCATGTTGCCACCGACAGTCCATTTGGAAACGAAAAGAACTAGACAGACCCAAAGAGAAATGCCATTTACTGGTGATATATAAATCCTGTTGATTCAAACAGGTTGGTAGCAACAAAAGGCAGAGTCAGATTTACGCCCGTCTTTTGCCTAAAGGCCGGTGAGGTCTACAATGGCCTTGATGAAGATGGTGTCGTCGCGTATGTAGGAGTTTTTAGAGTCCAGCTTGGAGAGTGGACAGAAGAGCGGGCAGCCGCTGGCGATGTTCATATCGCTGACGGGCCTCTGGAAGGACGAGGAGGAGATGTCGGGCCGGAAGGCATCGATTATGTGCTCCCTGTTGTTCTGGTCGAGCAGCATTAGGGTGACCTGGGTACACATGTTGGGAGTCTAGCCTTACATCTACTCTGAGCGGAAAACATGGCGCTAACCCGGGTGATAGCATGCTTTTTAGAAAGCAGTAATATGTACTAGAAGATTCTAAATACTAAAAGATTATTGAAAAGGTAACATAAATATAAAAACAAACATGGCTAAAAGAAGCCTGTAATTCAGCAGCTAGAAAAACAAATGTTCAGTGTCCATAACAGTATAAAAACTGTGCATGTTCTATCCTTATTTGCCTTTCTTTTAGAGAGTGGGATGAGAAGATATCACAGATGTCTGTGGGAAAATTAGCTAAGCTTTTCAAAGCACAGCAGAAATTCCCTTGCTTCTTACTCTGTTTAAGCAAAAAATGTACCTATCAGGGCTTCTGCAGGTTTCAACAAGTTAAATGTTGAATACAGAACAATACTGGGTGATGGCAAGTGTTTTAAAGTAGCTCCTAGGTTTTTCCTGACTTCTGATGAGAGCCTAATGCGTTTTCAACAGGTTGCAACTAATGCACTGATCCCGAGCCAGATCTCATTGAGCTTGAACTTACCCGTACTAGATTAGCTGCATTAGCCGCGTAGCCTGGTTAAATGTTGGTTTAAGTTGCAGTTAAATGGACAGCACCGTTTTTCAGACACATTCATTGATTTGAAACAAATTCATACAGAACATGAATTTTTCTTCATTTATTTTATATATTACCTTGTGTGTCTTTAATAGTTTGCCTCGTTATGTTTTACATAAAGCACTTGAAAACTTTATCTTCAACATCAGGATGTAAGACTGGGATCGGTCTTCTTATCCCACTCCCAGGGAAAAATGCAACAGAGGGTATTTCATTTCAACTGAGTGATTAAAAATTATTTATGAAAAATTCTGTGCACCTTTATGATAAAATGAATAAACATTGGGTCATCCAGAACTCATTACACTATGTGTGTTTATTTGTAATGTATGTGTGGTGTAGGTTAGTACCGGTTTTAAGGAGTGTTTACCTTCTGATTAAAAGGCCACTTGAGGAGCGCGTCGCTGTGTCCTCTCATTACCACAAAGAACAGAGATAAGTGGGTGCCGCGTCCCGTCCCATCACCGTTCAGGTAGATCCGCAAGCACATCTTGTAGCCATATTTACTGGTATAAAAGGCTGCAAAACATGACACACAAACACAGTGTTTGTTAATCTGTGGAAGAAGTGGGGCTCCTCAGTCAGAGAGACGCCTCCTCATTGTGTGGATTATAACGCAGATGAAACCGTTACCAGGTGAGAACATAGCAGGGGCGCGGCCGGCCACAGCATCCTGCCTCTTCTTGGTGAAATCAGAAATCTTCCAGACGAAGATGCCGTCGTACGTGGCTGCAGACATCTCCCTCATTTTCCCCTCCATCTCCACGATGGACAGGTCCCTCAGGCTCACTGTTCTCTCCAGCTGACGAACCTGAACAACAGCGAAGCAAAAAGAGATGCCCCAAAGTGAACACTGGTAAAACACAGAAAAACATGCGTTCAAGCTAAAAACAGTGATTCTACTGAGTTAAATACCGTTACAATTAAAGTAGAAAATTCTACATTTCTTGACCTGGTTTTGCACTCTGATCTGAAAAACAGATCTGATCTTTTATATTTCCTTATATTGGCTTTATGATCATTTCTGCTGCCTTACTAATTCCAATGTCTGCATTGGCATTATGGTTATTACTCATCTTAAATGCACAGTGAATCCAGCATCTTCTCACTGAGGTTTGTAGTTCCAAGGTGCAAGAACAAAACTATATATATAAAAATAGTTTTAGCCGTTTTATTATAGCCGTTACTCAGATGAACAAGTCAGTAATACTGCACAGATAGTGGTTATTTATTTTAGTTTTTGGTTTTTATTCTCATTTTCTTAAATTCTGGTTTCACTTTACTGGTCCCTTGAGCATTTTATTTTTATTTCTATTGGCTGTGTTGTCTGTAAAATGTGTGTTAATATGGAATCCTGGAAACTAATTCTACCTACACTGAGCCTGAATCTGGCCTTCAGTAACAGCTGGCTCACAGAGGTCATGTGTGTGCGTTGTCACCTTATTGTTGAGGATCTCGATCTTGTCCTGATCAAGGCGGTGCTGGCGGTTGTAGGCCTCCATGGTGGTGCAGGATCGCTCCATCTCTCGGTTGAGTACGCAGACGATGTTCTCAAACGTGCTGACTTTGAGCTCCAGGTCCTGGCAGCGCCGGCTCAGCTCGGCCACCTTGGTCTTTTCACTCTGCAGCTGCAGCTCCAGGGCAGCCCCCACAGCGCTGGGCAGCGGAGTGAAGGAGGTGGCCAGAGTCGGGGCGCACGCGCCCTGCACAGGAGCTGCACCACCCCCACCCAACTGGCTCATCTTCATCTCCAGGTCCCTGAGGGACTGGTGGAGCTCCTGCAGCTTGTGGCTGGCCACCTCCAGGCTCTGAGGCTGCAGACTCTCCAAACTCACCTTGATGCCCATGATGAAATGCAGGAGCAGGTTCAGGTGTTCATAGGAACACTGGCGCTCATGGTCATGGATCTTCTCCTTCTCCACCTTTGGGAGAAACAGAAGATACAAGCAACAAAGTCATTAACAACGCAAACAGAAGTCCTACTATAAAACAAAAATACAATATATATAATAAATAATATACATATGTAATAGAAAACAAAACAAACAAAAAACAATGATGTGTGACAGATTACAGCAAAGTAATAATGATGCTAATAATGATTTTACTGTATATGTACACTATACATACAAGTATTCATCCTGGGGATTTGTTTTAATGTCAAATCAAAAGTAAACTTCATCAATTAAGTACAATTTAAACCTCAAGTATTCATCCACTTTACAATAACACAGTTTTGGAAAATAATCTCCATTAATTAAAATGAAGATGGCCTATATTTAATCTATCTATATTTAATCCAAGTGTGGAGTTAATCTTAGTTTTAACACATCTGTAATCAATAAAACATCTTTACATCTTGATCTGCAAGTGTAAAGCAGTATGTGTAACATAATGTAAGATCTGTTAGGAAACGAAGACAGAGGCGCGATAACATTACACGAGATGGTAGAGATATAGTGATTAGGTATCTTCCCGAGTGCAATATGAGCTAAAAAAACAAGTGTAAATGTGGCTGGAGGTTCTTTAAATCAGTGTGTATACGTATGTTGAAAGAGCTCTGAATTTCCACAGTGCAGATGGTAGACTCTGGGAACAGCTGACATGATTTTGGCCTAGTGTCTTCTCAGATTAATCCACATGGTTCTCGGCAAAGTTGACAAAGTTTATTTGATCTGTTGAGACCGAACTTCCGGCTAATCGCTGGCTTTTATGAGTAAACACTACTCATATTAACATTACTAAGGAGTAGAGTCAGTCTCCTCAGAATTTTTAAACAGTACTTTGACCGAATCAGCTTTTCTTTTAAACCGTGACATAGACTTTAAAGAGTTAAAAGTGGGTGAATATTTGTGCAGATACTCTGTACATATAGTATGTATATATACAGACACATGGGCTTAATAGTAAACAACACAGGATTCATAAACAGGCAAGTACTTTGTAATAACCGTTGAACTAAACAATATCTTGGCAAAGTAAAGAAACAACCCTTAAAATAGGTCCAATTGTAATAAAATTACTTTTGAAAAATGTATCATGCATTTTTATAAATTAAGCATGAGATCATTCAGATTTTTTGTAAACCATCTGAAAATCGATCCATGACTTTTGCCAAGTTATCATATTATCCAGGAGTTATTACATTATATTAATACACACTTAGCAAATTATGACAAAAATGTCTACTTACAGACGTATCGCAGCCAACAACATGAAATCTGCATGGTGCTTTAAATTTACTGCAGAACTTAATATGGTCCACATACTGCAAAAAAAAAAATGAAAGAAGCTAATGATCTGTAGAATAGTTTGAAGACGTTTGCCAAGAAAATGGTAAATGAGATCTCACAGAATTATGAAAAGTCACTTTTGAATTTGATGGCACACCTTTTCTCTGGGGATCTTTTTCTTTGCACAACCTTCGCAGATCATCGGGTACTTTGGACAGATTTCGTCATGAGCCTGAGACACAAAAAAAGTAATAAAGGTTCAGATTTCATTTTAATCTAACAATAATACATTTTATTTATAGAGCACTTGTCGTGGTACTTAAAGACACTTTCCATTAGAAACATTATCGTCATCATATTTATCAGTGAGTCTGGTTATGATAAGGCAGAAGTCTCACCTTGATGTTCTTTAGCAGGAAGGGTTCTTTGCAGTATTTGCAGTTGAGCGTCCTCTCGGGACATTCTCTCTCGTTATGACGTTCCTGCTCGTTGGCCCTCATCAGCTCTTTACATGAAGGACACAGGATGATCATGAAGTCACAGTTCCCCTCGTGGCTGACCTGGAGGAGAAAAAAAAAAACACAACCAAACAACACAACCGTTCAGTTTGTTGAACAGATGTTCCTGATGAAGACCCGGGCTTCTGCAGGTTTTAATAAGTTACATTTAAGACGTTTTAAGACCTTCATGAAGGCAGTTTAAGGCCTTAACTATTGGCTGAAGCAGTAACCCACGTGAAGCCACTTTGACTGGCTTTTGTTTGAAGGAGAAAAATTTGATGATACCGTAATACAGATGTACGTAAACGATGTGAGTGAGTGATACAGTCTGTGGAGATATAGCGTTAGCCGCGGGTGAGTCCTGGTTCACAGCTTCCTCCTACTGTTGATAATTTAGAAATCAATACTACATCCGACCAGTTTAGGTAAAACTATTTTACATTTAGTATCAGTCTTGCTTGTTAAATGTATGATAATATAGCAACTTGCAACATAAACCAAAAATGAACTGAAGCAAATGATCAAACTTAAGGAGCGTTGGGCCGTGTTGATTTCCCATCCTGCTTTGCGTGAGTGTGCACCTCAAACTCTTTGATGGTTCCCGTCCACGTGCAGCCTTCATTGGGACAAACAGCTGCCAAAGCCTCCACCTCTCTGCGAGCTGCATTGTCTGGAAAAGCCTGCGTGGAGAAGCAGAGGTTGTTAGTGTCTTCAGTTACAGTCGGCGGGTGCGTGGCGGGGGGTTGGGGGGGTTGAGTTACACAGTTAGTGCGTCGGTTTACTGTAGAGCAGGATACTTGGAGCTCACTTATCTCTCCTGGCTCTGCTCTCTCCTGCACATATGGTCATTCTAGGGACGCAGGGCTGTGTTTGCTCCATCTGGTGTCTGAGCTCGCCAGGAATTATAGCGCGAGAAGAAAGTTGCGTTGGCTCGGTTCTCCAGTTCATTGCATGGGAAAAAAAAATCAAACAATGACGATGAGGTCACTATGCTGACTCTCAGGATTATTTTGAGGACTTTGAAATTCATGCCAGTCAGTACTTCTTCAGGATTTAGTCAGATCAAAGTCCTAAAAGTGACGTTCTGTCCTCAGTCTGAGCATTTCATAACAGTAAACTCCTGTGAGGGCAGGGTTTCTGCAGCATTAAACACGTTAAATTTAAGATTTCAAAGACCAATATAAATGCGAATCAAGACCTTGTTGTGGCTGGATTTTTGGTCATGGTCCCGATGTGAATACCCTCATACCCAAAGTAATAAGTCAAGCCAAGAACCAAGCAGTTAAACCCAGTATATTTTTAAACCTTTTAAGACATTTCTAGACCTAAAATTATGATTATTTTTTAAAGACCCATAGAAACCCTGTGTGGCATGCCACAGTACACAGGAAATGCTCATCAGTGCATCAGACATGAGGGCAAAATTTATGATAACTAACTTTCAAAAACCTATTCTGAGCCGGTCGGCATTACTGGCAACTGACTGATTGAAACGAGGCTGTGACACCAGAAATTACACCACTCTCATTACTCATCTTGAATCACTGAGGAACACAACGTATCTCAAACTGTCAGAATTATGAATGAAATCCGTCCATCTGGTCTTATCTTCATTACATTCAGTGACACAGACCAACCAATAGGGATGAGCGATTTCATATTGTTTCAGTTTAGTACACCAGTACTTTTTGTTCCAATTTTAATGGCACTGATCACACTACAATTCAATACAAATGTGTTTACTAATAAATGTAAAAAAAAACAGTCCAGTATTTTAAAGAAATACTATTCACATCAGTGACTCACAAAGGGTGGGATGTGGCCCACTAGTGGACAGTGAAGGTACTGCAAGAAGCCATTTCCACAGGAAAAAAATTGGAAAAAGTACTAAAACAAAACCACATAATTCAAAATAGTGCTATTTTTCCATTTATCTGACCCATTTTTAATCCAGAATATTAGTTATACTTCAACATTAGAAGGGAAAGAGTTCAAATGGAGCAGTTTCTATCAGGTGGGAAAAGGTCAATTGTTAATGGAGAATCAAAATCAACAAGTGAATCATCAGAAGAGCAAAATGAATCCATGAAAATAAAAACAAGCACTTGTAGAATGTATTCAAGTGAAATCTTATCGCTGCGTTTTACAAGTGTAGGACCATTGTTCTGTGAATAAAATAAAACATATATAATACCTCCCTCTTAGTTTTGTGTCTTCATCAGACTTGTGATTAAAGGTTCGCAGAAGATTCTCAGATCACTGACAAAGTTTGCCCGGTTCACTGAACATCGACGTCAACACCGAGTCATTGTTTCATTCCAGTTCAGTGGGAGAACAGAGCCAAAACAATGACACATCGCTGTTCTGACACCAGCTGACTGCAATGAAAATGATCAGGATCAAAGAGAGAAAACACTGGCAGGAGAATCCTGGCTCGCTTCACCTGCAACCTAAAAATACCGACACCGGACCAAAGTCATGACGACAGACGGTGGCTGCTTTTACTGAGATGGTGAGGAACATGTTACGTGGGACAAAAGTGTACTTACACCACCTTGCTTGAGAATGGAGGTGGGCTCTTCAAACAGGTCTTCTTTGATGCAAGCGCTGCATTTCTGTGGCCCAGAGCTAAAAGAGAAGAAAACCAAATACTTGAATTCATCATTATTATCTACTCTATGTCAGGTAATAGATACCTTATGTTAGGGCTGGGAGACGAAATGATAATTATCATTCTCCTGATTTTTTTTTTTTTTTTTTTTTACACCGTGATAATTCTATTTATTGCGATACACATTTTTCTTTTGGGTTTATTTTGCTTAGATGGTGGGCCAAAGCACCTTCCAACTTTTTACTCACTTAAAGCAGCGGAGCTTGATTCCACAATTACCTTCCAACGTATTGTAATTCAAGTGGTCTGAGAGGACCAGACTTCTGCATGTACCCCTTACCGGTGTCTACCCCGTGACGCCCGGATTTTGTCCAATCACAGGTGTTTTCAGGCAGGTGGGTGGGTTAAATAACCACAAATAACTTTCGCTCTGGACCAAAAAAATCTGCCTTTAAACTGGAAAGAAATGATGATTTGATATTGATCAGGATAATATCTATATGGCCTGTTATGAAAATTGATATTGTTATGATTGCATTCTTAGGTAGAAAAGTATAATACCGTCATCCAAATGCTGGTAAACCCTGACAAGTTGGAGAGACCAATCACTGCCAATTACTAAAAGCACAGAAAAATGTATCTGTGTCGTTTAGTTTGTGATCTAATACAGGCCCACTGTTGTCCAGAACCAGAACTACGTCTCTGTCTTTTACCATAGATTCTAGAAATCTACCAATAGTGGATATTTAAGGGCTGACATAACAAAGACAGTTCCGAACAGCAAAAAAACCTGATTAATCACCAATTAATCGGACGATATCACCACCGTCCCGGGAAAAAATTAAATTAAATTAAAAAAAAAAAAAAAACAGTGTTGGAAGTTAACTGTGTTTGACTTTATCGGAAACTCGTTGACCTGAGCATCTAAGTCAAAGCAAATCCCAAAATGAATGAGGCGTAAATAAATCTCTCAGGGTTTTAGATAATCCTCCTCCACATTACCTTGCAAATTATATTATAATTATATGAGTGAGACTCATGCAGGTGCCCAGCAAAGACAGGTAAAGTCCTGTCGTGGCTGCAGTCATCAGGTAGTTGTATCCAGCGTTAATAAATCCAAATAAGTAGTAATAAGCTGAACTAGACTATCTAGGAGGAGGGGGGATGATACAAAAAAAATAAAAATTAAGTCAGTGAGCTCTCACTTCCAAGCCTTTTAAATACACACTCAGCATTACTGACTGCATTCTTGTCTTTTTATGTTTGTTTAAAAAAAA
>JAPQRN010000027.1:10608424-10620535 GCA_037367275.1 Coranthus polyacanthus
ACATGAAGTTCAATTAGCCTTGCACAGAAACAGCCAATAGAAACCTTCAAACTTTTACTTTCATATTGTCTTTTATGGTACATGTGGTGACTTGTTTGCGTCCGTGTGCAGCATCGCCTGTGACAAATTCAGAGGACGGCAGTGATTTAAAGATTTTTGAAGGGACGTCGGAGCCCACACAACTCACTAGCTAGCTCGCTAGCATCCGCGGCAGTTACTCACCTCACAATTTTGTTGAAACAGAACGAACAAAAGCGGTGACCGCATTGGGCTTGCAGGGGCCTTCTCAGGATTTTCTGGCACGAATTGCACAGATGCTTGTCTTCGTGGTTGTTTGCCAAAATTTTCTTTGGGAAGCCCGGTTTGTTGCCTTCCAGGGAAGATGGTGGAGACGGCTCCTGTGCAGCCATTATTCCCCTTGAACAATATCGGGGTACTCAGCGGGGTGTGTTCAAGACAGCAAACACAGCTGAATGTGATTTTAGCAATAACTGCCAGCTACTATAACTCATTGCTCTAGCTAAAAAATTGTATTCCTGACTATGTTTAGAGCGCATAGGGAATTTAAAATTTGTATATGCTTGGACAAATAGGACAGAGCAGGCGTTTTCATGTGATAAAACTGACAGCTGAGGATGCTACGTTCAGTTGCACATTACTACGTCTACCACTAGGCGCCGCCCAAGAGGAGAGCATCCAGTCAGTATCATCACTGGAGGCTGGTTGTGCTTGATTGGACAATATGGATTGAACCACAGCTGCAGCAAGTTTACTACACTCTGCCAGTGTGACATTTAGGAAGTGTGGACAGTTTGCCTTCAAAATAAAAGGAAATGATCTACGTTACTGTGCTATGGGATGTACAGTTCAGTGATGGGATGTAACTAAACTGATGCACTGTCACAAAGCTTTCACACAAAAGCGATGCTACAAACATATGATCTTATAGAATATGATGCATTGTTGTAGATTTAACTACCCAACAGCATATAAAGTAGTTGAAATAATTCTGCCTTAAAAGACTCAAAGCAGTAACATGCACATTAATGCAGCGGTAATATTAATCCAAAAACATTAAATATACCTAATATTATAACACTGACAGGGGCCATTTTACTGCACGGTGATTACTTTCACTTTTCATACTTTAAGTAATGTTTTGAATGCAGAACTTTTACTTGTACTGGAGTATTTTCACAAGAAAATAAAAGGCAGTAGGAATGGAAATGCTCAAGTAAAGTACAAGTACTTAAAATCTGTACCTAAGTACAATACTAGACCAGTAACGGGTTTCATATGGTTAAAGGAAAAGGTGCAAGCTAAATTTTGTTTGTCTAACAAACAAAAACCTTGGTAGCAATTTACATTTTCAACACATTTTCATAGCACATGTTTTTTTTTTAAACCGTTTGTAAATAGCTCTAAGTAGCTTTGATAATAATCTTTATTTGCATAAAAGAAATGCACCTCAAAGAATACGAAATACACATAGAATGACGAATGAACATAAAAAAGGAGATAAAATGCCAGAATTAATGTAGCATAAGATTGGAAATAAAACCCACCAAGATTAAATTCGATAATGATAATAATAAGAAGAAGAAAAGCCACTAATTAAAATGTAATGTGTATGCTTCTTTCAGTCCAAAGTAGTTAGTAGTTTGCTATGATTTTAAACACTGTAGAAGACTAGAAAACGCCCAGTAGTGTTGGTGTTTTTAACTACAGTCATTTTCCGGTCTCCCGTCTCTCCACTGGATGACGGTTCCTGGTTTTATTTTGAAAGTGCGGGCAGAAGTTCCGTATTTTCGTGTCTCACTTGACGTTTGGTGGCTGTGTAGCTGCCTGCTTTCTTTGCAAAGGAATGTCGCTGCTATATCTCTGCCGCGATGGAGGGTTGACAGATGTTCTTTTGAGACAGAGATGCCGCTCCCGCTCTACATTATGTCATTAGATCACCGTGAGTATTTAAAGCTGATACCGCCGAGAAGCAGACATCAAAGCTAGCTGCTGTCTAATGTCATTGAACGTAGAGTGGGAAAAGCTAGGCTAATATTGGCTTGCTAGCTAGCCAGAGGATAACGTTACCTTTTAGTCATGGTAGGTAACAAACCGAGCTGCCTCATCACTGTTTAAAGCCTGTGGTGACCTTGACATACCCATAACAACATTTGGCTTTAACATTTTGAGATTTTACTCATTAAAGACGTACCGTTAAAGCCCTCTTTTAACCGAGCTACCAGCCTGGGCAGCTAAAGCTAGCTGGGCAACGTTAAAGGGGAAAATTCCCTACTATTAGAGCACTTGTCATGTTATTATTAGAATGTTCCTCAAGCAGTCTTTGAATTTGAGCATTTTTTTGCTCAGGGGGAACTGCGACACAGACTGTACTGTTGCTGGAGATAAATTATGAAGCTTGCTATGATAGTAAATAATGAAACATCTTGTGGGACGCTGTGACAGCTACTGGTACAAATTCAAATGGGTTTATACATGCTGTTATACAAACCTGTAAGCTCCCACGTTCATGTATTATATTGTGGCTCTAACATTTCACTATAAATGTAGTAGCCACTGCCTAATTTGCAGTGTTATGGAAACTAATTACAAAGCATAGCTTTGTAAACCACTTGAGAATAGAAGTTGTTGATCTACAGCAAAGCTACCCTAAGGAGAAATGAGGTTTGGTTAACTAAAACAGGGTAGAAAAAGAAGTTAAAAGTCCTTTATAATAGTTGATCAAACTGACAATGCACAAGTGATACGAAATTACAGCAAAAGAAAATCCAAAACGGCACATGCAAGCAAAAAAAATGCAGAAAAAAAACCCCCAACGAATTTCAGTGCCTAAGGAGTAAATCTCATCAGCGTCACTGAATGCAGCACTCACAAACCGCTTACATTTCTCTTAGTGATGTTCTGTTAACAGACAACTTCAAGTTGTGGTAAATAGGTATATTTTTCATGTTGTGAAACTGCTTTGAGTGTATATGAAATATAAAAATGGTGATGAGCTGAAAGATAAATCTAAACATTTGTGCTGTAATCTGAAAAGTATTGTTTAGGAACCGCTACTGAAGCCAAGGTATCTGTACAGGTATTGAGCAATTTTGAATGATACCCAGCCCTAGTAGTTAACTACACACAAAATGACTCTAAAATTACTTTACTTAGCAGTTGAACTACCAGCTAGCGACATAATTCACTACACTGCTAATTTGTGTCTTATAGACCATCTGCAGAAAGTGTCACCTGATTACACCACTAAATCGAATCTTAAGGTTTTGATTTCCATGTAGTGAAGGTGAAAAATAGAAAAGGAAGTTATTAATTCCAATCCTTAACTCACGTGTCCCTCTTTTGACAGATGATGCTCAAGACAACATGGTAGTTACCTCCACTCCTGACTGGCGAGCAAGAACATCTGGTCAGATTTAAGTGCTGCTCAATATATTTAGGCATTTTACATTACTGTTGCTCGACAGCATGGACTCTTAACTTCATCAGGATACAGGTCTACACTTTCCTTCAGTTGTTGTGTGACATACTGTCAGGGGATTTCCACTGTACTACTGGGTGATACTGTACAAGTTAGTGAAGCCACTTCAAGATGTTTTCAGCATTAAAGAAGCTCGTGGGATCAGAGCCAGGGCAGCTCAGGGATAAGAATATTCCGGCTGGCCTGCAGTCGATGAACCAAAGTTTGCAGAGGCGCTTTGCCAAAGGGGTCCAGTATAACAGTAAGTAACACTGGCATCTGCAGTCAGTTCTCTCTCTTTATGAAGAAAATCTAAGGCAGTTGTTTGTTTGTTTTTTTCTTTACTTGGAATCACATTATTCAGCAGCAGTCATGCTTAGTCGGATATCTCTACAGAGTCATCCATCTTTTTCAAGCTTTTCCAGTGTAATTGTAGAACGTGGGGTGTTTTCTTTCATTTAGATATATAGATATGACTTTTAATAGGTTGTTTTGAAATGTCTTTTGACGTTGAAGTTGATTTATGATGACCCTAATGTAATCTCTTTTTCCACCTCAGTGAAAATAGTCATCCGGGGAGACAGAAATACTGGAAAAAGTACTCTATGGCATCGACTGCAGGGCAAGAAATTTGTGGAGGAGTACATACCCACTCAGGAGATCCAAGCCACAAGTATCCATTGGAATTACAAAAGTAAGTCACTACAGCTGTGCAGTCTGTGAACATCACAGCTTATTTCATTTTATTACTGATGCTTTGGTTTCTATTTTGGTAAATATTTGACTTGTGCTGTTTATTCCAGTGGCTCCATATCAAGGTAAAACTGATGATGTGTATTTAGATCTAGCGCCTGCTAACCTATTTTTAGAGTAGGTGTGCCGTAATCCCATTCAAAGCAAACCTTTGTGCCATAGTTTTAAAGAAACAATCATTTAGTTACTGCTCGAATATCACATAACATGATCATATGCGCTATTTTCCTCTGTTGCTCTAGATAATACACTTTTTCTGTTTCTCTCAGCTACTGATGATGTGGTCAAAGTGGAGGTGTGGGATGTGGTAGACAAAGGTAGGTGGACACAAATGCCAGTCAAAGAAGCAGTCCAGTACTGAGGCTGATCTATTCAAGATTATATTCTGTTTTCTGCCACTCTACTTTGTCAGCCTGCTGCAGTAATTTTTGATATTAAACAGACACACAGTTGCTTGTTTCTCTGTCCTCAGCACTGTCTTTTTTTGTACCTCTCTTGCACTCATCTCAGGCCAAAAATATCCTCTTCCTGAAGGTGTAGGTGAGCGTCACTAGAGTGTGTAGACATTAACCGGCTTGTGTGCTGTGGGTTTGCCCCGCCTTATCTTATTCACACTTATCTGAATGTAAATATTCTCAAGGTTTGGCTATTCCCAGGTTTGCTGTGTGGCAACATTACAAGTTTGGCTGATTTTCCTGCTGTGCGTAGATAAAGCCTGAGTGCCTGCATCCTGTGAACCGTTACTTAGTGGCAGCAGCATTTATTTAGAGGGTGATGTGTGTTAAAGCTACTGCAAGATGCTTTTCCATGAGAAAAGCGGCTGTGCTGCTCTGCTTGCTTTACTCACCTGAACTAATGTAAAGCAACAAACTTCACTTTAGTTTAGGATTTGTTTTTGTCCCAGTTAAACATGTCATTTGTTGTTCTTTCAGGCAAAGGCAAAAAGCGGGGAGACAATTTGAAACTGGAGAATGAGCCACAAGAGGTGATTATCACATGACTGTCATGTGTTTAGAAATAAGTCTGACTTACACAGTGTGGGTCAGTGATGAAGTTGGCCACAGAGGTCTTATAGATTTGAAATGATAAGAAAATAAGTTACTTAAAGTATGAGTTCTGATTCCTCTGTCACCTAAATAACACATCGGTTTAATATGGGTACACTGTGTTGTTTTATGTGTGTGTCTTAGTCCGATGAGGTGGCCCTGGATGCAGAGTTCCTAGACGTGTACAAGAACTGTAATGGAGTCATCATGATGTTTGACATTACCAAGCAGTGGTAAGAGTTCTCAGTCTGTGTTGTCTCCTCAGTGAATGCTACAATATGCATGGAGTGATTAGGTTTCAGTCAGTCTGCATGTGCATGTGAAGCCGAGAGCTTCCACTGTGTGGGGTTTATTTCAGCTCGAAGGCAAAAGTCCTTAAAAGATATGTCATCACCGTTGTTATAAATATCTTGTCTTAGGAAATAAGTGGAGTATTAGACATACCAGCATGTGTAAATGTATACAAACGTTTTTGTACCATGCCAGTGAAGTAACCTGTTGCTTTCCTCGTAGTAACAGTGTTGGTGTCAGGTTCAGTATGTACTCAGGCCAGTTTCCCAGGCATTTTCGTCCTGCACATATAGTAAATATTAGCACAAAGCTGTCAGCCAACTGTTCTGTATAAAGTGACTGGACCAACAGTTTTACGATTTACAGGTATGTATTTGAGTAAAATGAAGGTGTTGGTTTCAGTCTCAAGACTACTGACAATATTTCTCCCAAATTCCAAATAAAAACAGAAAACGACAACTAATAGGTTTTCAGATCTCGGATAATGCATATTATGAGTTCATTAATCGATATTTAACGGTTTTGAATGTGGTTGAGGTCTATAAATTTGGAGTGGTCTCTTCATTTTTTTCCAGCAGCATTAACATTTTTTCTCATTTTAAACAAAACACAAAATAAGTAACGTTCTAAAATGGTGGCAAATTCTCACTCAGTATGAATGTTTGCTTTTCTGAAACACAACCGTGTGTGTTTTATTTATAACCGCCAGCAGTAGTAGCGCAGTAGCGAGACTATTGATGCCTGCAACAGCATTTTTAGTTAGATGTTATTGACATTCGGCTCTGTTAATGACTTAGAACCAAACAAGCCTCTAAATCATCTTGAATTCTACATCAGCCATTTATTTTTCTACATATTATTAATTCCTTACACCCTGACATTCTGTTGTGATTTCGACACTTGCAGGACGTTTAACTACATACTGAGGGAGCTGCCTAAAGTACCCACCCACGTACCGGTGTGTGTGCTGGGAAACCACAGGGACATGGGCGAGCATCGTGTCATCCTCCCTGATGATATAAGAGACCTGATTGCTGGACTAAACAGGTAGAGATCAGATAAACTGTCAAGAGCCTTTAGCACCTCTTAGCACTCTCCGTGTTTGTGTTCATTACGTTAGACACAGTGGACTATTATTAGAGCCTCCCAGTTAAAACCATATTAAAAATTGTATAAATTAAAATCATAATCTCATTCAATTTTAATTCCCCTCTCAGGTGAATCAGCAAATAACAAGGCCGCATTACTCAGCGGAAGACACAGGAGGAGTATTACAGTGAAAGAATAAGTAGCAGAGGAACGACAAAGTGAAAACAGAATGAGTCAGACTTGGAGAAGAGGAAATGCATTTGTCTCTGCCCTAGTTTTGGCAGAGATGTTGTGCTTGTGTTAAAAAAGAGAGTCACATCCTGCACGACCCTTGTCCTTACTTAACTTCATTCATTCTGTCAAATGAACAGTTTTATCATATTCATGCCATCTCTTTTGATACAGATCCTCTATTCTACAAATCAATTGTGTGTTCGCTCCCTCAAGTGATTAGTGACTTAAATTAGAACAGTCTAAAAACTCTGATGGACTCATTTTACGCCATTTAATCCCTGCTCCTCAGTCATGTCCCCTGGGGCCATATCGTCACAATGAAACATTAAACACCTCGTCTCCCTTTGGATCACAGCAAAGAGTTGTGGCCTTGAATGAATGTTGTTCGATCCCAAGGAGTAGGCTACGAACGTGTAATTAACAGGATTACCAGAATTTTTATGCTCCCTTAAAAAAACATGCTGCTCATTTTAAGAATTATCTTGAATAAAAAAAAAAACTTTGAACTGGAGTTAACTGTCGATGCTTTTTTGTGTTACAGACCAATGGGATCATCTTACATCCACTATGCTGAGTCCTCTATGAAGAATGGGTTTGGTCTCAAGTATCTGCACAGGTTTTTCAACATCCCCTTCCTACAGCTCCAGGTTCTTTTCTCTCCTCATTTTCACTGCTTCATAGGGATTAAAGAACACTTTTGTAATTCTGAAGAGTAACTCTCTCAGCTCTGGCCGAGTCATTCATGTGAGATGTGTGTTTGTGCAGAGGGAGACCCTCCTGAGGCAGCTGGAGACCAACCAGCTGGACATGGACGCCACGCTGGAGGAGCTCTGTGTCCAGCAGGAGACTGAAGACCAGAACTATGAGATGTGCGGCCTCTTTTATGATTTCTGCTTTACTGTAACCACAGAGAAATACCAAAGATTTCACGTAGATTTCAACACATATGACAACAACAAGTTGACATGGAGCGTTAAAAAAAACAAGAAAATGACATCAAGACAACAATAACAATAAATATGACAGTGATGCACTGAATGCTAAAATGTTTACAGCTCTGCTTGGTAACCAGTGTTAACCCTGCAAACCCCTCAGTTATTCACACTTATAGGAGTTTACTGCTATTTTATGAGGTGGAATCACTTATTAAACTCCCAATACAGTGGTACTTTCCTCGTTTCTTGTAATTAAGGCTGAGTTAAAAAGAATCGATCTTCATCCTAATGATTGGATATCGATGAATAAAATCCCAGAATGTTTTTTCCTAATTAATTAATTGCCTTAGGGTCAGTTCTTCATGTCAACATTGATATTTTTAATAATGCACGAGGTTAGAGGGTTATTTCTCTGAGAATCTCTTTCATATCCAAGCACAATTAGTATTCCTAACCAAATCAATATTTAATCAAATCTAATTGAAATGGGACCTTGTGAATCAGAATTTAATTAGTTCATGAAATCAGTGGCGATACCCAGTCCTACTGGTGATGCTCCTCCACTCTACACTCCTGCACTGTGTTCCCGCTCTCGGATATTACTGCCAGTTCATTAACCAGTCCTGCTTTGGTTTCTGCAGTTTCCTGGAGAACTTGGAGTCTCGCAGTAAGGGCTATGGCTCTCCTGGTCCAGCCAACGGTCAGAGTCCCTCCTCAGGCTCCCAGTCCCCCATCGTCCCTCCCAGCGGGGCTTCCACAGGCAGCTCCAGCCCCAGCACCCCTCAGCCCCCCGTGCCCTCCCAGGCCCTCCCACAGTCGCCATCCGTGTCTGCGTCCTCCCCGGCGCCTCCCTCAGCAGCAGTTATCGGGGCGGCGTCTCCCACAGTGGACTCAAAGCCACCTGCACAGTCACCCGAGCACCTGCAGTCCTCCACCGCATCCGGAGCAGCAGCGCCCCAGAAACGCGGCTTCATGTCCCGCTGGTTTGGTTCATCTCCTGTCCCCGAGGCTTCAAACACTGCTCCAGGTAAGTCTCCACGGGTCCTTAGGACAGGGAAACGCTTTGCATGATCTCCAAGCTCATCCTCTGCAAATGTATATACATCACAGTCAGCGATCTGTACACACTCACAGTACTGCACTCTGTTGTTCATTAAAAGAAAAATACACAGTGATTCAGAGTACAGTGTGACTATTTCAGGGATTTTACTCAGTATGGAGCTTTATTTCAGTTATTTCCTGGCCTGGATAAGTATGGAGAGTACTACTGTTTTCTAAAATATGACATTTCAGATTTACTATAAATAAATTGATCATTTAAGTGTTTTTCATGGGGTTTAGAGCAGACAGCCAGCACAGCCAACATGTTTACCACTGTATGAGAGAGCACAGGCCGCAGTGAATTTGATTTTCATAAAAGCAAGTCAAGAATGCACACTCGTACGCAAAGCTGCCTCTAAGTCTATCCAGGGTATGGTGTTAATTGATTTGTGCGAACTACAGTACCATAGTTACAATCATCTGGCAATTATTTGGAAAAATGAAAGCATACATAGTCACACGGAACACAGAAAGAAACATATGTTAACAGACGGATTTTAAAACCATTTATTTACATACTGAGCATCTAGCTATTTGTATTCAGATGTCAAATATGGACTGAAAAACGTGGCTTGCCTTTAGAGGGCCGACAAGTTAAAATGTACTATGTTTAGAATCAGATGACAAAGTATAAGAATGATGCTTCCTGGGCAAAAGAGCATCGTTCTGCGTGACCACCAGATGCACAACTGTTGGTCACACATAACAGCAACCAATAATTTGCAACGGCCTGTTGGCAATCTGCACGACTGTGTGCACAAACAGTTTCTGAACTGTGCTGAGGCTCTCACTGAGCTTGATCTGGTGTAAACTCATAGTTAAGTGGGCTTTTTCCAGGGGAGGTGTTACATGTCATTCCGTCTTCTGTCACTGTCCGTCAACATAAACGCATAAATATTCCCCTTTGATTGAGTCGCATCTCAAAGCAAAGTTCTTGATGAACTACGTAACATTGTAATTGAGTTTGTGGAGTGTTTCTTATGTCACATCAGTCGATAATTAATTTACCCATGACTGTGGGTGCACAATCATACGTGCTGCTCTCCCGTCTAAATTAATAGTATTCACACTCCTTCGTACTGTAAGATGTGACGCACTGTGTCAACAACAACCAGTCGACGTCTGCTTCTGCTGTTTGTGTTTCTGATTTAGTGCCGTGGACCTGAGCGATTTGTAGAACTCCTGATTAGAAAGTGCTGCAGTAATTTTTTTCCATATTGTTCACTCCATGATTCAGCATGACTCAGCTGCTTACAAAGTTGGCTTGTGTGTTGTTTTGTTAGCCAAAAAAGCTGTTGGTGATTGATACTGACAGATATACCCTTTGTTCTTCATCATAATGAATACAGTATGATGCAACTTAAGCAAACAACGTGCCAGAAATGTTGAAGGATTTTGTTACTTGAAAAGCTGACTGTTTTCAGCTTCCAGTGAATTGTTGAGCCATGACTGAACAATCCATAGTAAGCAGTCACATGATTCGAGAGTTAGCAGTTGAGAAATGCGGAGCTTTTAAATGATCAAAGGACTGGCTGGTGCTGGAATGTCATGTGATTTCACAGTTTCTTTGGAGACATTTTTTGCAATTAATAAGGCAACACATGACAGTGCTGTGAAGTTGAGGTCGGTCTATTTGATTTTTACTCAGAAACATACAGTGTGTGGATCTATGTTTTCCTCAGATGAGCCTCCGGCACCGGTGTGTCCTGCAAAGGTGCAGAGCGTGGATGATTTCGTACCAGATGAGAGACTGGACAGGAGTTTCCTGGAGGACAGCCTGCCCTCGAAGACAAAGGTGGCTCAGGCTGCACCAGGTCCAGCGGCGGACAGCGACAGGTGAGATTATCTGCTAATCCATCAGACAGGCGTTAGTGCTTGTTTAGTGCCTACATTTTTACTCCATTACATACACTTTGAAATGTTTGTTCTTTTTAATTAGTGTGTTGTTGTTCTACTACTACTTTGTTTTTGTTTTGACCTGGTATCATGTGCGGTTTATACAGAAAGATATTTCAGTCAAATGCCAAGTAACTCGTTCAAACAATATTACACTTGAATGCCTTTTAATGAACTGGAAACATGTAAACTATGGATAAATGGATGTAACACAAACTGCATTAGCTGTTTTTTTTTTCTCCCATCAATAACTATTACATTCTTTCTCTCTCGCAGTGATGGTGAAGACAGAGGGAACCCCATGGTCTCCGGTTTCCAGGATGAGCTTGATCCTGACGACACTGAGCCCAGCCTCCCCCAGCCGAAAACCCTGCCTCCCAGTAAAGACGTCACCCTGACCAGTGACGAGGAGGACGTACCAGCAGCCCCCGCCATTACACAGGACAAAGACCTGGACAGTGAACCCGAGCTGAAGGCGTAAGTCTGTTCTCTTTCACCTAGCTTTCTTTGCTCTGATACCCATTTTAATAAGACACTTATTCAAAAAAACAGTCAGAAAGGAAGAGAATAAGATGCAGTTAATGACTCGACACAATCTAAATGCACCACATATTGTCCTGTTCTGTTGCTTGTTACACATAAACTGAACCCACACTGAACACATTGGGCCAACAGAGAGTGAAGTATGGCAGTATTGTTGTGTCAGTCAGAGGATTAAATGCATGAAATGGCTGTTTTTCTCAAGGAGAATGTCGTATTCTTACAGCACACGGTCAGCTCGCAGCAAGCGTCTCAAATTTTAGCACCAAATTATCTCTCTCATCTGAGAATCTGCATTTCCTTGGTAATTTCAATTAGGAAACATGTCTCTCTGATCACACCTTCCTCATAGTCTGTTTTATCAACATCTATTGTAATTAGTGGAAATGTTCCTGTAACGTGAGTTTATAAGATGTTTTTCATTCAGCCTCATTTTTTTTTCAAAAGTCAACACCAATGAATTGCACTTGTCATTTAGTCTTTACTTGTTAGTGTGAAAACCCAGACTCAACATGGAGGTGGAGTCATGTTTCAAAACATCCTGTTCTGTTATCAGTCGACTACCAGTAAATCATACGGGTTTGACGCCTTAAACATCGAATGCTTCTCTGAACAAACTCGCACATTCCATTTGAAATGTTGTGTCCTGTTTCGTCTTTTGCATCCCTCCTTTATTATTATTATTATTATTATTATTATTATTATTATTATTATTATTATTATTATTATTATTCCATTATAGATTTCC
>JAPQRN010000027.1:10631433-10655454 GCA_037367275.1 Coranthus polyacanthus
GGAAACGAGTATTTAAATTTGAACATGCCCTGAGCAAATGTGATAATGTCATTTTTGCTGCCACAGGAGGTGAAGCTGATGTTCCCTGGAGCCCAGCGCATGAACAGAGGAAACCATGAGATCAATGCGCTGGTGAGAGCCTGCAAAGCCAACAACGTTACAGACCTCATCATCATGCATGAAACAAGAGGACAGCCAGGTACGTCTGCTCATCATGCACTGAGAGAGTCGGCATGCGTATTAAAACATCCTTGTGGAGGTTCCAAGGCACAAGGCATAGTTCAACATTTTACCCTTTTCTTATTATTTGTTATTATTTACAAAAAATATCTTTGTTAAACAGCTTTAAAGGTTTTGGCTTCCTTGTTGTGGAGTTTAAATGGCAGCCATCAGTGCACATTTCCCTGTCAGTACAAAATACAAACATGTTATTTACTTCCTTCTAAGAGCAAACAGTCATGTTGATAGTTGGTTTGAGGAACATATTTTTTTCGACACTTCACAGTGGGGAAGTCTTTGCTCAGCAGTGACCCCTTGAGGTTGTAAAGCTCATTACACACCAGAACACATGAGAAGGAAAGGGCATTTTTGAGTTAAAATTAAAAACACAACTACTGTTAATATTTGCACCAGTTAAGCAGAAAGAAGAAACCATAAATATCTGCACTACATTAACCACCAACTGTGCTAGTAGTACTGTGGGGTTAGTGGAGGTTTATAAGGTGATAAGTTAATTATTTTAGGAAACGTGTCATGTTTCTTCTTCAGTTAATGTACCTCTAGCAGCAGGCAGAGTCTAAAGATTAGGGTGTTGACAAAAACAGTTTGGTTACTTACTTATTCTGGGTTAATTTTGAATAAATTCCTTTTATTCCCAGCTCTAACAACAGAGTGTTTTAAACTTGGTACCGGCCTCACAGACATCCTGTCCTTAGCCACAGAGGCTGAATCATGTCTGTATTGCATTATTTAAAACTGCCCCAATACAAAACAGACAAAAACAGGATTATTCAACAACTACTGTACATTGAAACTTGTGACCATAACACAGACCTTTAGGAAAGTAACATAATCTGGGGCAGTCATGAACAAATGAAACCAGGTTAACATGAGATTATCTCTCCATCAGACCATTGATGTAAAGTCTCCTCTTAGAAGTCGAACTTGGGCCTGACTTTTCTTGTTGTTGTTGTCAGATGGGATGGTGGTGTGCCACTTACCCTTTGGACCCACAGCTTATTTCACTCTTTACAATGTGGTAATGAGGCACGATGTTCCAGACATCGGCACCATGTCCGAGGCTTACCCCCACCTAATTTTTCACAACTTCTCTTCGCGGCTCGGCAAGAGGGTGAGTACTGGACCACGCACTCTACACATGCCACTGATATTCTCTTTCACCGCTTGTTTGTTGTTGCGTACAACTCATTAATTCTGCTCGCAGGTATCGAATATCCTCAAGTATCTGTTTCCAGTGCCCAAAGAGGACAGCAGGCGTGTCATCACATTTGCAAACCAAGAGGACTTCATCTCTTTCAGGTCAGACTGAAAGTCATGTCATACATACATACAAGTGTTGTTAAGATGCACAGTAATAAATAATTAATAATGAGCTGTTTTTTTTTTTTTCTCCAGACATCACACCTACAAGAAAACAGATCACAAGAATGTAGAGCTGACAGAAGTAGGGCCCAGGTTTGAAATGAAATGTAAGTATGGAGAAGCATACATCACAGACGAAAAGCGAGAGCGAACAGATCTGCATGCTATGAACACGACTCTTGTTGCTCTACTGGACATGCTTGGAAGTATTTTCAGGCCAGAAAAAGGTCCACATATTGCATCAAGTGCCATATGCTGAGTGAATTAAGTAATAGATTCATGGTATGTTTAAATTATTCATTTACCTTTTATTGATGCAAAAGTTCAATCAAACAGGTGCAAAGAGAAGTAAGGTATGCTGTATGTGCATGTGAAACGTTTCCATCTGTTCTTTCTTTGTCTTTTAGTGTACATGATCAAACTTGGAACCCTGGAGAACGAGAGCACGGCGGACGTTGAGTGGCGTCATCACGCGTATACACACACAGCAAAGAAAAGGAGGTTCCTCAGTGTGGAATAGGAATTAATAATAAACTATTTTACCACAAACAGAGTGTCATGTACTTTTTGGACTGTGTTTTGTTCACCTCTTTTTATAAAATGATGAGTCTGTGTTCTGCCAATTATGGCCAAGGAATAATTGTTATATTACTTTTAGTCAAACATTATGGTCACATTTATGTTAAATGGGTCATCGGTCTGTAATATAATTTTGATAAGTGGCAGTATTTTTCAAATAAATTGCGACTTCTGAAAAAAGGAACCCTGGTAGAAAACAGTACTGTATTCATGAGTGTTATGCTACTTTGCAATAAAATGCGTTTCTGATTTCTGTTATTGGCTGATTTTTCTCTGCCTTTAGTTAAATTAATTTAAATGTATCCATACTTTTAAGTGCATGAATGATTCGTGTCCAGTGGGGGAATGTAATTAAGTACTTTTACTTTTAATTGAGTCTTTCTATTTTATGCTACTTCACGATGACTGCTTTTATTTTTCTGATGATACTTTTAAGTAAGGAATGCACGACTGTTAATTGTAGCGGAGTATTTTCATTAGTATTTCATAATGCAATACAGTAACATTAAAAGCAGAATGACAGATGAGCAGAGCAAAACCCTAAATATCTACACTATAGTGGACAAGAAGAAAAAGCAACGAGAACAGCTGTGATTAATATATAACAATACACATCTGACAGAAAGTGTGTACAGGTGGTAGTAGTAACGGTTATAGTACATCCCCGCTGAATAATGTGCAGCTAAGGTTCATTTACATGACAAAACACTTCGCTCACATCTTAACTCCCACCCCCTAAACGTACAGCTGATGTGTTAGCCAATCAAAGGACGCTGCTACAAGAACTAACCAATGAGGAAGCAGCGTTCCGGAGGTTTTCCGCTTTCCCTGAAGTTCTTGACAGATCCGACTTCAGATTGAGAGAATTCAAGATGGCTGCTACAGGTAAGAGTTTACCAAAAAATCCAAACTGTATTGAAACATTTAGACGGTAGGAGGTTCGCGCTGTTATTCTGACAAGTGTATAGCGACGAGTGTATCATGCTGTGTTACGCATGTCAATTAAATAAGTCACTGTTGGGGATTTCAGGAAGACACCAGAAGTGGCTAACAAGCTGACGCGCTGGTAAACCCCCAAGTTGGCTAACGTTAGCTGGCTACAAGTAGCATCAAAGCTCCAGACAGTACAGTAAGCTAGGAGCCGAGTTAGCCGGATAATCTCCTCTCCTGCTGCACTTAGCATTTAGCTAGCTAGCACTGTAACAAGTCGTGCTACTGAGAATCGTAAAAAAAAACTTAATATAGCTGCATATTGACATGATACTATCATTAGTTCCCTCTTTACCTACCGACCACTGCATATATAAGAACTTTGCTAGTTAGCTAAAGTCGTTAAACTGGCGAACCGAGAGAAACATGGCCTCCCCAAACTCGAAATGTCATATTACATAGCAGGCAAATCCTCATACTGAGCTAACTGGCTAAAGTCGGCTAACATTAGCATCATATAAGTAGTTGACTTAAAAGTTTATTTGGTTTATCGTTAGAATTTTGACTCTCCTCGCGGAATTTTGACAGCAATTAAGTCGTAGGCCTCCCAAATGTTCAACGACACAATACAATCATATAGACATAGTAAATATTTGTTGTGTATGCTTATCCGAGTTGTAAACATCGTTGTCTGTTGTCTGTGCCGCTAAATTTCACATATAAAAGACCTGGAAGGTAACTACGAGCATATAATCTGTTGTATGAATAAACATAGAAAAGCAGACGTGGAAGAAGTGCACAGATCCTTTAGCGTTACTAGTGTAGAAGTAGCTACTCACTTGAAATACAAATCCTGAAAAGTATAATCTGCTAAATTTTAGGAAAAAAAAGTACTCCTGCAGAAGTGAGAGCATTTTACTGTTGAAGTTCGACAATGTGAAGCCAAGTTTAGATGCTTTGTATACTACAGGGTAGATTAGTATCCTGTATCATGTCATATCGGCGAATTTTATGTTTTATTATGTACAAAGTAACAAACAACTAAAAAGTGTTAAATAAATATTTTCCCCTGAAATGTAATGAAGTAGAGGGACAGAGTTGCATAAAGCGGAAAGTTCCAGTATTCAAGATATAGGAGGACCTAATTGCAGAAATTGAATGTAATACTTGTAATTATTTTTTCATAAGTGTATAATCACATGAAAATTAGGGTTGTTGTGTTTTCATGACTTTAGAATGAGCCATTTATAGCTACAGAGGGGCCGAGTCGCCTTTTCTTCCTTTTTCCATTTTATAGCTTGTGACATCCAGCGTTAAGGTGCATTACTATCATTTACTATGTTTGATTTGTGGACCAGAGTTGATATCCCCTCAGCTAAAAAGGCCAGAACAGACAAACCAAACAAGGGACTTCTTCATTTTTTTGTTGTGGCTACTGTAGGTGAAGGTGGGGGGATATTCAGTTGGTTGTGAACTGCAACTTCACTGCCAGATGTCACTAGATTTCACACACTTCACCTTTAATTAAATTTTGTGCACATTTCTGTGTAACATGTTTATGGCATTAGGATTGTTAGTGTTTTGCTGTTTGTCTTATGCTTTTATCTAGTGTTTTTATGTTTTGTTATGTTTTATGTGCCACCATGACCCTGGAGGAATGTTGTTTCATCTTATGGTATATTTTTGTATGATTGAGATGACAATAAAGCTGACTTGACTGAAGTATAACTATGCCAAAATTGTATTTACACACAGTCCTTAAGTGAATGTACTTAGTTACATTACACTACAGCTCAAATGACATGCTATTTATCGTTTCCCTTGTCACATTATTTTTTTCTGTGAAAACTAGAATTGGAAGAGTAGTGTAATGCAAACAGAGTTGGTTCCTATTTTCCAATCACAGTTCAATAGCTGTTGACAAGAACTATGTTTAACATACACAATTCTTCCAGTAAAAGGTGTACTTTTTCATTATCTCTTTAATGTATGAATGAAATGCATTTGTAAAGAATAATGGTACTGATAATGTTAGTGGAGGCAGCTGTGGAAGTGTTGGTCCTGGGCCCTGTTCCTGAAACCCGGTTTAACAGACTCTGAGTTGCTAAACTCTGAGATGTGAAACTCTGAGTTTTTCGGTTTCCAGAACAGCTGATCAGAGTTGGTTCAGTCAACTCGGAGTATGTTCACTCTGAGTTCAACGTGTGCCAGGTGAATGAAAAAAGACATTATCAATTGGGCTAAGAGACAATGAGTCACCATGGCAACAGGTCATCAAAAGGCAGAGCCACCATGTTAATTCAATGGAGCTAGAAATATGTGCAAAAATATATGCATGCGCTTGCAGACTATTTGCGCATTTGTCTAGCAGCCTCCAAGAATAAAGAGCTTAGTCTAGTTATAAAAAATCAATATACTGGTATTAATAACTTGCTTAATGAAGGCCATTCATTCATCCTTTTGCCACAGATTTCCATAATAGATTATTCTTTATTATTATATAAACATACTAACTTAAACTGCAACACTTGATCACACAGATCACATGTGATCCTGTAGCTATAACATGACTGAGTTATCCCAGTGATGTCCCAGTGATCATGTGCGACTTGGTGTATCATGACAGAGATGATTCATTGACTGTATGTCTACAGTACCTGTAGACTCATTCTTTTTTCATTTTATTTAAACAGATTCAGTGTGTTTATTGAAGGTGTCTGTGCAGGTGAACTGTCCTGACAACCTGAGAGCTGTCTGAACATGCACATCACATTGTTAACTCATAAAAAAAATCTGCAGAGCATGAAATACTTTATTATTCACCCAATTTATATAATGAGAAAATATCAGTCATTTCATGCTTACACCCTCTGATTGCTCCGGCATTTACTTTTCTGCATCACTCTGAATCTGGAGGCAATGCGATTGACCACTAGGAAGTCAGCATATGCCTCGGTTTATGCCGCTGTCCTAGAGCAGTGACTGACCAATGTAGAATCGGCATCTGCGACTATACATAGGAGCGACTGACCGTAAGCCACTTTTTGATCTCTGTGGTGCTGAAAAGTGAAGGTGATCTCCCTCTGTTGAACTCTAATTGTGTGTGGATCATGGATGTATCCATGCTTTCAGAGAGCTCCCTCAGACAGCAGGAGAGAGGAGACACACACAAACCCAAGGTTTGATGAAGAAAACCTGTCGGCGAGCAGTTTATTTTGATAGAGTAAGTTGCTGCAGTAACTGACTCAGAGTTAAACTGAACAAACCCTGAGTTTCCCTCATTTTGAGGTTAAAATACCCCAGAGTTTTCACTAAACCTGCTTTCTGGAACAGGGCCCTGATTAATTCCTTGTACTTATGTTAAGAGGTTGTTATTTGCTTAAGCTGTTTTTGGTGAAAATCATATTTTTACGTGGTGATCTTTTGAAGGATGGATTGTTAAGGATGTTTTGAGTGGCTCTCATTTTGTGGGCATGTTACAGATGATTTTGTTTGTCATCATGATATCCTATTTAATGAATTTCCGCCTGGGGATGAATGAAATTGATCTGTATCATTACAGCATATGTTTTTCCCACCAAATAGTTTTATAATGATATGAATATAAAAGAAAAGTCCATAATGAAATATGTTTGTGTTTTGCAGGTTGTAGGTAAAGGGCTAACTCTTCTGGTTTCCCTCGTGCATGAAGCTTTCCTGAGGTTGTGGTGTCTTAAGTGCTGTGTCCTCCAGCCCCTGCTGCCTCTCATCATGTCCTCCACCTCCTCCTCCTACTCCTCCTCGGGGGAGACAAGTCCAGAGGATGTACCCCGAGGTGGGGGCACCATCAGAGTCTACCTCCCCAACAAACAGAGGACAGTGGTGAGATGACTGGCTCTATATTTGTCTTTATAACTTTATATAGCACATTTTTTAGAGCACATTTTTTGCATACAAACAACAAATGATCAATAGGCTGTATTTGACTTCTTTGACAGAATTTTGCCAGCACTTTTCATTGTAAGTGTAATTACTCACAAAACCTGTCAACTTTCACAGCATGGTTATGGGTAAGTCACAAGACATTTGGTGTCTGGTGTCACAGATGGTGCCTGCAGACATCTTCTGTTTATTCTTCTAATGTCATGTTTTCATACTTGTCCATCATGGTGGCATTGTGGTGAATTGTCACATTAGGAAAAAATTAAAATTGTGCAAAGAAAAATGCATGTTAAATGCCATCCATCTAGAATATTTCACTGTCTCATTTTAATTTAGTAAGCTTACGTTATAGGGCACCTGTAATCCCTCCTATATGTTTACATACATGTCCAACATTTGTGCCAGAGGAAGTCGATGAGGGTTTTTTTCCACACTTAAATACAGCACAGGCACGAATACAATAATACCAAAGCTCTCCTCCTCTAACTGACCAATTGGATAACAGGAGAACTTTTCTGGCCAAAGGAAATCCAGCCAAACCAAATGTGCTCTCAGTTTCCCTCTTAACTTTTTACATAAAATATGGAAAGTGATTTTGTTTGTTTGAAATGTGTAAGTAATTGTGAAATATGTATAAATAAGGTCAACGCTCCAGCAGTGTGGCTTGATCGGCGTCCTACAATGTACTGTCAACAATTAGGGATTTGTTTTCTTTCAAAATAGAAATGCAGCATTATTATTCGGTGAACAAGTGATTTGTACACTCTGTTTTATTTTTCCGGTACAGTGTGTCTGTTAAAACATGGGTAATCTGCAATGTCAACATTAACTCAATGTACTGCTCTCATTTTGACTTGTCAGCACGTTCAGTATCCTCCTCATTACCTGAATGTATGAGATCAGTGAATGTTATTTCAAAGTCACGCTTGTTCAAATATGGTTTTCTGTTCTTAGGTGAACGTTCGTCAAGGACAGACTGTGCACGAGAGTCTAGATAAAGCGCTCAAAGTGAGAGGCCTAAGCCAAGAATGCTGTGCTGTATTTCGCCTTCTAGAAGGGTAAGATTGCATTATTGTCTACTGCATGTCCTCCCACTCCCAATAGGGATAATGTGTTGCATTCCTCATCGCCTACATTAAAGACTGAGGGGCAGCAGCAAACAGTTGCTCTAAGTCACAAGTCTACATGTTGCACAGTGTGGTTTGTGGAAATATTTGTAAAATGTCAAGACTGAATGAAGAGCAGGAAATGTGGTGCAAACTCACTTTGTGTGTGTTTTCAGATATTTATACATGTTCAAAAGCCCACTACCTAATATACATCACCACTCTTGCATTTGCTTACTTGGAAATTCTTGGATAATTTGCTCCCTCCCCATTATTGAAATATCCAGGATTTGTATATGTTCATGTAAAACATTTTCCTACAAGACACACAGTGTCTACTTCAAGCTGAACTTGATTGTCAGTGTACCGTGTACACAGCTTTACGTTTTGACATCCCAATTGTGTAAGCGGCATATTGATCTGATGTTCCGATGTCACAATCATGCTTGTAGGTACACACTGTAAGCCTAGATTTAAAGTGAGTGGAGATGACCTCGGATAACTTACTGGCACATTTTGAAGTCGAGATGGCTTTTAAACGATATAGCTTTATTGTAAGAAACAGTAGAAACAAAAATGCTCCCTCGGGTAGCAGTTGAGGTTAGTATATGCTTAAAAAAAGATCAAGTACACACAGCATTTTGTTGAAGCATCATTTCTTTAAATGACCACACTCAAGGGTGGTTTATTAAATATGTTGGTAACAGTACACGCTTCAATCAACAAGCAGCTATGAGAAAAATGTTGGTCCCTTTGAGGTCCAGACGGGTCATAGTTTAAATATGTACTTTTTTTATTTACACTGTTTTGCCTTTGGTTTTGTAGGCGTAAGAGACTGACAGATTGGGACACGAATATCACTCCTCTCGTCGGAGAGGAGCTTTTAGTCGAGGTCCTGGATGATATTCCACTCTCAATGCACAATTTTGTAAGTAGCTTCCAAACACACAAACCCGTTTTATACGTTGATGGCTTGCTTTAAAAGCCTTTGCATTTCCAAGGCCATTTTGTAACTTGGGTTCCTTTACAGGTACGGAAAACCTTCTTCAAGCTGGCTTACTGTGATTTTTGCCACAAGTTTCTTTTTAATGGCTTCCGATGTCAGACATGTGGCTACAAATTTCACCAACACTGCAGTAGCAAGGTCCCTACTGTGTGTGTGGATATGGATACAGTGACCAAACGGTGAGTTGAGTGGTCTTCTGATCTCTTATTTTACCACCGTTCCTTTAGCGACGCTGCCAGTGTAAGAGGTGTTGGACGGAAAGTGAACTTGGTCCTAATCAGATTCCATTTCTTTCTCTGTTTTCTACTGCTTATTGACTCCAGATGTGATTCCAACCCGTGCACAGATGAGTACCCTCAAATCCTACTGCCAGAACATTCCCCATCGCAGAGCAACCTAGCCTTAACCCCAGAGCCTGCTGGGTAAGCGCCAGAAGAACACAAGCTATATACAAACGCAAACCCCAGCATGCTGCATTAAACTTACATTCACATATATATGTTCGACACTCAGGATGGACCTGCTGTCCCCGACCTCGGCCTTTCGCTTCCCCATGCCTGGTGGAGATGGCCAGTCTCTACAGAGGCATCGCTCCACTTCCACTCCCAATGTTCATATGGTCAGCACAGTGGGCCCTGCTGGTGCCAACATCATAGAGGTCAGTTGTCACATTGGGTGCCTGTATTGTGTTTTTGTGTTTGTGCATGTGAACATCATATCTCGATTTTAGAAAACTGGTTATGCAACTTGGAGTACTCTCAAAAAATACTGTTGCATGTGTACATTTAGCTGGTTTGGGTTGTAAACATTACAGGTGCCTGCAGAACTGATGTAACCTGGATATCAGAATTTGTCGTGTATACAGGGATATGAATAACCTGATTTCATTGTGTTCTCCTGTTTCTATCGGTCATTTACTTGTAAAAAGAAAAAGGTGTTGATGGTTTAACTTGCAGTCTAAATATGTGGTAAAGCTGTTTCTCACCTTTGACTGTTGGCTGAGAGAACAGTCATTTGACATTGTTGCTGAGAAAAACAGGCTTTGGATGTGTGAAATGTTTCCAAACCAACCAGCAGGCTTTGATGATGCAACTTGCAGCAAACAATATTAGTCAAATGAATTAAGAGGAGTCACAGCTTTATGTTACAGAGGAAAGTCAGGTCATGATACATAGGACTTTGTGCAGAATGAAGCAGTTGATTAATGCATAAAATGTGGCTTTACTGTGTTGTCTCTGCTCTCTTTTAGGAAGCACTCAAATGCAACAACACAATAGGTACGTTTTGATGCCTGTTTTTTTTTCCCATTCCTAATGTGTCCCTCTTGTTGTAATTCTCCTTTTGAGCCTGTCTCTTGTTGTGCTGTCTCTCACATCTCCAGGTCCTGAGCCCTCACCGAAGCCCTCCACCAGTCCACCCTCTTCTCTTGGCTCTCCAGGGAGGAGGCCACCCAAATCTCCTTCAGAGCACAAGGAGCGCAAGCCCTCCTCGTCCGATGACAAAAAGAAAGTGGTACGTAATCTTTGAACTTACTCCCAGGTCATTCTTTTATTTATTTGTTGCTGTTTTTTTTTTTTACTAAAACAGAACATAGTGGAACAACCAGGTGACCTCTGTATCCACACAAATGTTTTACAATGGAAATACATGTCAGTTCATACAGTTTTCACTCAGTCATCATCTTGTGAGATCACAAACACAATCCATCCCAGTAAAGCAATAAGAAGCTCACTGTTTTAGTATAAAAGTCATTCTCTCCATATCTGCAGAAACCCTGAATATCTGTCCAACATTAGCATCATGAATTCTGTGGTTTTTACTAAGAATCCCCTCAAATCCCTGTGTTGTTTCAGCACCGAGGTGGCTACAGAGACTCAAGTTACTACTGGGAAGTCCACTCCCGAGAAGTCACCATCCAGAAGAGAATAGGTGCTGGCTCCTTTGGAACGGTCTTCAAGGGAAAGTGGCACGGAGACGTGGCAATTAAGATCCTTAAAGTCACCGAGCCGACGCCTGAGCAGTTACAGGCCTTCAAGAATGAAATGCAGGTCCTACGGTAAGTGGCACGTGTAAATAACTGGTAAATGCAGTGTTTTTTGAAAGGGGAGAAGATCTAAGAACTAAATGAGATACTGTAATTACACCAGGGCCACTAATTTAACTTCTTATTGTTGTCACTCTTCTTTGTCCTGTTCAAATTGATGATCTACTACCAAATCAAAATGTGTAAATCTGATCATCATCATTTCTGCTCCCTGCAGGAAGACCCGCCACGTCAACATCCTGCTGTTCATGGGCTACATGACTAAGCCCAACTTTGCCATCATCACGCAATGGTGTGAAGGCAGCAGCCTGTACCGCCATCTGCACGTCACAGAGACCAAGTTCGACACTATGCGACGCATTGATGTGGCTAGACAGACAGCACAGGGCATGGAGTAAGACCTGCTCACAAATTCCTTTTCACACATATCACTTACTCACCATTGACACCATGTTGAAGTACTACATATCAAGTGTCAATTCATGCATGAGTGGTTTTTCCAAAGTACACAACATTACTACAGTATGTACGAATGGATCGTTTATCGGCAACAATTAATTTACTGATCACAAACATTACAAATGGGTAAAAATCTGTGTTTTTAATACAGTTTGGGAGGGTAGAAATGGATTTAAAAGAGCTTTCTGCATTCCAGCAGTAATGTGAAAAATAAATGGTGCGATCACTGTAAGACAGCCAGTATGTAACACGAAGCTTATAGCTTTACGCTGTGGCTTTCTAAACTGGTCACGATACAGAGCCATAATATTGTACTTCATCACTTTCCATTTTTATGTTTTCTCTTTCAGTTATCTTCATGCAAAGAACATAATTCATCGAGATCTCAAATCAAACAGTATCCTTTCTTTGCACAGTGATGGCTCAGTTCTGCATGTGTCTTCATGTATTTATTTATGTGCATGAGAGAGAGAGCTCGGTGTAGTTCTTTCTGCTGTAGATTTAACCAATAACCACAATAACAAAATTGAACACCATATTCTGCAGCTAACACGAGTTTAACCACAAACATGAATCATAACCTTTTAATAGAAGACATACCTACTGCAGCCAAAGTATTATGACAGTAATACGTTCGTTATGGGCGCACATTATATTTAAAGTGAAACATGACTGTCAAGTTAAAGGTGGTTTAAGCCTAGGGTCTCAGACTCAAGTTGGCTCAACATTCAATATTCCTGAAATTTACTTTCTTTCCATTATTAGCATATTTTCATCATACTCAAAAATGCAAACAGCATTTATGTGCAGTTACAAATAAATTAATTATTCTGTTTCTTGCCTGCGCTTTGCTCGCACAGCTTCTCTTCTTTCTTAAAATCATCTGCATTCATCATTTACTTTCCTTTTCAGAATCATTTTTGTTCTTCGGAACCAAACAACAAATAAAGCCCAGAAACGAGTATTTTGGTATGAAATGACTAGAAAGGAAAATAATACTTTTGTGGTCTGGATTATATTATATTTTTGACATCATATGCAGCAGTTTGGTTAAGCTTTAAGTGGCACTGAAGGAAAAACAGATTGAGATTTACTTACCCCCAAGTTTAGGACGATGTAGCAGAACACTATATTTAAACACAGAGATAAAGTATACTATTCTTGTCATATTTCCTGAGCTTTGCTGCTAGATATTTTTCTCCATGAGGGCTGGACTGTAAAGATCGGCGACTTTGGCTTGGCTACGGTAAAGTCTCGGTGGAGTGGCTCCCAACAGGTAGAACAGCCCAGTGGATCCATTCTGTGGATGGTAAGCCTCTCTTTTACTGCGTATAACAACTGATTGATGATTCAGGGTTCAGTGCTGGGAACTGAGATCCTGGCATGTCTCTTCCAATATATCCTCCTGGTTCTTTGGAAAATGCCTGTGGGAACCCAGGATTTTTAGCATGTGCATTCTTGTCTCTGTGTTGAAGACTGAGGTGTTTTCTCCAAAGCTCATTAAGGCTACAATGTAATTATGAGAGCTAGATTTCTACCTTAAATCGCAATATAACGACTGATTGAAAGTTGACCAGCCTGTATCAATCAATATGAGTGAATGTTTTTTGATCAAAAGAGAATTTGTTGTTGTTTTGATTCTAACGATATCAGTATTTCCAGATGATCCAAACTGTGCAGACACAAAGTATTAATGCCCAGTTTGTCTGGTTGCCATAAATACAAATGCCGTCTTGTATTTTTGATATATTTTTTTGTAATTTCTAATGTATTACAGAAGACTTTTTGTGAGTCTGAGTCTAATGTTAATTCATTTTTAAAACAGTGACCTCTTACATTTCCAATTTATACATAAGATCTCTGCTGCCCTTCGGATGTTGTTTGGTTTGCTCCCACTGTGGAGACATGGGCATGTAAGCATCGTTTAATGCATCATTTTCTGAAGATGTTCCTCATTACTTCTTACTCTCCTTTTCTTCACAAGGCTCCGGAGGTGATCCGAATGCAGGACAGTAACCCATATACGTTCCAGTCTGATGTATACGGCTATGGCGTAGTGCTGTTCGAGCTGATGTCAGGGACCCTGCCTTACTCCAATATCAACAACAGAGACCAGGTTACATGACACTCTTTGCCAACAACACTTAACACTTGACCTTTTTCATTTTTAGTATCTGAGAGTCCAGAAAAGTACAGTTTACTACATCTGACGATTTGCCTGCACTCGGATTGTTTCCTTACGGAGATCTGAGTTCTATTCACACATGGAATCTATCATTTTCTCTCTCTCTCAGATAATCTTTATGGTTGGACGTGGTTACTTGTCTCCAGACCTCAGTAAGCTGTATAGTACCTCACCCAAGTCAATGAAAAGACTGATTATTGATTGTCTGAAGTTCAAACGTGATGAGAGGCCCCTGTTTCCACAGGTGAGTAGACTTTTAAAAAGGTTTTCCACAGGATGAGCACACTTGAGTAAGCTTTAATAATAATAAACGTTATTTTGATGCTCACAGATAATAAAAAGGAAACACATGAGAAGATGTGGATTGTCCTGTTCATACAAAATATATTCAATCATAATAATAAACTTTATTTGTGTTGCACCTTTATGAAAAGTTCAAAGTGCTTTACAAAAAAGACATTGCATGCATCAGTTGCATACCATGACTTATAATAGACAGATAGAGTGCCATAATTAATGATTCAAAATAAAGTTTAAATAAAGATGGAATTATAGTACACACACTGCACCAAAACTCAGAGTTGTTTGTTTTGTGTGCACATTTTAATCAGTACCCAAGTCTTCTGCAGCCGTACATGTGCAGGACCTCATTTCCCAATAGACGCAAACTCCCCACTGAACTTAATTACACAGAGATAAATATTTTTCATCGTTCTCAGAACATCTTCCCACGGGTGTGACCAGAGTTACCCCAGAAAAACCACCCATAGTGGTGCTGTGGGAGCTCGAGATACAAACAGTCTTTTTTAATGTTGCATCTACTTCAAGTAAAATACAACTTACAATGTAATATGAGGACATGCCTCTGTCTTTTTTTATAATTCAAATTTTTTTTTATTATATTTTCATTACATCAGACACAGCAAAGATTTCAAAACATGACATGCCTCTGTCTTAAACGGTTTGCATGTTAACGTTGTAGTGATTTAAAGCCTTAAAATAATCGCTCCTCTGTTTTGTTTTTGGTACTTCACCACTAGGAGGCACCAGAGTCAGAATTTTTCAAATGTTATACACTCTGGGTTTAATCCTTCTTCAGTCTTTTCTCTACTGGTATAGGTTTGGATTGTTGGGTGACCGTTAAATACTAAACAACTTTGAAGTCTTTGTTTACTAGAAATGTTTTTTGTGTATAAAAGCTTTTTGTTACATTGTATGCATCTGTCATTGAATTTAAAACATTCGTAATAGACCAGACAATGTGAAAGTGATTCATTTCGTTTGCCTCTTTCAGATCCTGGTAGCCATCGAGCAGGTTCAAGACCTGCTGCCAAAAATTGAGCGCAGTCGTTCAGAGCCCTCGCTCCATCGGGCCGTCCACGCTGAGGACCTGAACCCCCTCCTGTTCCACACCACCAGGCTTATGCCCCTCTAAGCTCCCACCAGCACTGGGCAGAGAGGCTGCCACTCTGCCCAAACCCACAGCATTCAGGCCTCGGAGAGGCCACAGCAGGCTGTCCTGACAAACAAGACCCTCAACTCACCCCTCACCCCTGCAGAGCCCTGGAGCTGCAGCACTCTGCGCAAAACTCTGTAACAAACTGCAGACATAACCTTAAGTTAAGTCTAATCATGAGACTCCTTTTCCTTTATACAGTTTGTATATGAGGAAGTAGGTTAAGATACATCTGATCCAAATCCAAATGCTTGGATCAAACATTTTGACCTAAAATGTTAAAAATTAGACCAGTTTTGCACATGAACCGCAAACCTGCGTATGTCATACTGACCCGTGATCACAGCCCAAAACAATAGTTGGTTCAGCAGTGGTCACAATTCTGGAGCTGCTGGTTCAGGCCACCTGACCAGCTTACATACCACAGATGCTCATTTGTCATGTGACCCCCCCCTTCAGTCCGGTGCAATGAAAATGTGAGTGGAGGTCTGAGATGTGACGTTTGTGATTTCAAAACAAACTGAGTGCCTGACTGAGAGCCTTCATACACGTGTGTTCTGTGAAAGATACAAAAAAAAGAACCAGCAGTGTAGTTTATTTATTTTTTTGCATGTTTTCCTTAAATGATGTTAGAGGTTATTGGTGCATATGTAATGTATTTTACCACAACAACAAACCAACATAAGAGGAAGAGGAAGCTCAGCCTTTATAACTTCCGACACTGAGCTTTGCAAAAGCTTGATTTCCTGTAAAAATGAGTGTGTCACTGCACATACAACACACCGGCTAAACACTTCAAAAACAGTACAGTCATGACTCTTTACAAATGAAACTGCTCACCACTCAATTATTTGATAGACGCCCTCAGACAGGCACTCAGCTGTCATCCAAACTTCATCTCTGCACCAACTTTATTTTGAAATTACATTGGACTAAAAAAAAAATACCAAAAAGCATTTGATGTGTGGAAGCTGAACAGCAGAATCAAGCAATAATGGCTGTAGTTCCACTGGGCAGGAATATGCCTTTTCATGAATTCAATCACTTATTTAGTCTTAAAATCCATCTTGTTTGTACACTTGGAAACAGTACAACAGGTCATGTTTGACTGGCGTCTCTGATTTTTTTCAGAGTTGTTGAAGTTGGGGTTGTGTGAAGTGTTTATCCATAGTTCGTGTGCCACCTACAGTGGATGGCCGTTAACACGCCTCCAGTCTGGAGTACAGACTCAAGTTAATCAGTGTACTACTGTGGATGGGAGCAGCAACGAAACGTATTTTAGGTCCATCTAAATACTCCGTTTGAATCAGGTTGTGTATGGAGTATTAAGAATATTTTTGCTTCTTTACGTTGCCATCAGTCCTTTCTGAAGAGGAAAACTGAAGCTGTTGTGTAGCTGTCTTCAAAGCTACCAGACTCCTTTGACAAAAACGTTAGTTTTACTTCAAAGAACACGAGTTTCTGGTCTTCCACAGCGTTGATTGGTTAGTTTGAGTGTTGTTCAGATCCAAACGAGTAACACAATAACACAAACATATCAATCGAGGCAGCAATAGACCAGCGACTCGCGTGTTCTGTGAAGTATACATTAGAGGAGTCTGGTGGCTTTGAAGAGACTGATATGACTTCTTCAGTGCTGGTCCTCCTGGCCGCTTCTCCGAGCTGTGGGTGTGCCGACCGTAATACAGCGACTGTGGAAAAGTACGTCACACAACCCAACTTTTAAAAATCTGAGCTAAAATTTTTTTTTAAAAACCCATCATTTGTGTTTTTGTTAGTGCAGGAAAACCTGTTAAACCAGCAGTTAGACCCTGACAGGACACTAACACCCCACAGGATATTAACACAAGGTTACTGCAGACGGACGGCTCAGACTAAGGGCTCTCAGTAGACCGCTGGGATCATATTTATCAACGCGAAAACCAGATAAAACAGCAACATTTCAGAAGTGCGTGGGCTAGTTTTAACAGTTTAATGGTCCACCCCCAATCAACAGTGACATAAACACATTTCCACACACCTTCCAGCCCACGGCAGAGCGCTGCAGCACCGTCAAAGAACTCTAAAGGATCCTGGAACTCTCCACAGTCCTTTCACTAGTTTTATCTGAAGGCCATCGTCACGCTCCACACTGCAGGACGGCACATGAGATGGCTTTCACTTATGATGATGATGATGATGATGTGTTCTTTAGTTACTGTACAGATTGTAAGATAAGTCTTAATATAAATGGTTAGTTGTATTGCTGCTATCCAACAGTGAGTTTAGTTAGTTCTACGTCTCTGTGATGAACATTACTGCGCCGTCACGGCCCACAGCTTCAAGTGTCTGTACTTCTCTGCAGGCTCGTCTTAAAAGCATATACTTAACAACACAGAGAAACCACTGGTCCACATTTCACACAGACACCCAGCTAGTACTGTAGCTGTCAGAAATTCATTTACACTGGGAGGAAATCGGCTCCAATTTGGACAGACTGATGGAGGTGTGAGAAGTGTAATTACTATTCTGCAGTAGTTTGCTTGAATCAAACCGGATCTGACCACATCTAAAGGCAGAAGTGTTTCTAACTGTCGGACTTCTTGCCCATCACACATCAAATGGAGACAACACTTGACAATAGTCTGTACTTGAAGGCATGCTGTACTTTAAATCCAGTCTACTTTTACACCTCCCCGTAACGGGCTAGTCGCTCGGTAAAGCAGACGTAAAGGATGTCGCGCCCAGCTTTGCCACTGAAAGGCTTTTCCCCTGACGGTTACGTGTTGAGTCGAATGAAGCCCCCTGATTGTTGTGATACAGTTTCACCTCTGGGTTCAGCCTTTCTGGCCGTTCCTGGGGTTAATTTTGTTCTGGATTGTTTTTGACCCCTCAAGCTGTGTTCAGTGCTCAGGTTTATGGCGTTTAACGCTGCAGTTGGTTTCCTTTTCACAGTTAAGCAGCTGTGGCTCTAACACTTTTCAACAAGCTGCCTTATTAGACAAGCTCAATGCAAAAGGCACGGCTGCAGAAAGACTTTCTAGAGTGCTGGTGGTGTTATAAACACAGGCAGTGTATAACGATGGGAGGGGACAGCTCCCCAGAAATGAAGCCAACACATCTCGAATGCCCCCTGGTGGTTGGCTGCGGTATAGGCCCCCTCAATGTTTGTCAGTAAGACTTGGGCCAAACTAAAAATTCAAAGTACATGTCCAATAAATGTTTCCCAAAGTGATTTCTATAGATTTCAGGCTGATTTTTGTTCAAGTCATCTTATTTGTCAGTTTTTATGTTATTTATAGGGATGCACCTATTTAAAATATACATGTTGTTTATCCCCTGCTTTGTGCCAGGGAAGCAAAGAAATACCTGAACTTTATTAAAGTCTTTCAGCCTTTATCACACAAATTCAGTCGTACAAATTTCTAAACATCAGCCATCATCTCATTTCTTAAAAGTATGATGGCTGTCAAACAAGGTCGACATGTCTGTGCATCCCAGTTACATGATGATATTAAAACGTCTGATCGACGGCTGTAATGACCAATCACTGTCAAGACGTCATCAGCCTCCAGAGAGGAAGCAAAGCGGTCCCTCCATCTCTACTGCACCGACTCTGGGTACAAAACGCACCACAGAAGCAACATGGCAGCTCCCTCCCGTCTTTACATACTGTCTATAGTTGTACCGGTGCGAATCTCTAGGCTTCGTTTTCATAGAGCTAAGTGTTGCTAAAGGGCTACCCGGTGGCCTGTGCCTTGCTGTTAGGGCTGTAGTCCGATTGCTCTCCTGAGGAACAGAGTGCATCCTGGGATTTGAGTGATCGCTGGGAGTTGGTACTTGTTTTTAGGACGGGCTTAATCCATTCAGGGACCATTCAGGGAAACCTAATCCCAGGCAAAAAAGCACAATGCACCAATGTAGAGACCTGAACCATGGGGTACAGGCTGTTCTGTTGCTCCCCCTTCCTGCTTTTTTTTTTTTTTTTTGAACGCAAGTAGAAAGTACCATATACTTCCTTACAGGCTTTTTTCTGTTGTTGTTGTTTTTTGGCTACCAGGTGTCAGTAATATGAGTTGGGTTTGAACAATTCATTATTGCCCTTTTCCACCAAAAGCTGGTTTGGTGATGGATCAATTTCTGAATCATTGTTTGACTGCACGCGTCTTGCTTTCCCAGCTACGTTCACACCAGCTTCGTGCACATCAGCAGTGTAGTGGAATGCATTGTCTCTTTACATGTTTTGCTCCTGGATTTGAGCGACACCAGCTCAGTCTTTTCGAACGGTCAGTCGCAGCGTGTTGGTGGTTGTTCTCCATCCTGACAACCGCGCCCCTGCGTGTGACCTCTGCCGTTATGTTTTCTGTAGACGTTTTCGGATTGATGTACAAATACGAGCCATAATAGTTCAGTCATGTCGTTTTAAAGGATGCTCAGAGCAGTTGCGAGCTGCGTACTAACAGTTCGTGTCAGAAATGTTTACCTGACCGTCTGTTTTTGTAGTCAAAAAACACAGCAGAGTCGGCAGCGATACGAGAAAACGATAAAAGAGTAAATATGTGATTACTGAAGTTAATAGAACCCATGTTTTAACTTGCTCCGTGGCTGGAAAACGGCTTCTTTCATGTCTTGTAACATGAATTAGTAATGGATCAGTGGTGCGTTCACTGCCCAGAGGCCTCTGCGGTCACATCGGAAGTCTTTCCCTCCGAGTCTTATTTAACGTCACCGTCGAGTGTAAATGAACTCTTATCGGCTGCGGTGTGCTGTGAACTGGCCAACAGACCAACGGATGGAGAGTTTCCAAAGCAGCAGATCTGATGTTTGATATGTTGATGTTGTGAAAATAGGGGCTGGGTACCCTAACTGTTCTCGTCTCATTCCAGTTCTGTCGGTGGATCGTGGCTGGGGAACGGGGCGGGGGTTTCGTTTCTGTCAGTCTCCTATTTATTGACGTCGTCGTGGATTAAATGTTAACACTTCATCGTCGAGAATGTTCTTTTAGGCACGGTACTGTCTGCTCCTACAAATGTATTCTGATAGCTGCAGGGGCTTTTCGAACGGCTTTCATGAGTACAAACTAGGTATCAAACTTCTTCGCAACACAGTCTTTTTTCTTTTTCTTTTTTTTAAATAGGGTTTCACTACGATAGCATTTACACCTTAGGCTGTTTTCTGTTTCTGCCGGAGGCTCTCCTGTCATATTTAAGTGGAGCTTACACTTATTTGAAAGGCCTAAGACTGCAGAATGAATTAAATAAACCCTATAATTTCTAATTAAACGAGCTGCTTTTTTAACCTTTCAGCAATAGCAAGGACAGAATGTCTCCCAGAATGCATCATCAGCAGTGCTTTACAATGAACCCAGGTTTCCTGTTAATCAAGTCAAAAGTGCATCTCCACTCAGAATGGACGTTTTTTGTTTGTTTATTTTTTTACTTCCCTGTTCAGAAATGGTTTTTAATAATGCCGGCTCAGCTTCGCGTCACTGTGGTTTCGTCCCAAAGGGGACCGAGTTCATCTGCAGGAGGAGGGAACAAGTGCCACGGTCGTCGGAGAAAAAAAAAGACAGAAACGCGGACCTGGACGACCTGCGGTTCACGACGCTTTGGAGACGCCGCGCTGCCTCTGGAGACTTTACACAACCAGGGGGAGAAGAACACAACAGCTGTTTGTTTCAGAGAAGAAGAAGAAGAAGAAGACAGAGCTGTATCAGAGTAGTTTCTTTTTTTGTCTTTTCATATCTGTAGGTGAATTGCAATAATTGTGTATGGTTTCTGAGGTGTCAGGGGTGTTCAGTTTGCAATAAATGGTATATTCTGCTGTGTACAGTTTTTTTTTTTGTTTTTTTTTTTTTTTAAATTACAAAAATTGTACTTGTTTCTATTTTTTGTGTGATGGTTTCAAAAAGAACAAAATTATTTTAAAATGTAAAGGAAATCTTAGTATTTTTTTAGTTTTTTTTTTTTTTTTTGTTTTTGTCTTAAAATATTGATGCAGGATTTATTCTTTAAATAAAGAAATTCATCTGTGTTACTTGCTACTTTCTCACTCTTTTTTTTTTTTTTTTTTTTAAACCTAAAAGTATATTTTGAATTGTGAGAATTGGAAATGAGCTGTTTTTGGACTGTGAGTTGCTCAGACTGGAAGTCCTGCAGGTAACGCATTTAAAAGCTTAAAATGATCGGCGTCAGTTTTTAGAGGAACTGAAAAAAAAAGGAAGTGGTTGCACATTCACAGCTCCACCACATATGAACGAACAGCGAGACGACAGGAAACTGAATGCATCTGCCAGCGAGGTCGTATCGCTGTAAACAGAGCTTTATTTATGTATTTTAACATTTCCAAAGTTAAAATACAAACGCTAAAGGAAATAAGTCACATTTCAAAGAATTTACCTGAAAACTGTACAAAGTCAAACAAAGAGTGAAGAAATAAAGTGTCCGAAGCTCAGTCTGACACAGTGATGGATGTACTGAGTACTTTTTAAAGGAGTATTTCCATTTTATACATCTTTATACTCCTATATCCACTATATTTATTTGACAGCTTTAGTTGCTTTTAAGATGAAGATTCGACACAATAATATAACAAGCTTTTAAAATACAACACATTAAAGATTAAACCGGTACAAAAAAAAAAAAAATCTGATTTCCCTCTGTTCATTTCAGTAAACGTTCAAATCGTTAATAGTTCATGAAAAGGTTTGTAAAGACATTTTACGATTGTGATGGAAAAAAAATAAAAAACAACTTAAAAAGACAAAAACGAAGAGTTCACAAACTAATCTGATCTGTTCTTCATTCCGTTCTTCTGTTTGTCAGGGAAACCGTACCGTACCGCGGCGATGCTCTTCAAAACCCGGTTTTTAAGAGCGAATATCGGCTATAATTTGTAGCCGAGTCCAGATCTGCTGATGTGGCAGAAGAGCGTCATCGCGAAACACATCCCCAACACCTGCCGACAAACGACGACATTACAGACACACACACACGATAATGTCAGAAATGACCGTGTTGAATCCATTCATCTCAGTTCATTGTACCATTTTGCATTATTGCTGTGTAATATGTTTCCATCATACTTTCATATTCTGACCAATATTCACTGTAAACAGGAACGTTACTACTCAAAACACCTTCATTTTCTAAAGGAAAGACCAACACTCTCTCCCTGAAGCATTGTATAGACAGCGCTGCAGGATAATGAGTGTCATAACGTTTAAAAGTGTTTTGACCACGAGTGTGTGTGTGTGTGAAGACAAAAATATAAGACGAATAAAACGGTGAGTTTACCTCGATAATGCAGAGGACAATGACGGCAATGCCAGTGCTTAGGAAATTTTCTTCGAAGGATTTCTTCAGTGTTTCAAAACAACCCTGTAAAGAGCAGAAATAAAAGTTGCACGGTCACGGTCGCAGTGCTGTGATTTCAATGCGACCTCCTGACCTCTGACCTGCGCAGTACACGCTGAAGACGCCTACCTTCGAGTAGTACTTGCGAGGTGATGCACACGCGCCGACGCAGCACGAGTCAGGCACGTGGCCTCCCCAGTCCGTGGAATTGGTGACTCCACAGCAATGCAGCTGAAACACACCATACACGTGTTTTACAACACGCCAAGACCCGGCGCCGTCTACGCCCGTGTTTGTGCGACGACCTAATACTCACTTTTGTCTGAACGAAGTCCCAGTCGCCGCTGAGGGTTGAATTGTCAGGATTTTGTTTTGCCTTCTTCAGTCCCTCTTTGAGATCTCCTTCCACCCAATCTGCAATCTACACAGCGTGAGGTTAAACACAAATTAGTGGACGTTACTGACGCAATGATCGGCGAGAGCATTGACCGTATTGATCGTACCGAATCTTCTTTGAGGAGTAGGAAGCAGGCCGCGGCCAGCTCCACCAGCATCAGGAGGAACAGCAGCAGGAAAAACTGTCAAGAGGAAGCAGTAATGCCTTGTTAAGAGTCAGTATCGTGTGTCCAGGTTGACGTGACACATGATGGGAACGTGACAAAAGGTTCCCGATACGTCCCTCGGGTCAGGGTCGGGGTCACGATACTTAAAAATCACAACTTAAAGGCTTCGTTCACACTGTAAGCCTTAACGCTCAAGTCAGACTTTTTGCTCAGATATCAGGGTCCTGCACTGACCTGAAGTCAGCATCTACCGTTTCATTTACAAGTTGACGCGTCAGAATCTGCAGTAACCCGACTGGCCACTTGGGCCTGGCGCCAAAAGCGTGTCAATCCCCATAGACGACCCCCCCCCCCCCCATGTTAAAGATGTACAGATGTATCCTCTTCATCTGTTCACATGTTCGCTGGCTTCCACTGCACATCAACATCAACCGTGCAGCGCGCGATGTTTGTTGTCAACATCCAAACAAAAGATCCGATCTGAGCAATAAATCTGAATCGAGCGCTAAAGCTGGCAGTGTGAACGTAGCCCCAGGCTTAGAAAACTGCACATCTATATGGTGATTATTCCAAATACTTGGAAATCCAAAACAACAACAACCAAAAACAGCGAGGGAAAATAAATCAAGAACACATAAAATATTTCACAAACAACATTAAAGGTTAAAAATTCTAGGGACGACGTAACGCTGTTGCATGTAGCTCCACGAGGCGACACCAAATGAAACGCATTCATGTGAAGGAGAAAACGCTGACGTCTGAACCGTCTTCTGGAAACATTCATATGAGCTCACAGACTGACTTTCTATTTTAACTCATGTCTGTGTTCAGTCGTG
>JAPQRN010000027.1:10662924-10684783 GCA_037367275.1 Coranthus polyacanthus
TTTAACAACAGCAACTTTAAACGCCTGTGGAACGTAACCTGTTAATAAGGATATATTTATCAGATTTAATATAGAAGCGTCAATTAGAGGAAAGGTATCTTTTAGTAATCTAGTTGGGATGGGGTCTAGCAGACATGTGGATCCTTGAAGTATCATCAGTGTGCATTCTGTGAGTCCCAGGAGACTGACTCCCAGTCTTCTAATGATAGGTCTACTCAAACAAGGAATTTCTCGACTAAGGACAAGGAATGTTCGGCTAAGGTTGCTTAGTTGAGTATTCCTTGTAAAATTAAATCCATGTAATATAAATATCCCAGATATATGCACAAAATGCAGTGAGCTGAACCATTCTATTGTATTTGAAAATGTACTAAAATAAAATATTTTTGGGAGGTTAGAAAAGCAACAGAAAAGATCATTTCAAAGGACATTCCACTGGATCCTGGGTCTTTTATTTCAGGGCTATCCCCCGAACTGCCTATATTTAAACAATGATTTTATGTCTGAGAAGTTGTACTTCACTGAAATAGTTTTTTTTTTCTTTGTATGTATAGAGGATAATTTCTATTAAACATCCTGTTTTTAAAAAAAAAACATTTATTTATTTTTTTTTTTTTTAAAAAGTGATGTTTGAACACAGGCAAATGAGGTTTTCTTTCCATTTGGATAATATTTGCTACTCATTTAAGGATAGGATTTTTTTTTTTCCTAAACTACCCTTTCCTTTAAAGGTTTATTGTATAATATGTATCATGACAGATTTTAACCAACAAAATACTTCCCCAAACTCACCTAAACGCTGACCCTTCTAGACTTTTTATCTAAGAAGATATTACGTCTGGTACACATTTTAACATAGTAGTTCTGCTGTAAAACAGAAAAAAAGAAGCACAAGTTTGTTCTGAGTTATACTGTAGAAACATGATGGCGTAACATGGTGGACTTGGTGGATCCTTCTGCAAATATAGACTTCTAAGGTAACAAAAACACAATAATTCTCATTTGTGTCTCTTTGCAATACATTTTAAATGTGTAAATTCTGTTCAAACAAGTAAAAAGTTATTTTGTTAAATAAGTTCAACTGTAAAACAGCATTACAACATATACAATATGGAAAAAATCTTACATCATTTACTTAGATATATTGTGCATCTGCATCTGCCAAAACACAAAAATGCTCATAATTTTAAACATTATTTTTATTAAGTTTTCTTTTAAAACACAACTAACTCATTTATAAATGTTCCTCTATTCCATTTCAACAGTCCAAATACAAATTGATGAACACAAGAAGAGAAAAATCGACAGTATGTACACAATAAACAACAACAGCACTCTGTGTTGTGGAGAAAGGTAAGGTAAAGTCAGTCAGAAATATTCAACTTCACATAATCAGTGGGTACCTTGAAAAGGTACTCATATAGAGTTGTATAAAAATAATAGTCAAGCCAATATGTGAGGACTACTTAAGCATGTTATGTACCTAGTACAAATTAAATAATGATGAAATAATAGTAAATATTGGCATTAGGACATAATGACTACACGTGTATTTATTTATAAATAAAACAAATATGTAAAAATCTATATGAAAGTAAACACAAGAGGAGAACATTATTAACAAGTGTGGGGTTAAAACGTAAGTCTTCGGTTCACATTGTTCAAAAACTCTAATCCTTCACTTTTCTGACTGAACCACCAGGGGGCAGCACAACCACAGATTTTCTCTACAGGTAGGGAACATAGGAACAAAAAGGAAACATGAGTGTGTCCACAGGCTGTTTTAACACTGATGATCAGGAATGACATGAGGAAAAACATCATCACACCTTCTGCAGACGATCATAGCCTCAGTGTGCTTCACATTTAATGCTCGTCATTTTGTCAAAAAGTTATTTTCCAGTAGTCTTCACACAACTACTTCAAACACTTTTCAATCAAGGAGTATTAGAGCCACATGAAGGATAAACAAATCTGATATTTTGAGAACAAAATATTATGATAATAAAGTTGTACTTGCATGAGAGCAAGCTGAACCAAATGCAACAGTGCGAGTCCAACAGCTGCTGTAATTTCTATTGAGACTTTACTGTTGTAATATGATTTATTTTCTTGAAATATTACTTTATTCTCATTTTTTGCATAATGTTATGACTTTTTCTCCAAAATTATCATTTTATTTTTTGAATATAGCAATTTTAATTCTTATACTGTTATAAGTTTATTCTCAAACTAGTTTTCTCCCTTCAGTGTGGTTCTAATACAAGTAAATGCAGCATATTGAAAGGCTGGAAAGGCTGTGTGCTACTATTGGCATTCATGGTGAGGTATGAAGAAAGAAAAAAAACAACATAAGTATATGTGGGGAAAAAAACTATTGGACCATGAGGACAGCACTTGGTTTGAAACAAACACAGGGAAAAGCATGTTGAATTTTTTCTTCAAAAAAACAAGGTGTTGCTTCCTGGTTTACAGAATCAAAATACTAACAAAAACATCTTTAAAATGCAGCCATTGTATTTGTCTCCTTCACATCACCAAAACAAAACATGAAGCAACAAACACTCAAGTATCGTACAAAAGGAAGGACACAAAACAGATAATGGTTAACTTCAACACTTCAACAACAGTGTTGCTGGTTAAGGTAGGAGTTCTCCATACAGAGAATGCTGGCTTGTGGAACTGGAGAGAGTTTCTGTGGAGTTAGCCAGCCAGCAGCTAACTTGTAGCTTCAGTTGAAAAATGTTTTAAACAGTTCTGTTTATGTTCAGAGAGGGCAAACCTGCCTTGGGTTTTACTGGGAAGGTTTGCAGCATTTTTTTCCCTTAAAAAAAAAACAAAAACAAACAAAAAACCCATAAACAACAAAGTCTACTAAGTCATACAAATAGATGAAAAACAGCTGTCCTTAAATAGACAGCACAAAGAGGAAGAAGATAAGAAGAAGATAGGGAAAAGCGGAGATCAATAAAAATGTGAAATTGGGGTAACACAAAAAATCCTCCCCAGCCAAAGTACAGATTGTCATTTCCCTTCCAACATGGGGATACTTTAGTTTAATAACAGCGATGTCAGCTGGGCTTTCTTTAGTGGTTTAGACCCTGCTTAGCAGAGTGGATCTATGGAGAGAGAAGAGGAACAGCAGCATAAGAGAACAGGAAGAACCAGAAAACACTCAGATACGTGCATGTTTCCAACAAGGCTAATGTGTCATCTATATGACAAAAAACATTCAAGTAGCATCAAAATACCAAGAATTTAAAACAAAAACACAGTCTGAGAGGTAAAAACCACTTTAGCAGACGGTCATTCTTTATTTTGGGAATAGTTTGTCAAATACAATATAGCTTGATGGATCTCCAAAAAACTTCAACCCAACAAGTAAATGACACATTCTAAAACTTTCTTGATGTAACAGAGCAGTGAATTTGAATGTGTTGTCTTCAGTGGAATCTGGGGGGGTGATTTAGGGCAGTTGGCCAGCAAACATGTTGAACTCTCGCTATTCCACTCAGCTGGAATAAAGTGACAGATCGTGTCACAGTGGAGGCGAGCTCAGGGGAAAGTAGCAAAGAGGGCTGGCAGCTAATTAGGAAATGTGACTGAAATCTGACAATCCACTCAGCACTGTGTCTGAGTGGATTCGCCCTGACTGGGCTTAACCCAACACTCACAGGGCTCTCTCACCTTTGACCACTGCCAGCAGATATGATTCATGCTTGTAGGTGGCTGATTTCGATGGTGTGGGGGAATTCTAGCAGCATGACATTGGCTTTGACAAATGTGTTGACGTCCAGAAATAGTTTTTTTTTTTTAAGCTTGTCTTGTGTTTTTTTCATGAGTTTCAAGTTAATATTTCAAGAATCTTTTTTTGTTTCATTAATTTTTTTTCCATTCATTTTGTTATGAAGTCAGTGTGATTTCTTCTTAAATGTTATTAATTCCTGCCACAAGGCATCTCTCAATTAAAACGGCAAATCAGGCCAATTGGCGTGCATTGGAGATCGACACTCTAACTCAACTTAATTACTCAGAGCATTTCACTAAGTGTAACTCAATAAAATAGTTTACAATTTCATTCACATCACGTTTAGTGACGTATATTATGTACATTAGGTAATTTTCTATTAGTGAAATAGCCAAAGTAATGTTGAATGTTAATGTTAACTTAGTAAAGAGGATATGACAAAATTGAAAGGATCACCATTAAAACAGATTTAAAGTGAAAAATTTTCACAGAATTTTCTGAATTTGAACATCATTAGTCAGTTAATGTAGGTTCACAAGTGACTAAGTTGCTGAAGTCCTCATCCATGATTTTATTACATCTCGGTTGGACTATTGTAATGCTCTTCTGTCGGGAATGCCCAAAAAAAGTTTCCGAGTCCTGCAGATGGTGCAAAATGGTCCAAAAATGCTGCAGCTCGGGTTCTAACTAGAGCCAGGAAATATGAACACATTACCCCAGTGTTGGCTTCTCTTCACTGGCTTCCATGTCAGGTTTGTGCTAATTTTAAGGTGCTTTTATTTACTTGTAAAATTTTAAATGGAGCAGCACCTTCTTATTTAACTGATCTGGTTAGATTGTATACGCCTTCTCGTGCCCTTCGCTCAAGGATCTGGCCTGCTGATTGTGCCTAAAGTCAGAAAAAAAGACTGTTGGTGAGCAAGCCTTTTCCTTCCATGCACCAACGCTTTGGAACAGTCTTCCTCTGGACATAAGGTAGGCATGCTCTGTGGATGTTTTTAAGGCAAAGCTCAAGGCCCACTTGTTTACTCTGTGCTATATGTCTTGATTTGTTTTAATATTTTTTAGTTTTATGTTTTATTGATTGTGATTGATTTTAGTACCTGTACAGCACTTTGATTGAAAGCACTTTACTAATAAAGTATTATTACTATTATTATTATTACTGGTTTTAGTAACTTTAGTTTTACTACAGAGTCTGGCTGCAGGTACATTTATTTACTCCTCTGTTTGTTTCTGTGTCAGTTTGTTTTTCAGGATTACACTAAATCGATTTAAAATTTTGATGAAACTGGGGTTGGGAGGGAAGGGCATGGACCAAGGGCAAACCCATTAACTTTCCTCCTTTTTCTAACTTCACAAGGTAGGGCATTTGATTCAGTTCCAGGACTGTGGGGCAGAGGTCTGCACTCTACTGAGTACAAATAACTAAGTAAAAATAACTAAAGCAGACTGGAGGGGAGAAGAACTTAATGGGGCTACCATTAATCACTAATGCAAACAAATTTTAGTTTTTCGAGCATGAATGCTAAACTTAAACTTCACTTAAACTTCAGCTTCCCAAATGTTAAGACTAGTCAAAACAACCCTGATCTGGAAAATCACAAGGGGCTTTTTTACCCAATATTTTGTTTACATTTTATATTTCTCTGTTCATTGAGACAATAATCAGCAAATTAATCAATTATCATTAGTTGATGCCCAATGTGATATCAGAAAAACACAGTTTGTTTTTTCATCTTTATATCTTTTAGTTGAGCACATATTTACTTTCTGTATGGATTTTAAATCTATTTAAAATTGAATTTAAAACATGACATCACTGGTAGCTATAGAAATGACAGATCTCATAAGAGCTGGATGACTCATTTTGTCTCTGTGGAAAAACAGAATGTCCGTGATTTCGTTTAAATCAAATTAAACTTCAGTGTGATGCTGAAGCAAGATAAAATGTACCTCTGTCAACAATCTGGGGTTTTTGCCAACAGACTTTCTCCCATCCATCTTCACACATACACAACACAGCGCTGCATCACACAACACTTTACATTTTTGTGTGTGTGCAGAGGCTATAACTGTGTAGAAATGACTGATGTCCTTTGTGTGTGTGTACAAAGTGATGGTATGACCAAGAAGAATGATGAGTGTATGTATGTTTAATCCATTTATTGAATAGTGTACAGATCTGTAATAGTGTGTGACCTACATCCCTCTGGGTCTGCGTGGTCAGCAGGGAGGAGGGTAGGGTTGAGGGGGTGACAGGTGTGATTGAAAGACTCCCAACCCCTCTGGGTGTGTGAGGTGGGGGGTTGATACACACCTCAGAGACTTCCATCTGTCCTTCTCCATGTTGTTTTCAGGACCTTCGCTCTCGTATGATGCCAGATACAAAGCTGCAGAGAGCAAACCAAAAACCATGATGAGCAGAAACAAACAAAACCTGAAAAATGACATGACAGAAAAGTAAACTCCAATATTAAAGCCACTGCAGTCATGTTTTAAGTTAATGAAGTTTGGATGGTTGCACCTTGTCAAATGTGATTTTGAGGCTTTTTGTCATACAGTTTTACAATCAATAATCCAATTCCAGAAATATTAGTGCACTATTGTTGGTTGTTTGTGTCTTTCTTGCATTCTTTTTTTTTTAATTTCTGTCGTGATTGGTTAAAAAAAACAAACAAACAACAAAGCAAATCTAGTGTAAAAATACAGGGACAAAAACAGATGACCTACTACATGTGCAGTCATTACAACTGCTTCCGGTTGTTTAATTGACTTACTCTAATTTAAAATAAATAAATAAATCACATTCTTGTTTGTTTGAAATCATGTCGCCTCAATCTCTAGGTGTGTGTGCGTGTGTGTGCCTACTTGTATCAGAACCACTGATGACTGAAAGTAATTGACTATTTGGGTTAAGTTTGCAGGCTTAACAGGTAACATTCAGTTATTTATGAATTGGAAAAGGGATCTGTCCTCTGTGGCTCTTCCTGAGATTTCTACCATTTTTTGAGCAGTTTTTCCTCACTCCAACCAAGGGACTAGGGACAGAGGGTGTTGTATATTGTATGGACTGTAAAGCCCTTTGAGGCGAATCTTTGATTTGTGATTTTGGGCTGTATAAATAAAATTTAATTGAATTGAATTAAGTTTAAAAGGTTTCATTTGACAGAGGCATTTTAACACCGAAAGACAAAGACCACCCTCCATCGCTAAAAATAGCTGTCTCTTGCGATACGCATGTGTGCCATTGGGACATTCAGAGGTTCTGTAGTGAATGTGGTTATGCTGTCACATTCTGCAGCATTGATTAATCATAGTTTCTTCCTTCTGAGTCAATAAATGAAAGATTAGATGCAGTCAAAAATTTATTTGGAAGTCTAAAATATCTACCGTAATTTCCGGACTATTGAGCGCACCTGAATATAAGCTGCACCAACGAAATTTAAAAAGAAAAAAAAATTGTACATATATAAGCCGCACTTGTCTATAAGCTGCAGGTGTCCACTTTGTAACATGAGATACCTACACAGAAAGACGGTACACAGAAAGATTTTTTTAATTTTTAAGTACCGTAAATAAATGCTTTTTTCCAAATAGCGCCTGTCCTGTAACACAGCAGTAACACGGCAGTAAAATGACAATAAAAGTGCAGTAACACAGCTGGTTAAAAAAATAACCATCCTCCCAGCAATAGGCCGTTAGCCTACCAATGTTCCAGCGGATATTAATTATTACATACCAACCCTCCTACAGCGTATCCACCATCTACACTACACACCAAAAGGCTCTGTGTGATATGTGTAACACACACCTTTGGCATGAACTGGAGTCAAACATTTCTGAGATATACCATTACCTGAGCACCACAAAGACAACAATATCATTCAGGTTATAAAAAAATTTGGACTTTAAATGAACCAGACTGAAAGTTGAGGTTCTCCTCAATCAAATCGAAATATGGCACTTGATGTTGACTGCTAGAAAAGGTTATAGAAAACACATAAATACAGGACAGTAAGGAGGGTTAAAGAAAGGTGCAATATGTAATATAGTTGTATTTGCGTATGCTTGTGTGTGTGCTGGGAGCTGGTCATTTGTTCATGTTAGTTGACTCCATTTCTAAGCTAATGGAAGCTAGTTTTGTACACATTTGCCATTGTAAATGAGTAAAAGAGAGGCATTGAGGCACTCAGGAGTGAGCATAAGGATTTTTGCAGAAAATTGGACCCAATTGCTCTACATAAAAATCAGTGTACAGGCTGTTATGATGGATGTAGACAGTTGGGAATGTGGTAATTTTTTAAGGTATAATACAATCTGTTTACACATTAGAAATAAATGAGTGATTAATACATGTACATTTATTCACATTACATATTGTATCTTTAATTTTAAGAATTTATGTAATTTAACATTCAGTTAGTACAGAATAACTCTTCCAACATTATAACACTGCAGTGGAGTGCATGTAGGATTTCTCAGTGTGTTTCAGTTATTTTTTACTGCCTTATTGTTAAAAATAAAGAAAGAAATAATTAATTACTCATTCATTCATTAATTCACTGATCTACTCACCATCTTCAGTGAACACTGGAGCTGTCAGGAGGTACTGCAGGATCTTGCGATCCTTCTCAAATGGACACTCAACTTTTTTCCAGGTCATGAACTCACTCACTTGTTTGGCAAGTTCCCAAAATTTCTGAAACCGAATAAAAATCAGACAAATTAAGGTCAAACTTTACACCAAATCAACATTTGGGGGCTGTAAGACATGTGACAATATGAAATTGAGATACTACAAATAAGCATCTAACTGTGAGAGGCTTCAATGGAACTTCCCACTAACACTTTATGGTTATACAGGGTAACTCCAAAATGTAATGTGCATCAGTGTATGAATGTCAATAGTCAACAGAGTTTCCCAGGATAGAAAGAATCCTAAAATAGTGTCTGCTTCAGAGGAGCTGTGACCAAAGGCCAGTGGACACACTGATGGACAGTGTGATTTTTTTTTCCATGGATACAACTATAAACTTTATACACTTAAGTTTTGCTTCCTTTTTTTAAAATGTATTTATTAATATTTTATTTCAGTACGACAGTACATATGCCATCATCACACATAACATCATCAACTGTCCAGTTTTCAAATAGAAACATGTACATAAGACGAACACTAACAAAAACCAACAAACAATCAAAAAAAAAAAAAAAAAGAAAAAGGTTGTGCCTTACATTTATGCTCTATATTTGTCCTCTCATTCTACCACTCAATCAGTATACTGGATTAGATCAGACCAGATCCGACACCTTACATTTATATAGACATCCCTTCTATTAATGTAAGAAAGGAGCCCCAGACTTGATTGAAAATATCTTCTCTCCCCATAACTCTGTATGTGACTCGCTCAAAAGTAGCCATTCTTGTCATCAGTTCAATCCATTCCTTGAAACAGCAGGGATTACATGACTTAAGTATTGCCATGTGTAGTGAATAGAGAAGTCACATGTGCAAGAAAAAAAAAGGAAAATTTACTGAAATTCAGTTTACCTCAAAGTTTACATGTCCATTCTGCAGCCTGTTAGCACAGCCCTCATTCAGGAAGTAGATGTCTTTTATGAGCAAGCTGAAAAAAGGAATGACAATCTGCAAAACAACAGAAAGCGAAAGCAATTTCATTAAGATATCTGAACACCAGTTCAAAAGGAAACAAACCACAATTGACAAAGAGAATCTTTCATAGCATTTGCAGAGAAAAGGTATGGGCACACTATTGTTCTGCCACATGTGGGCAGGTTTCATTTTCATAACACAAAAATAACTGAAGAGAGAGCTGTAGTAATATTATTAAACTAAAAAAATACCCATGATGAATTCCTCTGACTGAAAATGGGGAAGTGAGACCACAGACAATAGAATGAGTTTCACGGAATTCCCCTTTAAAGTCCCTAAAATTATTTTTTTTTTTACCACCCTCATAGTATACAATGATTCAGGTCAGTGGATATGTGGCTGGTTGTTGATAGAGAGCAGGGCGGTGAACACAAACTACACTCCAAATCTGGTCATTTTTTTAAGAATTCTAGTCAAAATGTTTTTCTTCACATCAGAAAGAAAAGCTGCTATGTCCGATATATACACATCACTTTTGCTCCTCAGTGACAAATCCTGCAGTCTCACACAATGACCCTCTAAAGAAAATTCTGTTTGCTACTTCTTTCCTGACCCTCCAAACACCTCTCCACTCAAGGATGATCAAACATTTATGATAATAGAGCTTTTTAGGACAAGAAAGGGAGGAGAAGCAGATAAATATTCACATCCAACAAGTCATATTTGTCGCCTCCTGTTTATAATTCAGTCAAGATAAGTGAAACTAAAAAAAAACTTGAACAATTATTTTTAAAATGTCATTAGTTTTTGTTTATATTTAGTCTTTCAGCCTGGTTTTTGATTTCAGCTAAGTTTTAGTTAGCTTTACGTATAAATGATCAAAACATATTTTTTTCCTGACAACCAGCTATACCAGGGGTGTAGCTACGGCCTGTGTGCCAACTGCGGCCTGCGATCCATTTTTTAATTGGCCCACAGCAAATTCTAAAAATATACTGGAATATGGCCCGCACATGAAACTTGGCTTGGGGGTATTGCATTTCTTGGTTTTAACTTGAGGTGGAGCTACTGAGTTGAACTGAGTAGCCACAGATACTGCACAGTTGTTAATTTTTTTTGCGGGGATTTGACAATAACTTTTGCATTACAGAGGAGCTGCTTGATCTCAGCAGTCTAAAGACCACAACAACGGGTAAAGACATTTCTGAAGCTGTGTCAAATGCAATTGACAAGACAGGACTTTAATGGGTCAAGCTGTGTTTAGTTACAACAGATGGGGCTCTAGCTATGACAGGCAAGAGCAAAGGAACAGCCTCTATGGTGTGCACCAAGGTACAGGAGAGTGGAGGTGAGGCTGTTAAAATGCACTGTATCATCCACCAAAAAACACTCTGTGCCAAGACCGTCCAGCTTAATGATGTGATGAACACTGTTGTCAAAATGGTGAACATAATTCGAGCGCAAGGACTCTACCACAGAGAATTTCAAACTTTCTTAACCAATGTTGATGCTGAATATGGGGACCTGCTCTACCATTCAGAAGTGCGCTGGCTCCGTGCTTTGGCAGTTTTATTCTCTGAGATCAGAGATCGATCAGTTTTTGAAAGAAAAAGACCGACCTCTTCACGAGCTGAGTGACCCTCTGTGGTTGGCAGACCTGGTGTTTTTAGTTGATCTCACTGATCACCTCAACAAAAACCTATAAGGCAAAGACCAATTTGTACTGCAGCTTTATGCGCACATGAGAGCATTCTGTGTGAAGCTCCGACTCTTTGAGGCACAGTTACACACCATCAATGTTGCACACTTCCCAACTCTGTCCGAAATCAAATCTGTGTTTCCAAAGGCCGATCTCTCTGATAAAAAGGAGAAATATGTGTCTGTGATCACATCTCTCATGACTCCACGATTTTTCTGCCATTGAGAGTAAAATCAAGCTGTTCGCGACTCCCTTCCTGAAAAATGCAGAAGAAGTGGAAGAGAGTCTGCAATTTGAACCAGAAATGCAGTGTGATGATTCTCTGAAGAATCAACATCAGCTTCTCTCCTTACCTTACTTCTACTGGAGCTTGGAAGAAGCCAAGTTTCCTCTGATGAGACGGCTCGCAAAAAGAATGATGAGTCTGTTTGGCTCAACATACATATGTGAGTAAAAATGTTCTCTGGTCATTTTGGTTCTCAATCTGCTTTTGTTCAGCATCATCAATGACCATCTCTGTGACATCCTTCACATCTCAATCACCAAACTGACTCCCGACCTGCCAGCTATGATACAGGCCAAAGCACAACTTCATTGTTCCCACTGAGTGCAACCCTGTTCCCGTTATAGGTGAGTTCAAAATATATTACACATTCCATGTGTTATTAAGCCCTATTACTTAATAATAATTTTATGTTGATAGCATTTATAAAACAAATATTAGTTAATCTGTTAAAAAGCCAATAACAAGCTTGAAATATATAATATATAATTAATTTTTTTATCCCCACCCCCTCCTCATACGGGTCTGTCAAGGAGGACCACCATCCAGAAGCAATCAGAGGCAGCTGTTTTGAGATTTGAGTTTATCTGTACTTATACAACTAATGCTAATAAGTTTGCTTACACATTCCGCTAATTTGACTTAATTTGAAACTAAGACTTAGATTTACTCTTAGGTTCCATTAAGTATAATAACCCTGCTAATAACTACACATCAGTAAAGTCAGAAAGTCTGCAGGAGCAGCATGAAGGCTGCAAAGGACACTGGCCTGCTTACATGTATGATCTGAAGACTACTTGCTCATGTATGTTCTGCTTTGAGTAAAAAAAATGGCCAGCAGGAGCAGAGAGGTAATGAAAAGTAATTTTCACAGCTGGACAAACAGGGACATGGGACTGCTACCAAAAATGACACCACGTCTGCGAATTCTTACAAAACTAGATTACTATTAAAAGATAACAGTTTCAAAAATTAAATTGTAATTAGTAGTGATTCTTTAGTTGATACATTTGCAGGGTTGATCAATATTAGGACAAAGACAGAAACAATTTGTCTTTTTTTATTTAATTGATTGATCAGTTCTGCATTAAGCCATTAGTTGGCTAATGGCCTTAAGCAGAACTTCCACTGTTATTTAACAGATTTAAGAGTAAGTTTACTTCAACGAGGGACAATTACTTCCACTAAAGCTTTGATTAGTAGCAAAAGGACCTAAAGTGGAAAACCTGAACAATTTTGTGATGTTCTCTTTTTGTAAATCAGTGAATCAGGACTGAAATGCAGCACAAATGTTGCCTTTGTTGAACCTTCCACAAAGTCAACTGCATTGTGGATGCCTGAAGGAGATCATAAACAACCTCCTGTCCCTCCCTAAGCAGAGAGGTCACAAGAGCAAAAACATACCAGACTTCTTGGGAACTTTCCGTTTCATGACCCTGACCTTTTGTCCGAGTCTGTTTGTATATCCAAGTGGGGCTTCTCCTCAAAAACTGACAGTATGTTCTGTCCCATAGAAAACAGATTTATTCCACATGTGATGACACAAGGAGAGGAAAACAGCTTAAGTCCGGCAACCCACAAATATGACTATGGTTCAAAGACGGTCCAGGCAGGCAAATTAAGAAGCAGCAGAGAACACTATGTGATCTGGCAGATGGCCATGTTTTCTTCCTCTGCTTTCTTGTAGAGAACATACCATGCATGATGAGGAGGAAACTAAGACCCTCGCCATGACACAACCCACTTAGAAGTCGAGATACCCTGTTATGCAACCTCCGTCAAAGTCCACTTGACTTGTCTCTTGATGGGAACACATATGATAGTGCTGTGGATTGTGTCCTTGTTTTGCCTGAACATCAACAAATCCCTTCAAGTCTGATGTCACTGATCCTGAAACTAAAGGCTGGGTGATAACCATCTAAACTTTTACATAACTGTAATCAGTTCAGTGCAGAGGAAGTGCAATCTGCATCAGTAAACACAGTGTTCAAGCTGGACAAGTGGTCAGAAGGCTTAAACTTGCACTGAAATTCCATTTTATTATCTCTGACACATCTGTCAAGATGTCTTTAGCAAGACACCACAGCCTCAGTTATTCACTTGATGTGAAATACAGTACAATGTAAGAAATGTAAACCAGAGTTTGGAGAGCAGATGTTTCAAACTTATAGGGTGTATACAACTCTAGGCGGCTAGTTATGTTACTACTGCAGTAACCTTCAGGTTAGGCATCCAGGGCTGAAAAACGACTGCCAAATTGGACTGATACCGACGAGACCAGGGGTGGGCAATGAATTTTCCCGAAGGGGCCACATAAGAAGTTGGGACTGTTTCAGAGGGCCGGACCAATAGACTGAACTCAATCCTGCTCAATATGAATTATATACAGTATCTTTATAAAAAAGCAGTAAATGTAATGATTTGATTCATTGTTACTGGTGTTACAATTAGACTATGACTTACAAATGAAAACATTATATATTATATATATATATATTATATATATAACTGTTTTTGGTTGGGTTTTTTCCCCCCAATCATAACCAATGATGTACTGATTTTTTTTTTTTTTAAGAGTTTATATTAGAAATAAGAAAAATAGAAAAAAAAAAAATACTCCTGACTGTTGTTTGTGTTTGTAGTCCAGGCCTCACCTTCTCTCTGCTGCTGTTGGCAGTAATCGACCGCTGCGTGGCTCCTCTCAGTGCTGTTCTGTAGTTGTAGAAATTGCTTGAAGGATCCATCTGGTGCTATAGAAACAAAAATGCAAAAGGTTTCATTAGATAGTTTACTTAGATTTGGTTTACATAAAAGAAGCACACCCTTGAAATTAAACTTCCCTTCCTTAATGAATCCCTAATGAGTACAGTAGACTTTTAGCCTGAAACCCTTAATGTTAACCTTCAGTGTCATTTGGGGGTAGAGTTGTGAAGTGATGCTGGTGTATCAAGACTGTGACCTGAAACAGCAGCAGAGGAGCAAATTAATTCCACACAGACTCAGTAGGAGCCTCACACGGTCAAAACAGAGTCAAAGGAAAAAATTAAGGAGGTGAGGTGTTTGACTGACACACCGGAGAAAAAAGATGAACTCCAGTGAGACATGAAGGGAACCTGCAGCACTGAGTCTTTGAAAGTTTTAGGTTCCCATAGAGGGTCCCAGCCCGACCTCAGATCTCCTCTTTCAAAGCTTTCACTGTTGGGCTCAATGAGGCTCAGTGAACTCCTTCACATACACTGTCTGGGGCTTCCATAAGTGTCTGATCACATGTCAACACAGAGTATCCTGCCTCCTGTCACCGTTTCCTCCACCACCTGCATTTGTCCCTCTGGACTTCAGTTCAACACGCTGCAATTGACTTTGGTTGATTTCTGACACCTTGCTACAAGTGCACCTTGGCAAATTTAATACATGAAATCAGTTTACAAGTATTTCCAAATGTCAATTTTAACAAAACTTCCCTTCCTCTCCCTCTCAGATCCATTCATTAGCATTGTGCTCATCTGTGTTTGTCATACACTTTCCCAAACAATGCAGTTACAGTACTTCTACACCATGGTTAGTCATCAGTGATGCACAGAGCAACATTAGCATGTGTGTGGTGTAGGTTGGATGGATAAACTACAAAAAAATTATAGAAATATTCAAAAGTTTAGATGTTAAGTGAAATAAACTCACTAGCCTAGTGACTTGCACTAGAATGTCCAATCAAATGGTTACTAAGTAGAGTCTTCCTGTGGTTTGCAGGGCACAAAATGACTACTTGGCTGAAGAGAAAGTTAAATTGGAGGGGTGTGAAGCCTGCACCCCTAAACCTTAATCCTAACCGTAACCCTATCCCTAACACCCCGAAGTTCCATAAAAATGGTGGATGTTATGTTTGAATCTTTTTTCACAAAATTTTCTACCTTATGCATTTCTTGTCACACCATAGCGTTGATCATAACAATCAATATCACAGCTTGACAGTTTACACTTAACCCAGTACATATAATAATCACATACAAAAACAAAATACAAATAGACAAACAAAAAAAACAAAGGTGGATGTTAAAAGGGTAATTGCATCCATAAATCCTAAATATCAGCATCTAGGGATAGACATCGTTAGGATTTTATCGATACTGGTAAGGGTACCACTTATCGATACCGATACTTCTTGCTATAATTTGGTGCAAAATATAAAGACATGACATGAAAAGATGGTCGTCATTGCCCCCCTTTATGACCATTTTATTTTAGCCTTTAGCCTAGAGGGTTCCAGATCTGAGAGCTGCATCAAACAGACCCATTTCTGTCATTGTAATAAACACAGACTCACACAGAACACATGTTGGCTTGATGACTTACTGCTGATTGTCTGATGTCAAATTTATCTGGGGAAATAACATTGATGTTATTCAAAAAGCAAGCATTATTAACGTTACCGAGTTTGTTTGGTAGCTGCTAAACGCACTGTAAAAGTAAACATTGGGAGCTGCAGCTGTCGTGGATTTAGAGGGTGCTGGTTCAGGGTCTGGCTCGGGTGTATATTTGTTGTGTATCTGACAGTTTAAACACCGGCGGTGATGTGCTTGTGTAAAATGTTGTTTGTGTGGTTAGTTTCATCTTCATCGCTGGGCATTCTACCTTAGCAGCACCTCCCAAATTCGTCCCCAAATTAATTTACATCCTCACTACATGGTTAACTAAGACTCTGCTCACCACAATATTTTCAGCTCATTAAAGACTATAGTGAAACAAAACAGACTATGGCGGTGTGCCACAACGTAAATACCGATAGTGGTACCATTTGTCCTGAGGCTTATTGGTACTCAGGTACTGACCCAATTAGGTACCGGTACCAAAAATTACCGGTACCTAATTGGGTACTCGGTACCCACTGCTATCAGCATCCATATTTTCACATTTTCATGGTGGAGCATGGAGTACAAAGGGGCAAATGTGTTTCCAATACAAAATCTAGCAAAAATAACTGCATTAGACATTACAAATTTACAAACTTACTTCCAAGATGTCAAACTTGGCTGTCTTGACTTTGCTCCATGTCTTCTTGAGTCGAGACACTGGACTAATGTTCATCCCAGCTGCAAGATAGACACACACAGAGTATACAATGAGAGAGGTATCACACAATCCAAACAGCATCACATTAACACATGACATTTTTCCATTCAGTCAGACAGACCCCCTCCACTCCAACCCCCTCCACCTCCAATTCTTTCTTTGTAATGTTTCTTCTGATGCAGTGAGGCTGCAGGAACAATGGAGTTAACACGCCTCGTTTCCCCTCCCAGCATTCTGCTTCCCATATGGTAATCCTCTGTGTCAATCCTCAGGCAGCACAGCACAACAACACAAAACAACCAAAAGAGCTCACATCCATTGACATAAAATATAAAACTCAAAACCATTCAAACCTCTCCAGAGACACTTTGATTCATATTGGCCCCATGGTGGTGTCACATAAAACCCAAACTGCGACCATGTGTCAGAATGAGTCCTGCTTGTTAAACGGCTCTATTTACTCACAAAGACTCCACTGTGACTGTGGGGACAGGTGTTGGCTGTAGAAACCGCTCCACTGGGACACACGCTCTGCTTTATGTGAACATTAAAACACTGCTGACATCTTCATTACAGCACCAACACAGAGTTGAAAACACCTCAACAGGACCCTCCTTTCCTTTTACAAAGTCAGTTACAGCTACAACAAACTCAAAAGAGAATTGATTTCTTAAGCAAGGTGTAGAGTGTAAATTGATCTAATCTGCAATATGAGACATTTTCTCACTTTGACAACTTTTCAAAATTAGTAAAAACACCAAACTTGCTGCTTATGCATGAGCTCCTGAGAGCCTTTCGTCTCACAAATGTATCTACACCTTGCTAACAACAATTTTTAAAATGTGAGGCTCTTGTGTTTGACTATATCATCTACACTTTATTGGCCACACTTAATTTTTCTTTCGGGGCTCTTGTGCTCACACATTAACACAAAGAAGAAGACTATTTGAGTGGCTTGAAGCAAAGAAACATTTTGGGGGCTGGAAATTTGGATAAGAATACTAAAAGACCGGTGCTTGCCTCTGCTTTATTTCCACTCTCTGTGCCAATCTGCAGCAAGGCCCCAAACACAAGTGCAACAATGGAGCTGCTCACTGGCCAACAATAACAAACAATGGTCAATGAAGGTTTTACAATAAAATTGACATAGAGACCAGAAACATCTCAGACACTTTAGAGACCTCACTGGATGCTAAGTAGTGGAATTTCGGTACTTGCGAGGGAGAGGGAATCTGGTCAGCCTCACAGACCAAGGGGGAGCATCTGAATGTCCAGAGCAGACAGAGAGGCAGGGGGAGGCAGCTGGACAACAAACTATCCAGGCAGATGGTCAGCACTGACCAGAGAGTGTGAACAGAGCAGGGAGGAGGGCTGATGGGATCATGAGGGGAGGAGACAGAGGAGAGGATATTGGAGTGCCAGCTGTCCTCTGGGTTTCTCCCATGAGAGAAAGAGAGAGGCAGAAATCCGTCAGCACCAGCCTCGTCTCTGGGGAACCACCATGGTCATGCAGTATATGTTAATGTAGTTAAAGGTTGGCTTTAATCATATTATGAATAAAACCATTTTCATATCTACCTTTGGCAGAATTTGAGATATCTGAGTGCCATTTAAGAATAAGACAAAAGGATTTTAAAAAAAGGAAATCCTTTAAAGGATTTTGAAATTGTTTATAATGTGGAATAAATCAAAAAGGTCTGTCTGTCTCAATGAACTAGATTGCAATACTTTACAATGCATTAACAATTCAGGCAGTTTTTGGCATGAAAAACGCATTCTTCAACATCTATACAATTTCAGCTTAACACATCACAACCATAGACTGTATATAATGATGGATGTCACAATGTTGTTTCTTCCCACTGTGTACAAATGAAGCCAAGGTCCTGCAGTCACAGGAACATCTTGCTTGTATGATGCAATTTAGGGTCAACACGTGGCTTCACTTTTCCATACTAGCATGAAGCAACATCAGGTCATCTATCTTATGTTTAATTTTTTTATCTGGACTGCGAGGAGAGAGCTGCAGAAGGAAGGTGTGTATTTTCAAATTTTGGTATTTTACTGGCTCCTGTAGCTTTAACTTATAGTAATGTAGATCCTTTAAAAAACACTTCATTACAAACATCATTTATTGTAAGGTTTAAAGTACCCATAGTGCTTTGCAGCTGCATTTGTTTTTTGCAACTACATAACTTATGCATCATTGCTAGAAAGCTGTGAGAAAAGCTGTGATTTCCTTCCCTCAACAAATTCTATCAAGACAATTATGTGCATGAACTGCTGCAGTGTCTTATGATATCATTAGACTGAAGCACATTACGCAACTTGGAAATGAAGCGGAACAAAGTCATGAGATGTTATAGCTACAGGGGTATTTCCATTTCCATGGTACAAATTGTCTCTGAACAACAAATTGCATTTTCTACACTGATTGGATTTACTGATCACCACAAGAAAATGCTCTATGTGCAGGAGCGTGGATCAGAGGGAACAAGTACAGAGACTGAGTTCAACTGAGGCTGCCATTTAAAAATATGACCCTTGTTAATATTATCTTTTACTTTTGCCATTTATCAGTGACATTTCAGACTTAATCAGTTGAGTTTGATGGAGTTAAGGCTTTGGACAGAAATCCTTCAGGTTACAAGTTACTATCTTGTCCAACTTCCTGGCTAATACCAGTAAGACTACCTCTGGGATTATCTGTAAATACATAAGGATGTACAAACATACTGTAAATAAAAAAAATGAGTAACTACTCACAAATGATGGCCATGAGGGAGTTGAAGTTGCCGATGTTGAAGCATTCACGTGCCACGTCGATGAAGAACTCGATGACCCGTGCTCTATGCTTCTTCTTCACATGCTGTTGACAAAATGGAAAACATTGCATCAGCCCTCAGGATAACACCACTGTATGGGAAATGTGTTTATAGGAAACTGCCATTATCATGAAGCTCATAAAATGTAATGCATACACTGTGGGCAAAATGTGATCCTGATGTCCACTGACCAAACATCTTAGGATAGTCCAGTTTTGGTTTGCTATGTGAATGAAAGCTCTGCCTTATCACATTTTGTTAATTTATTGAACCAAATACCATAAATTCTTTTTATGCATTTTTATTAGAAAATCAAAAAGGAATCAAACCGGTGACCGGCGAATTTGCACCCATGTAGTACGTTCCCTAACCTATAAAGGTAATTAAATAGAACTTCCTGAAGCAGGGGCTTAAATTTTGGAATGTTCTAGATGGCACTATTTTGGCATACCCAAATTCCTATTCCTCTAAAATGTAAAATATTTTGCCACTTCTGATACATATGCGAAGTTTTGTGATTTTCAATTATGTTTAGCCCCTCTACAGTTTGAAGGAGGCTAGCCTAAAGAAGCCCTGCCTTTCCTTTGCCTCCATCTGTATCAGTGTTTCCCAAACTTTCTGAGGATCCACCACAAACAATTGTGACCCAATTCACTACAAGCATTGTATACATCTATGGTGAACTGACTTGCATTTATATAGTGCTTTTCTACCCTATTGTCTCAAAGCACTTTACAATGTGTCTCGTTCACCCATTTGCACACATTAACACATCGGTGGCACAGCCTCTGAGAGCAACAATCTAGCAAATTTGTGAATAAATTAATATTTCTGACCATTTTTGCTGCCATTAACACATCGCCATAGAGAATAGGTAAATTAGCTAAGAGATATACACTTTATACATTACAATTTCATTTTATGTTAATGATAAAATGAAATGGATTTAGGAGAAGTGAACAGGCTCCCGCCTTTGCACACTAGCCTTTATATTGGATTTAATGTTATAGGTACAATTATCAGAACAATTTGAACATCCAAATCTAAATTTATTTGATGACACAAAAAAAATCTCCTGAGTATGGATGATCTATATGACTCACCATGCAGATCTCTGTAGCCACCAGGTAACTGAGTCTGTTGAACCATTCAACATAGGCTTCCAGGTTGCTGGCCTTCTTGTGATCACTGAAGCAACTCTGCAACAAAAACATCAGATTTTCATTTAGGTTATGGTTAAGATATGCTGAACAGGCAAAATAAAGCTCATATTTGCCATCTTTTCCTTCCGAGTCAATGCATCACTGAGCATGAAAAATTAAGTCTTGGTCACATGGACCTGTGTAGCCAATCAGGCTCTGCTTCATTCTCCTTTTATAAACACAATTGTGTTGCTCTGGTATTCTCATTATGCAGGCTACTCATTTGTGTGGATTCCTCTTGATCCAATTCCACACATTCCTTTGGTCTTACACCACACACCTCCACGTAGTGTGTCCCACCCATAGACATTTAAAACACACACACACACACACACACACACACACTTCTGTCTTTGTCAAGTGGATTGTTGGGGTACAGGCGGGGTAGTCTGAGGTACAAAGGCAGCCTTAACCCCCTCGTCACCTCTCTTCCAAAAAAACGACTGTTGCCTAGCAGCCAAACGCCAGACAAGAGAATCCACCCCCAGACACACACACTCACAAACAAATCCTTGGCAGCTGTGGTTGCTAGGAGATGAGGTGCAGGCATGCCCATCTAATCCAGACACTGGAGTGATTTGAGAAAACTGTCGCTTAGGTGTGTCTATGTGTGTCTTGAGTGTGTGTACATCTGTGTAGAGTGGATATTTGGTCTGCTGCTACAGGTTGTCTGGAGATTATCTGCCCTGCCCTCACTCAGAGCCCAGTCACTGTGTTGTGTAAACTTAACATCTGTCTGGAGAAGAAACTAGGCTGACTCACATGAAACACACCAGATGGACAGGAATCACATCTCACACACAGCAGCTTAGCCAAAAGATGATTGCATAACCTCTGTATATGTGTCTCTTATCGGGTGATTTATTCTTAGAAAAGCACACAGATGTTACCTTATCATTGTCTAGAGGATCTTTCTGGACGAAGGCCTGGACAAATTCTTCAGGTCCAATGTAACTCAGTCTCTCCTGAAAAGGAAGAAAAGAAAAATCACACACTAGATATTTGGGCCCCTGACCCAAATACAACTGGAAGTTTACAAGTTTACAAAGGCATCCATCCATTATCTTCCACTTTATCCGGGGCCGGGTCACGGGGGCAGCAGTCTAAGCAGGGAGGTCCAGACTTCCCTCACCCCAGACTACTCCTCCAGCTCTTCCAGTGGGACCCCAAGGCGTTCCCAGGCCAGCCAAGACACATAGTCCCTCCAGCGTGTTCCAGGTCTACCCCAAGGCCTCCTCCCGGTGGGACATGCCTGGAACACCTCTCGAGGGAGTCATCCCAAAGATGTCCAAGCCACCTCAACTGGTTCCTCTCGATGTGGAGAAGTAGCGGCTCTACTCAGAGCTCCTCCCTGGTGACTGAGCTCCTCACCTGATCTTGTAGGGTGCGCCCAGCCACCCTGTGGAGGAAACTCATTT
>JAPQRN010000027.1:10716708-10732931 GCA_037367275.1 Coranthus polyacanthus
AACTAGCACACATCCTGACATGCTGTTCGATTCTCCACCCCACCTTTTCTAAGGAAGCAGCTCCTCTTAGGAAGTATTGCCACTCTGCCTCAGAGATCTCACTACGCTGCCTCATGATCTCGACACACAACATGAAGCTGTATATAAGCTTGTGCTGCTCGAAGAGGCCACGGGACACGTTGATGTAGGAGTTGAGCAGGATCTGGTCCAGCAGGATCTGGAGACGCGTCTCTAACACGCTGCTCTTTTCTGATGTCTCAATGGTGGAGTTGAACAGCTGGAGGTTGGGAGAAACAGAAATGGAAATAATGCAAGAGGTATTCAACAAGGAGAAAAGAAACAGGATGTTACAAAGGGACTTCAAACCATATTTTATACTGCGTTCTTGACAAAAGCTTAAGAAACTCAAATGGAGATTTCCGTGGCTTCTAAATGTAGTCTGGTTCTTCTCTCTTACCTGTTTAAAGTATTTGAGTGAGAACTGGTACATAGGATCGATCTCAGAGAGACTGGCCACAACAAAGTACAACACAGAACCCCTTGTGGCCACGGGTCGGTATCGTTCCCTTGCTGTGTTGATCATCAGCTCAGTGGCCTCTGCTTCCTCCAGACGATGCTTTATAGCCTCTGACGTCACCTGGGGAATAGTGATAACAAAGGTAAGAAAATAAAGAGGAAAACAGCAGTAATACAAGAAAAGAAGAGATGTGGGGCAGAAAAGAAAGGAAAAATAACAGTACAGCAGGAAAATATTAAAAATAGATGAAAATGATTTGTGAACATGATGGCAGATGATGCCACATTCTTCATTCTAACGTTACAGAACAAGACACACTTCTCTATGAGCAAGATTTACCTTTGACTCCTGGAGGGTCTGAACTAGCTCCTCGTTGTCAAGTATATTCCCCTCGGAGGTGAAGAGAAGTTTAAGAATCCGATCTTCAATGTCTTTCAACTGGTTGCGATCTTTGTTGATGCGCACAATCAGTTCATTTCTCTGTTCCTCAAGGTGAGGACTCTCCAGGCGTACCACATCACTGCAGAGAGGAAGATTTGAGGAAAGAAAAAAGTGCAACCTAATATTATTTTCAAAGTGCAAGTGCACATTAGAAGTTATATATTATAGTGGTTTGAATTTATGTTTTGAATAGTGTGCAATATCAAATTTTTCAGACGTGTCTGTTACTGATATGTACCTGAGCAGTTGGTCCTCCAAGCCAGACTTAGTCACAGTGAAATTGATGACTGTAACTTTGATACACACCTGAAAGACACACAGACAATTAAGGATACAACACACCATGTCAGACTGTGAGCAGAATACATTCAACTTCTGAGCACCTGTTATCGACATTCATTAATATAACCTTTTTATTTGAAAAATTACTTTAACTGCCATGTCACAAGACATAGTTCTTGTTAGTAACAGCTGATATCCATAGAAAGTTAACTTTTAAACATCTTTATGTGTTCAAGTTACAGCATTGTGCCTGGATGAACTTTAAATTGCATTAATATTGGAGTAAAAGCTTCCTGGGCTGGTGCTGAATGAAAGGGCACTGCACAGTGGGTGGTAGGTGGCTATATCTTTTCACAATGCCTGAAAACCAACCATAGTCAATGCCATTTATTGATCCTGTGCACTAATTGTTCCAGCGGGCACCATGCTCTGATGGCAGTAGGGTGTTAAGATTGCTGTGCTGAATTTCTAGTTAACAAATATCATGTGTGCCTTTTATATTGAGCTACACTGAGCTGATGAAACAAACATGAACAAATATGCATAAATTCTTAGTTTAAAACAACCAGAAGTTCTACATACTTACCTCTGGCAGATAATGTGGGTTGGCCATTTTAGTGGTCATATAAAATCTGAAGTTTTGGTCATAGTCAATATCTGAGTCTCCGAGTCGGATCAATGTTCGTCCACCAGCTACAAATGTCTGCTTTAGCAAAACAGGCTCCAAAGCTGGATCCAGGCTCTCCTTCAGCTGCACACAAATATAAATATGGAAATATAAAAATGACAAAAATTAACTACCTTAACAATATCTCATATCTTCCCATTCATATCCTGTGGAAGCCATACATCCCCTCTTCATGATCAAACTATTGATTGACTATTGATGTCATGGGTATGAGTGGTGTGTTCTAACCTCTTCCAGCAGTACAGGCATGCCCATGCAGATGCAATTCTCTAGGGTACGGAGAAAACCTGGGTCTGTCAGCTTGATCACTTTTAAACCATGCTTGGCTTCCTTGGAGCGGATCCACCTGTTTGCCTAAAGGTGAAAGAAACAACTTTTATCTAATGTGATAAAAGAGACAGACTGCCTGTGTACAAACTTTGAGTGCAAACGCCTAATGCAACAAAATACAAAGGGAGGCTGAATCAATTATTGCACTGACATTAAGAGATGTGACTACTATTATATAGTCAAGTTCAGAAATCCTCAAAAGAAAGCTGCAGAACGTCTGTGTAACTGATATCTGCTTCTCTGTCTGTCTGTCTGTGTACACAACATAGCAGAGCAGCTGGATTCACAAATAAGAGTTAAAGGGAAAACAAAAAGAGCACAAACATGACAGGATATTAGACTTGTCAGTGTGCAAGACAGGGAGCAGGCAGCTACACAGAGGACAATGAGCCTTTGACAATATTTTCATGCCCATATGTGTATAAGTCTGAGTGAATCCTAATTTGCTAGTTTACCTGATCCTGGGGGTCAATCATAAGAGGCCAGCGTCGGCCCTCAGTCACCAGGATCCCATTTTCTGTAGAGACAGTGTCACGAGGCAGGCCTTCTGTGTTCCACTGGCGGATGACATATGGGTCACCCAGAATTTTGATCAGGCTGAAGCTGGAACTGATTGGAATGTCCAGCTCTTGGCACTGTTTTATCCACTGGTCAATTAGCTGAGGAAAAGAGGCGCACACATGCCAAGAGGCACAATCTCTAATGTATATTTTTTTAAAATACCTTTCTTCTTCTCATAGGTTTTTTCCTATGTTTAAATGATGTAGAATCTAATTCCATGCACTGCTAATACATTATATATTCTGGCCTTACTGAGAAGTCCAATTAAAGACACCACTGGGCCCAATTCATGTGTAATGCACAAAGCAAAATTAAAGGAAGAAATGAAGTGTATTAATTGAGAGTCTATAGAACACCATACTACCTACCAGCTGTCTATAGTGGGAAGTAAATGCTCCATAGTAGGCCACACAGGCAGCTGCAATGAAGACATTCCCTACAGTGTCGATGATCTCTTGCTCAAACTGGCCAACACTTTGGTCCCAGCGTACCTGCTCATCACCTAGAGCAGATGTTAGCTTCCCTGCTCTGGTTAACCGAGCCTGTGTCAGAGCCATGGTGTTGACTTTGAAGAAGGAAAAGGGGATCACAAAGAGAGTGAGAGACTGATACCAATACTAAGGTAAACACTAAAAAACTCCTTTCTTCGATTTCTATTGATAATGCAACTTTCTTTATTTTATGTAAACTTTCTGGTGTAATTTAATGTATCTGTGCAGATTTCCATACAACTGAAACATTTAAATAAAAATATACAGGAGCTGGACAACTTTTATATAAAGTCAGAGTTGCAACCCTCACCCAGTTCCTCCTTCTCCTTTACACTGTTGTCATACTGCTCCTGTAGGACCTTGATCTGATTCTCTACTTCCTGAAGCTTCTCCTGCTTCTCCCTCAGAGTTGCCATAGTCGCATCCAGTTCTTCCTGCATGTGTTAGCATTCAGGGAATTACCATTATTTAACAATTTACCCAATAATGGATCCATCTTTTAATTTCATTAGCTTCAAAGTATGCAGAACAGTCCTCTTTGGAACTAATATGAAATCAAGAATGGATTGACTTATAGTAAATCAATGCTTTAGTTGTAATAGAATTGATTAAGACTAATACAATGCTGAGATGTTTAAGCAAGAGGAGGATACACATGTGTAATGAACCATCAACAAAATATAAATTGTGCTTGCATACAGTTGCATAAATGTGTATAGTGCTCTCTACATTACGGACCTGCGCCATGGCCAGTTTTTCTCTTTTGGGGCCAACATCTTTGAGGACTTTGGAATAAAGATCCATGGCTCTGACCCACATGCACATTGATGTACAGGCTTTGGATCCTTTCTCCACCTAGGAAAATGATTTACACAAAGTCAAACATACCCTATCACTTTCAAAACTGTTTCAACAACAACTGTTAAACAACTGTTTACTCTAACCCCTGTTCCAAAATATGTGAGTGTTATGATATGATATGAAATCCAAACAGACCTTTTCAGGTATGAAATCTGGATTGTTGATGTACTTCTGCAGTTTCAGCAGGATCTGTGGCTTGATATTGTCCTTGTCATAATCTGTTAGACGCCTGAGGAAATTGGCATCTCCAAGTAATTGTTTAGCACTTGGCCAGTCTGGCCTGTAAGAAAAAGTTATGTTAGTGGAGATTATAAAAAGTTGAGGGCCCTGGAAAATGATATACAATGGAGCCAAAATATCTTATGCACACTGATTTTCATTATCCAGTGTAGCAGGTCATATACATTATAGTACTTCGACTTCAGGACAGATGGTTAGAATTACAAATAACCCTTAACGAATGAACAGTGCAGAAGCTGATTATGATGCAGAACTGACTTGAAAAGCCATTTTATTACTTTCCTCTGCAGTGAAACCTAACAACATTAAAATCTATTGTAAATAAAATGCAAGAAAATGACAATGCTACTACTTTCAGCCAATATTTTTACTGCCACTTTTCAAGCCTACATAGGTGGTTGATACTAATGTTATAAAATTATGAGGAGTATCACTGGTGACTCTAACTAAATCAGTGAAATAACTTGCTATAAGATTTGAGACTGGAATGCTCTCCCAGAAACAATTTTTTTAGGCGTTACTTTAGAGGATGGTGCTGGCAAAGATGCATCACATCTTAGAAACACTTGAAGCAAAAGAGGAGAACCTAATCTATAAATACATATATTACATGTTCATATTCATGGAACATTTTAAAGAAGTAGCAGTCTATGCAAGTTATACATAGGGCTAATATCCCAGGAGGAACAGTGGTCGATGAAAGGTTAACGAAGACAGGATATGAGACAAGAGTGGATTTAGTGTAGCAATCCAATGCATTGATTAAATTAAAGGGGTGGCAGTGGGATGAGAGCCAAGTCATGAGATGGTAGGATCATTCTCTGGATGCTGATGGTGAAATATGTGTGATTACAAAGCAAAAACTAAAGAAAACCTGAATAACCACAGAAAAGTATATAATAACATAAAGTACAATGAGTGGGAGAGGGATGCATACTGACTTGCAGTTGAGCAGGATGCAGACAGCCTCCATGACCATCATGACCAGGTCAGGGGGTTTGGTGAACACCTTGATCTCAGAGATGTCAGCTTTGTCGAGGGAATCAAGGGATTGATTTGCACTCTGCAGGGCTGGCAGAGCCTCATCCAGGTCCCTTTGGGCATCATCAGCTATGGCTTGGGTGTCTTCTGCCTTGACCTTGGCCAGAGCCTCATCTTCTTTCACTACCTTTCGCACCTGTAGAAAGAATATCATTTTGTATTACAAACAAGATACATGTATTCATACACATACCCTAGAAATATAGTAAAACAAAGGCATTGTGTTCCTTTTTAGAACCTTAAAGTAGTAGGGACAGAATTAAAGTATACTATATAAAGCTTCAGTGTGCAATAGTTTTTTGGCATCATTGGGCAAAAATTCAATAATTACCTTCAAGCATATTGCAATTCAAGTGGTCTGAAAGGAAACAAGACTTCTGCACATCCTTTCTCCTCTTTTTTAAAGTATTTTCACAGAGGTAGGGGGTTAAACATGTGATTGACAGCTTTAATTAATGATCATTTAGATTCTATCAGATGTGATTCTATTGCTCTACTCTGTGGATTTGTCACAGAAGCAACATGGCAGGTCCCATAAACATGATATTTTGGCTCCATGTTTCCATAGTGGCATGAAGGGGCATCAGGTAATGTATCTTTATATTTAGTCTTTTGATTTGGACAGAGAGGAGAGCTGCAGAAGGAAGGTGTATAATTTTAAATTCCGGTGTTTTCTCCCTGACTTATGGCTCCTGCTGCTTTAAGTAGTTCTAAGCATTTTTTAGCTGATGCATGTGCCTTATATTTTCATTGGTTCCATTATTCTTACTGTTTTATTATTTCATTGTTTACTGAATTGCCTTTTTATTGTTTTTATCACTCCATTTGTATGAGTATTGCTCGCCCATATTGTAAAAGAGGCCTCTACCTAAATATGTTCTGAGAAAAAAATAAAGATTAAATGAAAAAGAGTCGTTTACCTCATCGGCTTTCTCCTGGTCAACAGCAAGTTCCTTCATGAGAGTGTCCACATCAATGGATTTCTGTTTCAGGACTGGCTCTAGAGCAGACAGGTCCACTTTCATTTTGTCCACCAGCTCATTGGTCTCTAGCAGCTTGGTCAGACCATTCTTCACACGGTCCCTGGCCTATCCATGAACACACAGATGTGTTATGTCTGTATATTATACATAGTCATAATTACCAAATAAATGTAATGACATTGCAGAGCTGGTTCTTCTGGTCTCAAAGAAACTCATTACTTGAGTAAAAAACTTACAGTTTCTAACTAACAACTAAACAGAGCAACTAAATGTGGTTCCTTGTTCAATATTATCAGGTAAAGGTTTAGCATCAGCTGGTGATTTCTTGTGCAAACACTTGCTCATCTACTTTGAAGGTTAGACTTACAAGCACTAGCTGTTGCCTTTTCGCCTCCAGCATGGACAGGTAGAGATTGATGAGCTCCAGGTAGGAGGTAGGTGTGGTGTAGTATCGCCGTCTCAGCTCGGAGTAGTAGCGCTCCGCCATGTCAGTGACACTAACGTGTATCTCTACGCACATGGCTGAGAAGCTTTGTTTTAGCCTCTCGCTGCCAAAGTCAACATTCTGGAAGAAGGCCTGAGAGACAGAGAGCAGGGCCTCACGGGGCCACTGGGCACCAGAAGGTAAAAGATAAGGGAGAAAAAGAAGAGATATGGTTTGCAAAAAGTAAAAAAAAAAATGTTTTATTTGCTGAGCTGTACATTTACAAAACACATTTAAAAAGACTTTCAATAAAGATACAAAATAAAAGCTTTAGCTAATGAGTGAAAATAAAAAATCAATTTGTTAACAAAGGGCATAAATAGAACAATATGGAATGAAAGTCATAAATGTTACATTATTCATCAGCACAATCAAGAGCAATGTAGAGAGAGAACAGTGGATGAGAGGGAATCTATATAAAGAGGGAATGAATGGAGTAGTAATGTTGTTTGTAGTGAGAAGCTCTCTTTTTATATATTAGGTGTTAGATATACAGCAGGAACCATGGTTCTATGGCGCAGAGATAATTCATGAAAATGCAGAAAAATCTCAACTTAATTAAACATGAATCTGTTTTACTGAACATGTAGGTCAATCATATGTCTGTTTGTGCATGCAAACTAATGAGTGCAATTATATACTGTGGTTTCCTGTATACACAAACAGTCACCTTTACGTTCACACCTGCAGGCCTAACTGAGTAATTGCATGCTTACATGATCAGATGTAGTCTGAAAAATGCTATCTTAGCATACCTGTACAAACCAGTCAATGGTGCAGCAGTTGACCAGTGATGGAAACATGCGACAGCGGGACCTGAAGGCATCGCCCACGGGACTCATGCACAACACAATGTGCAGCTTCTCCCGTACACGAGAGATGAAATATTGGAACACCTGGAGGCACGACCACATACAAAAACATGTGAAAGGACCTTCATCGATCAATGCAAAATCTAACTAGTAATATTCTAAACTATTATAGTGATATATAGATATGTTCAGTAGAAATCATTTGACAGCAAATTCAATCAATGTTGGAAAACAAGTCCAGTCTTTCACATGCAACTCCAAAATTCTGGTAAGATAACTAATTTTGCTGCACCTCAGTTTTAATCAACTGATTGTCTTGACTGTCATCATCATCTTGCCTGCGTATATTGTAGAACTTTTACATACTGCACCACATTATTACCATCTGAATGAATGTGTTATATTGTACAGTGTGTTCTTGTATGTGCACCTCATCTCTGTTCTCCTCACTGATTCCAGCCTCTTTTGCTTTTGGGCGCGTGGCTGCTAGGACTTGCTCTAGTTCATCTTTTTCAAAAAGGTTTGGCACCTCACCAGAGTTCAGCATGTTGTTGATATCTTCTAAAAACTCCTCCACCACAATCTACAAATGCAAGTGAAAATGAACAGACCTAAATAAGGTTGTATGTGCCAAAACAGCATGCAAGTCTTCTCTTCTCTTCACATCAGCCTTCAAACATGCTTCCTGTACCTGAGTATCAGTAAAGAGGAACACCATATCTTTGCCCTCCACACCAGCCATTTTATAGAGCTTCCTCAGGTCTTCATGGAAGCTGTCATAGCTGTAGCCTCGAGTCAGCTCAATCTCAAAGCAGCGATATCCGCACATGTGGGCCGCTAGTCGAGTGAGAGACTGCTTTCCTGTACCTCCCACCCCCACCAGCAAGGCGTTTCCTCTCTCTTGCCGAATCATACGGGCAATCCTGAAGATGAAGCAACAGGAGAATGTCTTAACATTTGTAAAGATATCTATATCACAAGCTCTATGCTGCGTATAGAAGGTATGCATTGACATCACTTTCCACCGGAACACTTGCCCTGAACCAGGACTGAGTGGCAACACATGCTACAGCACTGCTGCCTTTAGACGAGGAAACCATGAAACCGAGAATAAAATAAATGATTCTCAAATTAAATTACAGTCACATCATACTTTTTTCTACATTAAAGAAACTATATTCTGAATAATAAACAAAACCCATAACCTACACTATTACTCTTTGTGTTTATTTTAAGTCCTAGCCAACAATGGTGAGTTACAAGCAGCTGCTAGTGACATGGCTAAAACATTGACATGTATTTCTACATAATCCATTTTAGATGTGTTTTATCTGTTCACAGCATTCAAGCTGAACGCTGCCACTCAGTAAGCTTAGTTGTCTTTCTGCCACTCAGTAAGTGTAACTGCAGTGACTTCCACCGACTGTGAAATGGTAAAATGTCCTGATAGGCTACTGTGGCAAACACATGAACAGAGACTCATGGTATTTAAAATAGCACTTTAGAAAACACAAATATCACACAACTACTGGCCTAACTTCTTTGATAGTACAACTTTCCTCTCACAGTTTGTACCACCTACTGCTAAATCATTGGCCACCAACTAAGAAGTCACCTGACAAGAAAATCTGTCAGTTCATTGTTGCAAGTTTGCATGGACACACCTGGAGACATGCTCAATGGCATCCTGGAAGAAAACCAACTTGGTCTCCTTGGAGAAGGTCATGTTGTAATCATCAAGGTATTCCTGCAGAACAGCCTGGATCTTATCCATGTCTGTCAGGTCCTCATACAAACGATCTTCTTTGTCTGTACCCATCTATAATGATTGAGGCCGAAGGCGAAGGAATAGATAAATACTGTATGTCTGCATAAGAAGTAAATTTAAGTGTTTTCTTAAATCTGATCAACCTAACCTTGATGAAGTCCCCAAATATGATGGGCTGAGTAACAAAGTAATCAGGTTCCAAATTCATTCCAAAATATTTGCCTAGCAGAAAGAAAGAAAGTTTAAAAAGGGTAATGTAGTGTTTACATCAGACAGAAGATGCTAAATACAGAGGGGTACAAGGGGTACTTCATTGAACTTCAAACAAAACTTGCGTATTTAGTGTCTTTTTAAGAGCTCTTACTGGCCATCTCACAGACGATGGTGTGGAAATAGGTCTTGTCTTGGTTGTTGATGAGTCGGTCATGAAAAACTCGCTGACACTCATGGCAGAAAAGACGGAAGATCTGGGTCTTATCTCTCACTTGGCTTGGTTCACATTGTAGTATACCTAGACATCAAAAGAATTTGTTGGGATGTATGAATAGATTGTTATTTTTATTTATTTACTTTAGTGCACATTCAAAAACACATAGTAGAACAGATGTAGTAGTAGTAGTATAGTCAAAGGGGTTTGGTGGTGTATTTAAACACATTTTCATATCAGTGTCTCTGAAATTCCACCCTGTTCTTACTGCTTAACTAAAGCCCAGGGTTTTCCCAAAACAAAAGAAAACTGTTTGAGCCATATACACACAGGGGTATGAACATGTTAAAAGAAACTAAATGAAACATTAGGTTGCTAAGAGTATCTGTGTGATGTCAGCAATATCAGAAGATTGGAAGTGTGGATGTCAGAGCAGCACTCTTCAGCTCATCTAATGCTGTCATGATACGTACTGCGTAAAGGGAGGAGAAAGGGAAAGAAGTCAGAGGGGGTAATGGTGCAGTCGATTTGGGAGCATGGGGCTAAGACAGCCCTTATAAATATTGGTAATGTGGCTTCAAGAGATAAATCATACTTCCCCGATACATGCTGTATCTGTCAGTTTCTTTCAGTGAAGCCGAAGTTTGTTTTATGCTATTGAGGAAAAGAGAGGGAGCATGTGCTTTATGCATATCTGCTACGTGAGTGTGTCTTTGTCAAAGCCTGGGACTGAAGTCTGAAAATACAATCAATTCCCAAGTGTTGAGTTTAGATGCAGTTTGGATATACCAGAGATGTAACACATAAATAGGTGTGAGGCTTGTACGTAAAAGTACTGCATTGCACCTGGCGCAGTAGAGCAGTATGCAGTGAGGAAAATGCATCCCTACATTACATCTGACAGTCTTACTTTGGGGTTTGTCATATGCATATTTTGTTTTTTTTTCTCTCTCAAATTTGACACAACATTTCTGAAACTCCATAAAATTCAAATCTCTGCTACTGTCCAGTCCCTGTACCGTAGAGGCTCAGAGCTATTAGTCGCAACAATTACATCTCTGCAGAGCCCTGTGTGTCCAGTAAACTCATCAGAATGTGTGTGTTCCTCTGGGTGCAAATGTTACAGTACATATTCTCACATCTCACCTTGGACACATTTTGAGAGGTCCCTGAGATTGAAGACATAGTGGGATTTAGCTGGAGTGGGGAGCAAATCCACACTCAAACGGTTGTAAATCTCCACAGCTGCTTCCACAATCTGTCCGGAGCAGTCTTTCACCGCCTCGGAAAACTCACTGAGGAAGCCGTTCAGGATGGCCTGGAGGTGGGTTGGGAAGGAGAAGAATTTCTAACAAGCGTAAGACAAGGGATAACAAGTATGTGGTATAACCTTGCTTCACATATGGATTTAAAGGTGTAACATGCCAACTCAATTAATATTCCTCATGAACTGATGTGTGTATATGTGTGTGGATGTATGTGTTTCTTCTGACTTGGAAGATCTGCTTAAGGCTTTGCTCAGAAGGTATGGGCAGACACAGCATGCTGAAGTGGCGGATGAATCTGGGAGTTATAGGGTTGCGCCCGCCTCCTGGAGGTGCACATGCCGCTGCGATGGTCATTTCCTAAATGAAAGAAAAAGGGACAAGCAGAATGGATGGAGGGATTGCCAGCATTGCCAGAACTGCACTGATTTCATTTTAGACAGCAAGAACTATTTTGTTCAATATATCTGATTATTCTGTTTTAAAAAAATAATAATAAATAAAAAAACAACACATACTGTATATGGTAATATATATTATATATAATAATGTATGTACTATATTATATATGTGTGTTTTATAAGTCCTGATCTTATTATGCATCCAGGTAATAGTTGAACTTAATAATAATTACACAAAAGCAAGCAGCAATGGAAGGAAAAAAATAGACATGTACTGTATATTTGGTTGTCTAAAATAAGTTCAAATCAATATAAAAATCATATCTCCTTTTTCTAACCCATTTATTCCATAAATAAGATATTGACAAATCTGTGGGCATGATTGTATCCTATTTATATGTAGCATTCATGTATGTCCTGTGCAGTGTATTATCACACATCTCTTACACAATTAAGCTCCTCAACTATATCTAATGCGTATATCTCACACATCCACACACCAGCAGTAGTAAACATACACACACTTAGGTACATTACAAGAGATATGTAGTTTGTGTGTTTTTGTGTTTCTCTGGATATGTAACAGAAGTTAAATGACGGGAAAATTTATATCAGAGCAGAAAACACATATGGCTCCAGAACATTAACACACACACACAGATGCAAACACATATAGTACAGGCACACAAGATGAATGGGTTTCTTATATAGATGGGCATAGTACTGCATTAAAAGTCCAATTGGAAAAACAAATTAGGTTGATGCTGACTTTGTAGCAAGGGAGCTAAAGAGCAAGATCTACACTTTTACACTTTGAAGAAAACCAACTAACCATTAAAAAAACTCAGACATCTTGTAAAATATGATTACTTGTCTTCTCATCCAGAGTTAGAAGAGAATATCAATACTAATTTCATCCCAGAAATTCCCACCGACTGTTTGTCTAGCTTTGCACAAAGACTGATTATAGAAGGAAATTGCTCGACTATATCTTGTCTAAGCTACCTTTGGATGGAGCTAGAACTGTCATAAAAATAACCCAGACATTTACTAAGTTTCATGCTGTCAAAGTCATATTTATGCACACAACATAAACATCATGTCAAATCTTAGCTCATCTTATTTGTGCAAATTTGTACCTGGATCTCCTTCCAGAAGAACTTATTTCTGTCGTAGAAGCCAGAAAAGTCCTGGAACTGACGGAGGAGTTCTATAGGGGGCTGAGAGCCGTAACTGTCCAGTTTAGGCATATTCAGGTCATCCACAAAGATCACTAATTTCTTGTTACCAGGGGCACCTATGGGAGTGCAGATGATAGAGGGAGAAATGGGTAAACAAATAGAAGAACTAATATATAAATGGAAGGCTAGATAAACAAACTAACAGACTCATTCAAGGACAATTACCAGCAACTCAGCACATTTTAACCCATTAATTACACATTACTGCCAACAACTGATAGAATTCTTACATGGCAAACAGCTACCAGAAGACCTGCATGTATGCTGCTCTTTCTTATGTTGGTTAACTGAATGATTGAGTGGCAATCATCAGTGTTTACTACTATTTGTTGGTGTGCTTAAGAAGTTTCAGATTTAATAAGCCCTCTAAAGAAAATGATAAAAAAATTATCTAAGATGAAAGTTAAACTCAGACAATTAAAAACATCCAAACAACTGCATTCGACATTATCATGCAGATTATAGAAATGGTCTAGAAAATGTAATGAATACATGATTATTAATCATTAGGTTACAGGATGAAGTAGAGTGCATTCACGTTATCCTTGTAATTTTTTCTCCTACCAAGAATGTTCTTCCTCTTTTTCTCCAGTTTGGACTCAATGATCTCCTGCGTACGGGCCGAGGAGGTCTGAGCAGAGAAGTTGATATAGACTGGAAGGTATCCTGCCTTTTCCTGGATACTGTTAAGAAGGCCCCGAGCCACCACCGACTGTAAGGGATGGACACACACAAAAAGATGCAACCAGGGAAAAATTATTAACAGAGGATTGTAGCATTGTTTTCTTATTATTTCTTGAGTACAGACTGTCCCTGTGCTGCTTCCATTTCTACTGTGTTGGTGAATCCTTACCTTCCCCACTCCAGTGTCACCAGTGAATAGTACAGAGCGCTGCACAGACAATAGTTTCTCCATCAGGTAGCCAAAGCGGACCGTGTCTGTTGTTGGGACCAGCATCTCAAAAAAGGGCTGCTCTCGGTTGTATTTAAATGAGGGGATTATCATCTTCCACGGTTGCAAACGCTTGTGGTTAAAATTCATATACAGACTCCACAAGTTCCCTTGCTTTGGAAGCTATAGCACAGCACAAATGAATACACATCAATCAACATACATGCAAATACGCACACATACGTTAAGCAAACTTGATGGAATGAATTTACAAAAATGCAGACGTTTTTCCTGGATTAGACTGCGTGTCATTATCTATAAAAACTACTCAGAGATCAGACATTAGACTAAAACTTCACTCTGCTGCTCTCATGTGGTGTTCTGAAAGTTTCCCTGTGGCATATAAATTTGTGTGTATGTCATTTTCGTTCTCTTGAACCCTGCTGTTTTTTATATGTATGTGTGTGTGCGCATGTGTGTGCACAGTTTACATTCCCTCAAGCTTCACAGCTGGAAGTTGGCTTTACTGGATTTTTCTAATGGTAAACACAAAAAAAATGTGCACATAAACCGTTTTCTGAGAAAGTCTTGAACATTTACAAATAAGCACATCATACAAATAACAGCAACACCAACATCAGCTCCTTAATGGATGTGAAAGCATATGGAATGTCTAAGAAGCAACACTGCAGCCTTACAATCAGCGTGAAGTGTGTGTTACCTTACACTCTGGGTTTAATGTTGTACTTTACCCTTTCAAATACATGCTCTCTCCACCTTTAGGCAAGTAAATCATGTTTCTACCCCCCTGTGTTCTGTCTCTGTCAGTTAGACATATGCAGAAACATTTACCTCAAACCTCTCAAACAATTAACTTTTCATTTCCTGTTAGGCTGACTGACTTATAATACCAACCTCAACCATCCTTTATCTATTCCTCATTCTTTACATACGAAAGTCATTTTTTCCATTCTATAACCCGTGTTTCATAATTCTCCAAAGTTGGCAAGGTACAATAATGATATGCAATGGACTTTTATAACCTTGGAAAAGAACTCACCTTTTAATCTGATTTACCCGTCTAATATATTCAATTTATCTCAATGAAGGCATTACTAAAATGTACAATATGGTTTCTTAATGTTTTCATTTCACACGAATGTCTGATATCATAGAACCTTCTTAGATTAGCTCTGCTTACTGTACATCCATTGCCAAGAGTGCTTTCATGTAATTTTCAATATGTTATAAGCTCAGACCTTTTCACAGACCTTATGCTAAGACCAGAAAATGTTTTGTCAAATGGCTTAATGCACTAGGCCAAATAAGAAAGAAAGAAATAATAAATAAAATACGTCAAGACTTTGACTTGCTGGACATGTGAAACAACTAGCTCTGTATTTGTTTGTGGTTCACTTACCTTTACATTGTCGTTGCCCTCAAACTGCTCTCTGACAAAGGTGTCAAAAGCATCCCAGTGAGAACAGGTCAGGTTGCCCCCTACTGCCCATAGGTAGCTGAATATGAAGGTCTGGCATATTACACTGTTGAGATTCTTAGAATCCTGAGATCACCGCACAAACACAAATACAAAAGAGGCAATCAGTATTTGACAAAGTTACAACAGATGTTCACACATTAAATCTGTGCTTTTCTTCCTTAGAACTTGTAAAATAATGCATCTATATTCAGGTGTCATGGCCTCAAGTCAAATCACCCAGTCAAAAGTAAGCTCAGCTGTGTTTAGGTAAGACCTGCATCCTTCTCTTGTTAAATGGCAATGAGTGAATGCTGTAAAATTTAAATTGGTTGGTACAACTAATACACTAATTAAATCCCTCTGACCTAATAGAAGTACTATCTGTGCTTGATAGTGGGGTTGATTGGTTATTATTAGTTGGTGGCACGTGCAAGTAGATGTTCATAATAACACTGAATTGTTTTGATAAGATTGCTGACCTATTGTGCAAAACCCACTGCTTCTCGTGCAGCACCATAGCAACAACTGAAATGAATTAAAGTGAGAGGTGACAGTCAAACCGTTGTGTTTGTACCATTGTGAGGTCTGGTCCGTCTATGCCCAGCAACAGTGCTTCCAGCAGGGAACAAAGAGTGGTGACTTTACTGATGTCCACCTGACGAATCGCTTGGGTACACTGCTTTGACACAAACTGAAGACCCTTCTCCACATAGCACTCAAACAGCTCCAGCAGGTATTTTTGCACTGGGTCTGGGAGCTAGAGAGAACATAAGACATTAAGAAAGAAAGTAGTTCGGCATGTAGACAAAGAAGGGTAGGGTCACACAGTGAACCTTAAGAGAACTTTGTGGAGAAAGTCACTGAAGGAACCTTAATGGAACTGTCCCACTTTTTAAGCAACACAAACTAACTGGTTAAACAGCATGACAGAGACAGGCTATCTCTGTTAAAGCAGCTAATTAGACACCAATACAAAAGCAATACAGACTTAAATGAACTCTAGCTCAAATAACTCAGA
>JAPQRN010000027.1:10742040-10758293 GCA_037367275.1 Coranthus polyacanthus
TTTCTTTCTTTCTTTCTTTCTTTCTTTCTTTCTTTCTTTCTTTCTTTCTTTCTTTCTTTCTTTCTTTCTTTCTTCCAACCTAAGAAATGCAACATAACAGTGTGAATAAAACTAAATCAATGTGAATGATGAAGGTTACTCAAAGCTGACCTTCTCTCCCTCAGGAGACACCATGTTCAGGATGTCTTTGCTATAGATTGTTTCCTGTTCGCCAGTATCCAGTGCAGTTCCAGTAGCACTGGGAGATTTTTCAGGCAGCAAAGCAAAGTCTAGGCGTGTAATGGCATCGAAACACTTCCTAAGGTGGGGCTGCACTGCCTGGGGATTTCTTGTCTGGGCCAAGATCTTAAGCAGCTCATCATTAGATAAGAAGTAAAACCTGTGATGGACAGATAAAGGGTAAATAACTCACTCAACACTACACATTAGTCACAGTGTTGATCATGCAGTGTTCACTGATTTAATAATTTATATCCTATTTTAGGATGAAAAAAGAATGGGGAAAAATATGTATTTTTATACTCTTTCATGTTAAGTTAAGCTTTCTGTGGTAAGTAAGCAAGAAAGTGAAATTAATGCAAAAAAAATCTATGTTCAAAAAGGACATGGTATGAAGTAAAGTTCTGCTTTTCTTTTGAAAAAAAAAAAGAAAAAAACATGTGTGAGCATGTGTACCTGGGGAAGATTACTCTCTTGGACTCCAGATAGGCTTCCAGACACTTCTGTATCTCATCCAAAAGAGTATTGTTGTGCTGAAAAGTCTCCAACAGATCTTTAAATGAAAAAGAGCGGTCTTCTAGGATTCTGCCTTTTTGATTTTGTGACTGTCTGCCTTCTTGCTTGTTTTTCAGTTCATTCAGTATGGTTACTTACCAGGCTGTGTGGCTGCTCTAAGGGCACTGGGCATCTTATTAACCTTCCCCATGATCTCCTTCCAGGACTTGTCCACTTTTAGAAACATCTTGGATTCAGCAGGCAGCTGCCTCTTAATGTCTGGGGCCAGGAAGATACTCTCTAAGTATAGCCAGTTTCTTTGGCATGTCAGCCACTCATCCTGCAAAGTATGGCAAGTAAGAAAATGGAAAAGAAATAGGAAGAGAAGCAAAAGAGACAAGATGAGGGAAGTGAGAATTGCAATCTAAAATATGACAAAAAGTTTATTTTCAGTCTGTTCACAGTGTTTATTTACATGTACTGGACTAAAGTTTGCATTTATTCTGCAAGTAGGCAGATATTCCAACCACTAGAGGGAGCTGCTGTGTTAAGATCTGAGACTAATTCCAGAGTAAAAATGTACATTTTCAAGGCACACAAGTCACATCCAGAAAAGAAATGATTGCACCAAAAAGGTTGTTTCCCATTCTAAGCATTTACCAGTGTTTGGTTGAAGAGGGACAGCTGTCTGAGCAGTTTGTCTACCCTCGACTTGATGGGAGTGACATAGCGGGAAGATGCAACTGTCCCCACATTGATAATGCTGTCATCCAAGAGCACCTTCATAATATAAAACAATGAGACCACACATAATGTATAAATATATATATATAATGTTGAATATGGGAATACTAAAACAGAACAGAATAGTGCAATTGTGTGTTGCATGTTACTACCTGAATATCATCTGTGCCTCCCAAGATGAAGACTTCTTTGGAGTCACCATGAGGAAGCAAGGTGAATTCTGTGGTCTGCCACACATGCTCTACCTGTTAAACAGCATGTATTTATTGTATTTAAAAGTCACAAGTAACTGCACTGCATGTAGCTAGTGTGAATATTATGATGGTTATAAAAACCCTCAAGTAAAAAAATTATGTATTGCAGAAAAATGGTGACCAGGCTTTACTTTTTCAAGAGAGTAACTTAACCCTAAAAATGGTATTTTCTACCTTTGGCAGCATGTTTGTGGTGCCAGAAATTAATACAGTTTACTCTCCCAGAACATTAGCTTCCTCTTGTGAGAAACCTGTGAGGGCTCCTCAGTTCATAACAAAACTGCCAATCTGCAATGGCAGAGAGGATATTGCTTCTACACTGAGTCAGGGAACTAGTTTTAATTAGCTATGATTAATTCTACCTTTTAAAATATCCACTAGCAACATATTCACATTTTCACCATGTTGCAAATGTGGGCATACTGTGCAACATGCCACCAGGAAAAAAACAAAAAAGAAAACATTTCACTGCACTTTGTGTCATGTGCGCTGACAAGAAAAATCATTATCTGAATTTAACTGATATAATACTAGCACTGCTTTGTTGGCTCAAAAAAAGAGTGCAATTTACTTGCAGCATCATTTTGCCTTTAAGTGGGCACAAATGTGATGTTGATGGTTCTTTCCCAGACAAAGGATAGCAGCAATATGCTAAAACTACTAAATCTTAAAAGGCTGAAATCATTATTCGAGGAGATAATTGTTCAGTTGTCAAATTCGCAAATGTAGGCACAAATGGTGTAATTGGTTTCATTAAAAACAACTCATATTCAACAGAGAGGTGAGCAGCTTCTGCAATGGTGTAGATATAGAAGAGTTCTTTTCCACTCACCTTTGTAATAATGGTCTCCACTGATGCCTCTCCGGAAGCTTGTCCTGACATCTAAAAGTGAAGAATTGAGTTATTTACTTGTTTAGACCTGTTGCACTCACAGTATGAAAACTACTGCACTGAAAGAAGATAGACTGCATTCCGTTCAAAGTAACTATACAGACACATATACAGAAATAATAATAATAAAGAAAAGTCAGTGTGTGCTCAGTAAAGCACACCTGTACACCTCTATCTTTTGATCAAACCACAAAGAAGCTCACAGTAATAGGTTAGACTGCATTTGAGCATAGCATTAATATACTTACTCTTTTACTGCATTTATAGATAGCAGTAACCATGTCTTGTTAAGTCCAGCAAAAAAAGGCTCACAATGTATCTGTATTTGTGTGTTACCTCCTGTATTTCTGCTCCATAGGAGAAGATGTTGAGTCCCTCCAATTCAGCCAGAGTAAGCTCCTCCACATTCAGGGACACCCCCACAATAGACTCGAGAGTCTTCCAATGTTCTGGTTTCAGACATGGGTTACGTAGATCAGTGATCACAGGCAGCTGAGAGAAAAAAAAAACATATCAGTTAACACAGAGTCGCAAAATATTAAGGCCAATGTGAATTTTGTTCCACACAGAAAAACTGTCAGTCACTTCAAAACATTTTTTTCTGCTTACCCTGTGCTTCATGACTTCCACTTTCTCCTTTAGACTTGGCACTACATTGTTACGGGGTAAGCCCTTCTCTAACTGGTTGACGTACTTGCTGTATTTGTTGACCTGTGAACTAAACTGCTCCAGATCCAGTTGCTCAAGTGAGCTCTGGGAATGGGTGAACATGGATGGAAACCGTCAATCTTAGAACAAAAGAAAAGCTGTCTTAATGTGTTCCTATATCATGTCCATCTACATATAATAACCAACTGCGTATAGAACACCTCACCTGTCGCCACCCGTCCTGTAAAGACTCCCATTCGTCTAAAGAGTTCCACAACAGCTGCTTTAGACGGAACTCTGCAGTTAACTTATCCAAGGTCTCAAACTTGGTCACCTCCACCTTTATTCAGTAAGAGTGAAGACAAAGGGGAAAAATAGCTTGGGGAGGGTTGGTTACACTGTAAAAATGATTTGTTGACTTGATTTGGTTTGAGTTGATGTCAACACAAACTGTCAAGTTAAGGGTTAGGGTTCATTGATGGCTTGCTTTGATATAACTTAACTCAGTCAAGGCAGAAAGTAGGAGTGGTGATCTCACAATCTTAACTTGTCATATGATCTGCTTTTCAGAGGGATCGTATAGATTGTGTAACTAAAAAAATAAATAAATAAAAGAGTGCTGTCCTAAAACTGTCCTAAGCAGCTAACAATAATTTTAAATGGCCCAAGCACCAGTGTAATTACGGTATTTTACAGAGAGCTTTGCATTATGGGTTGTTTGTAGTATTCATATTACTAGGACAGCAAATGTATTTAAATCCATCTGTCTGCACTAAAAGAGTTTAGTTTTAGTCCACTTTAACCTGCAAAACTTGGGTAACGTGTCATTTTGCTGCTGCTGAAGAAATAAGGACTGATGAAACGACTTCAGACAGCAAAGAATTACAGTAACTCTGTGATCTGCTTTCTGAACTCCCAATGTACATTAAGTCTGATTTACATGGATGCTTTGCTGAAGAACATAACGTCAGAGTGTAAAAATACTTTTGGTTCAGTCTAAAACTCCAGCAGGATAAATTTGGACACAGTTTATGTAATTAATGGAAACACAGCAGCGTCACATATGTATGTACAGGAAAATGTGGACTAGTGTTTACTTTATCAATAAGCAGATCTGTTTTGGGTTTATTTTAGCTATTGTTTTAATTGCAATAATATCAACCCAAAATTTGTTTTAGTCAAATAACAATAGAAGCCATCAAACCACAATGTAAACCCTCCAGAAACCTCAGGAAAACTAGCCTACATCTTATAAGAGGTGAGAAAAATTACCTCTAAAACTTCTTTTGAAGTGTAGCTTGTTTAGCTTGTTGATTGGTAAGATTTCATTAATACTATCTTTCCTGTGTTGGGCCCAGTTTTTAACACACATTAAAACCAAAATTAAAGAGGAAATCAAAAGAATTACAGCACCTTAAATTTCTTCTGGAAGGATGTGTAGTTGGATGCTTGGGAGAGCAGCTCATCTACGGAAATCTGGATCTCCTCCAGCAGCAGACGTACTTTGGAGGGATCTGCACTGATGTCTAAGATTTGTTGATCCTACACATACAAGGGAAACTAAGTTCAAATGGAGAGGAAGTGTTCAAACAAAACAATAGTGACATACTGTAACTTCTAAATGTACCTGTGACTTATTATAAGTTTTGCTGATTTCATTGTTCAGTTCCTTTATGTCCTTGACCAGAGAGGTGCAAAACATGTCCATGCTGGCATCCTCCTTCCCCACAGTGTCATCAATGATGCTGTGCAATGATTTAATGGAGGGTTGCAAGGTGGCAAAAAGTACAAGATCCTCAGGTGGTGTGGGGACTGAGTATGTGCTGATCAAATTGTACATCTGACATACTGTCTCCTGCTCCTCTTCTAGCCCTGTGATCTGGTGAGAGGAAAAAAGGGAGATTTTAGTAGAAGTTCAATAGGAAAATACAGTAAAGAGAGCAGGTGATTATCATGAACAGAAGAGAATAGACTGTGTTACTTATTACAGACAACCTATATACTCCTTAAACTTTTTTTTTCCTTAGAACTTACATTACCAAGAAATGTGACTCTTACCCTCTCCTGTATCTCTTTGAGGAATGTAAGGAAGTTGGCTAACTCGGCTGTAGTTGAAGAACTAAATTCTAGTTTGGCCTGAGCATCAAAAGCCTCAGCAATGAGAGCATCTAGCTTCTTCTTAGCTAGTTGAGTGAGCATCTTGTTGATGACCTGGAGCAGAGATTCAGAGCAGAGCAGCATCTTTGTCATTGTTGTTGCAATGTTAAAATACGATTTGGTAGTACTAGAGACATATGCCTAACTGAAGGCACTGAACTTAATATTTTCAATCAAGTGAGGCTTAATTAACACTGAAAGGCTAAGCTGAACTTTTGTTGAAATCAGTTGTCAAAAACTACAGTTCCTAAACAAAAACAGCATAGTCCAGTATTCCAGTTCAGTGTGGGAATAAAAATCAAATATATCTACTGATGTACTAAATATTATGGCAGACACATGCATATGGGCTACTCCTGACCTCCAGACAGCACAGAGGAGAGGACACAAGTTTCTCTTTGAGTTGTGTTTTGTCCACAAGCAGTAAGCCAAGATGTCTCCTCTGCTGGATGGCTAGGGCCTCCTTATGCTGACTGTGGTATAATTCCAGTGCTTTTCCAAAGAATTGCAAACCTGTGAGATGAAGCAGTCAGCATGCATTAGCATCAACTATTGATGACTTTTTGCTAAAAGTAAACAGCTTCATCATCAGCACAGTCATATGATTAATCAGCATATAGTGCATGCACTCCCACTTAAACTACTGAGAATAAGGGGGAATTTGAGATGCTTGCAAGTAGATGCAATTAAAAGGGTTCAAATGAAAGATGACAATTTGTCCGCTGATTTTCATACTGCAAACAAGATTTACAGCATATACTGTATGTGACCAACCTTTTAATGCAGTATGCTTCAGAAAATAGGGGCTACTCCTTACTGTGAAAAACTTTCATGAGCACAATATCCAACTAAACTACACTTTCTGTTGTGATTGGGAGATGCATTACAAAATTGCTGTTTATGTATTATACATCACCATGATCATGCTGCTGCATTGCCTCCACATCTAGACTCTCATTCTCCTTATAGAATAGCCGAAAATGCTCAAACATGTGTGAGTACATTTTTGCCGTGCCAAAGGCAAACTGGATTGATACCTAAATAAAAAACACACCCAGTCAATACAAGTAAAGTACAGTTTAAACAAAGTACAATCTCCAGGGATATTACATGCAAAGTAAAAACGGACCTTGATGTTTGAGATGACATTTTGAAAGTGGCTATCAGTCTCTAAGATGGATTCCAAACATGGGCCACTTTCATATTTCTCTAGTTTCACATCCTTAAGTGTCATTTCCTAAAAGTTGACAGAGATACACAAACACTTACTACGGTATAACAGATCAATCAGAAAAAAAAATCCCTAAACTTAGACACTCATATACTTGAGGTGGTAACTATTTTTATGTACCTCTATGAGTAAATCAAAGTCAGGATCTGCCGTAAGTGCCTTAACTGATAAGGCTGTTTGCTCAAATTGTCCAATGATCTCTGCAACAGCCTCCTGTTAGAATGAACAAAATGGTTACATAGATTAGTATGCACACATATGCTGTTTAGAAGTCTGCTTTTTGTTTTGTTGGGTAAGAGTTTAAAGCAATTAGGAAAGCCAACCTGAAAGTTCTCCTCAGAGGGTTTGTAGGTCAAAGTACTGGTACTCAGCATCAGCTCAGTGATGAACATAGGTTGGTCAGATGCAGTTACTTTCTCCACACCCTAATAAAGACACATAAAGAGACCATAGCCAAAGCTTTTGTGCTGAATAATAATCAGAATAACAATACTATTAACAGTACTGAAACAATGCCCTACCTTTTTACTCTTCCCTTCCTCAGCAGCAGCATCACACTGATTGCCCCAGCTCTGTATCATCATCTGGCTCGGCGTTCTACCTACCTGCTCCTGGAGTACAGCCAGTAGTTTGGACACTCCATTCACAACCAACATGTGCAATGTGTTGATGACCAAATAGTCAACAAGACGGATAAAGCTGGATTGATGAGACAGAGAAGGGTGAACTGGCTTAATGCAATTAGATTACATGTGCCTAACAAATCATATCATTGGACTTTATCAAAACAGACATTCAGGAAAACACTAACATTAACATCAAGTGGCCATCAAGTGTAGGTATGACTGGTAAGCATAATTTAGCAATCATTATACTATTTACAACTGTGCTTTTCTAAATAGGACTGTCTGAAAGGCCTTCTGTAAAAAAGATCCATTAATTAGAAAAGGAGTATGTCTTTTACATAACAAGAGAGAAAGCAACAACAACTAAAACACAAGTACTATAAATTACCCACCAGAACATGCGGTTTGAGAGGAAAACAGCATGTATGGACAGAAGAAAGCTCATTTTTATTTCGGTTCCTGTAACAAAAAGTATTACAAAAATTGTAATGTAATAGTATTGTGGTCTGAACAATATTGTAGATGATGTAGTACATTCAAGATGTTCAAACAGTCAGTGTGTACGCACTGTCAAGCTCTGACTGTAAGTTCTTACAGGCACGACTCGTCACATCCTTTACCAGCTTTTTAAACTTCTCCAGATCAGTCAGTACCTGGCAAATATGAACAAGTATGGGTACGGAGATTTTCTATGCATACTTGCAGTCTCATTAGTTCACTTTGAATTAATGAGAAATTGGCACCTCCTTTAGACGTCTTAACTGGGCGTCCTGGAACTCCTGCAGTGCGTAAGTGTGTTTTTTCTCCATGTGAAACAAGCCTGTCTCACTGATTTGGTAACACATTTTCCTGATTTCCATCAGTTCAGGACTAAGAGACTGTATGATAGATACAGAAGTTAATAACAGCATATCAGCCCACCAATCACATTCAATTAGTTTTAGATGATGAAAACTACACTTATTCTACGTTATTCTATCATTAACACAGTGAAAGGACAGATTGAGGGACAATTTAAAACTCCATTTACAGACAAAGTCGCATACCTGATTGACAATAAATAAATGCTCTCTGAGGAACGTCCTAGCCGCATCAATCTTCCTTGTGCGAATTTCTTTGCGCCAGACATAGAAGGGTTTCCACTTTTTGAAGCGTGCAAAGAAGGGGATGCGCATCAGCTGACAGTGGTGTTTATACTCTTCTTCCCAGCACTCAATGGTTACAAAGTTCATTTCCTTCTCACACACAGATACTACACCCCGTTGGTTAATCATCAGATAATCATCCTCACTGTACTGATAAATTTTAGGTAGGGAGGCAGGATCCAGCTGTCCATCAGTCAAAATGGAAAAGGGCCGTTTGGGGGGACCTGGGGTTGACATCATTTTCTGGGTCAAATGATCCTGTAAGAGTGCAGAAAGACACAAGCAAAGATGAATTTCCTTCTGCAGGCAGCTCATTTAAAGGCAATTAATAACAAATTAAGGAATAGTCTTGCCAAACTTATGCCTGAGGAGCCTAACATTCCAAGGCCAGTGTAAGAGGAAAGCAACATTTTTCATTAGTTTTGTTTACTGCCAGATAAACAGGTAGGCTAGCAGGTTTCCTTTTATTCATGCTGACTTTATTTTAGATTTATGATGATCCTTCACACAAAATGTCTGTCACTGACCTTTGATTTGGATTGCAGGGGGGGCAGCTGGACAGGATGTCGTTTACGGCGCCTGTAAGGCTGCTCTGTTTCTTGAGACAAAGGTGATTGAGTGTCCCATCCAGGAAAAAGCATCCTCTCACGTGCCTTTAAGTGGAGGAGACTAGGTTGTGTCCTGGTTATGCGTCTCTTCAGCACAGCCTAAATTAAGTTGGCGGAAGTCACAAGAACAAAGATGACCTTTGATTGAATTCATATTAAATCAATCCTAACGTTAGAACTAATCCAAAATGAACATAAATTAGTAGTATGACAAATAATTAAATAGTTAATACAGTAAAGATGGAATTTACTGAAGTCCCAGTTCTGTCTCTGTTGTTTGGCAAGAGGTATCCTACCTGAGTGTCTTTAACATGGACTGGAGGTCTTGGAAGGATGGTGGACCTCTGTAGTGGGGGGAGGTGATGCAGCCGCCCTGGGACAATAGATTACATTTAGTTAGGTTTACCTCTAACATTAATTTAACACTGGGGCCTTGCAACCTTAATACTCTGAACTGTATTACACTGAAAACAATACAATAGAAGATTATTTGAAATCTGACTGTCTGTCTGTTTGTCCACCCTGGTAACTCAAAAACTCTAGCACATTTCAATATGAAAATTTTACAGAAGGTAGGTCTGAAATACAGTGAGATTCCTTGAATACTTTTATTATGTTATGTCCCATGGAGGGTGAATGGTAAATGGACCTGCATTTCTATGGCACTTTTCTACCTTGATGGTACAAAGCGTTTTACGAAGTGTCACATTCACCCATATGCACACACACAAATGCTCTCACATTCACACAAACACAGTGAAACAGTCACTCGGAGCAACTTGGGGTTCTGTATCTTGCTCAAGGATGATTTAAACATTAAGACAGGAATCAAACCGCCAACTATCCGGTTTGTGGACGACCTGCTCTACCTCCTAATCCACAGACAAATCCCTTTCTATCTTTCATTGAGGAGCATTGTTTTTAAACATTTCAATGATTTTCTCACACATTTGTTGACAAACTGGTGGTCCTCGGTCCATCTTTGCTCGTAAAGGACTAGATCTTTTGTGGATGCTGCTTTTAAGTCAAATCACAATTCTAATCACATCTTCACATTGCCTGTTTCAAATCACAATGTTGTGTATTCATTTTAACTCATTACTAGCCCTAAATTGCCCCAGTTCCAACTTCTTTTAGAATATGTTGCAGACCTGTCCGAAATAGATGTAGCGTTATATTAACAAATAAAATGAAGTTGACCAGACAAAACATGAAATATGTTGTGTTTATACTGTCTACAAATACAAATACAAGTCTTTTTTTTATTTGCATTTTTCACACTGTAACAACAGTTTCTCATTTGGGGTTTTAAAACAGAGTGGCTAACGTACAGATGTTTTCGCAAAACTGCCGCTTCAGTTTTTATTAGATTTTTTCCCCACACGTTTGTGTGGTATTTTGAACAACAATATACGCACAGTATACGCATTTCACAAGTTTCAAAGAGTTTTATTGGCAAATACATCAAATGTATGCAACGAGTCAATTTGTGTCACTGCCAAAGCTTTTGGCCACGACTGTACAAATGGAAAAAGCTGTTGGCGTCTGGATATTTGCAGGTTATTTGTTTTAATAAGTGAAGGCTGAGTTGGTTAGTGGTTTCAAATAAGGCATCAACAGTAAGTTTTGATAGTACCTGGGTCCTGTATTATCTGGGCTTACCTCTGGACTCATTGCTTTGGTCAGAGCGGTTAAGCGCTGAGTCTGTCGGAGGCGCAGAAGCCATGGGACGTAGTGTTATCCTGACAGTCTGTTGTGGGAATAGAAAATAGAACAGAGAAAGACCTAGCAAGCTTTTAACTTACATTCTAATGGCTAGACAAGTTCTATCAAACCTATGTATTAAAGCAGATGTTACCTTACAATAAGGACAAATACATTTTGGATAAGGTTACCATGAAGTTAGCTGTTGTTCAAATTTGCTAGGCAACATTAGCTAGTTATGTAAAGGTATCTTAGCTCATTAACAGTGGAGTGAGCTACTACCTAACTTTTTAAACTCGCCCACCCTCTGTGAACTGTTTCTAGAAGGTATTAACACAAGCTTACCGTAGAAAACAAATACAGCCCCGTGTATGTGTTTTACATTTATAGCGTTAACTACCTTTGTTTTAGCTATTAAACTCTAGCTCGGCCGAGTTTACGGTTTCCTAGCAACAAACTACTCTCCCGGCATGCAACGCAACGCAACAAAACAACAGCACGTTGCTGGTTCTGTTTTCAGCACACCGTGGTTACGATAACCTCACCGACGCCACCCCTTTTTTGTTTTGTTTGTCTTTTTTAAATTTATTTTACACAGCACATATTTAAGACACAAACACATATGCAACCAATGCCACTGTGTTTATTTTGTTCAAACTGTAAAAAAGTTAATTTACACGTTATATCAGAAATCATTCCAGACACACTGCACCAGTAAAACCTTTGGTACAATATTAGTGTATAAAACTAGAACACGTTTCCAGTAGGGCACTGAAAACTAAATTTATCGATCAGCCTTTTTGCCAAAATGTTGACATCATATCCGAAAACTGAGCAATATACAGTTGTATACGTTGGCATTATACAGTCTCTGGATCGGTCATGGGTGTTTTCCTTCGCTGTGACACCATCATGCTCAACTGTAGGAGAAAACAAAAACAAAATCAGAGAAATGACAGTAGCATTCATACAGGTAACAGAAGCAAGTCTCTCCAGTTGCCTTTCATCCACTCAGTATGACATTCAAAGGACCTCATTCCAGTACCTATGAATTTATCCCGCACAAATTTATTCATACCTGTTGTGTAGCAGTAGTTGCCCTTTGTTCAGCCTGTGTCAGTCGTCTCTGGAGACGATTTGTCTTCTCTTGATACTCCACTAGCTGCCTCTCGTACTGTTGAGGTAAACACACAAAGTCACTGAGTTACAAGTACATGATAGGACCAAAAACACATGATGTAGTTAGGTCTGTCTATTATCTCTGACACACTTTTCTGGCTGTCTTCAGTGAGGGAGCTCTACATATTAATGTTCTGAAGAAAGTAAAAGTGACTGTTTCAGTTCTTAGCACAGTTTCTAAACCAACTACTGAGCACAGGACCTACAGATGTCTGTCTGAGCTCCCACCATTCTCTGGTGCTAATGCAGTAAGTTTCCACTGAAAACAGCTTGTCTTTTTGTAGCTGCTCTTCTGAGTACACTGTTACAAAAGTGACCTGACATTTGCAGAGGCTAACAGCAGCCGAACATGCCTAAACAGCAAAGGCCAGCTCCTCCTACCATGTAGAAGACATTGCCTACAGCACAGTGTGAACATCTTATATTGTTATAACATCAAGCTGCAGAGTGGCGTGCACGTGGGTGTGTGTGTATGTGTGTGTGTGTGTGTGTGTGTGTGTGTGTATGTGAGTTAAACAGACCTCAGCAATAGTATTATGGTCAGTTTCAAGCTGCATCTCTAGCTCATGAGAACGCTGCTTCTGCCGATTCAGCTCTGTCCTGAAACAAACATTAAAAAGAAAACAATGAGCCACTTCTCATGGGAAAAAAAACATTAATAGACCAACAAAGCATTAATCAAGTTTGGTGTATACATGTACTTATTTGTAACATGGGACAATTTATAGTTGTTTGGTGGATATACATTTAATCACACTAAATTGTCACACATTAGTGATCAGATTATCTCAACAGCAGCATGTCAGTTATCCAGTAGTTTCCATTAGACTATTCATATTTTTTCACGGTTTATACAAGAAGGTGTCTGCTCCACCTGCTGTCTCTTTTAGAGACTTTTTAGATAAAAATAGGTTTGCTGTACCTCCATGGAAGCTTCCCTGTTGACTTCCAAGCTTCCGCTGTTTGCAACAAAACAGTTCTATAACAGCAGATGAGATTCAGCTGACTTACAAAAAGGCCACAGATGGCAGATGGTGGTGTGGATGGTATTGTTTATGGTGTATTTGATTCTTCTTTTCCTTTCTTTAGTAGTGTGAAAATCTACCGTCGCAGGTTCTTACTTGAGGCTTGTGATTTTAGTCTCAAAAGCCTGGACCAGGTTCTTGGCCTCGTCCTTCCAACGCTGAGTGCTTTTCTGCTGCGCTGTGAGGAGGCGTGTCAGGTCGGCACTGGAACTTCGGCTGCTTTCTTCCAGCTCACGCACCCGTGCATCAAGTCCCTGCTCTTTAAGGCTGTATTCTTGCTCCATCTGTGACATCTGGGGGAAGGTAGCAGAGTGGGGAGTTGACGTACATAAGGTCGCCCTGCTGTTCCAAAATCAATTTAGACAGATTTTTTTCCCAACCTTCTTAAAAAGGCTACATTTGCACACGAAGATCAGCCTGCTTTATCTGCATCATCCCGTTTGTTTAAATTGTTTAAAGGGTTAGGGTTAGGGTCTTTCCTAGTAAAGTCTTTCCACCCTTCCTTTTCTATCAGTTATTACCTGTTGTTTGGCCTTCTTTTGAACCAGCACGGTGGTCTTGCGCACATCGTCCATCTCTCTGCGGAGCTGCAAGTTCTCCTGCTGCAGCTGGAGCCGCTCTTCACTGACGCCGACACAGTCATCCCGGGCTGCAGCCAGAGAATCCTGCAGCCGCCGTACTTCCTCCTGGCAGCGTGACAGTTCCTCACTGTAGCTACAGATGGACGGATACATCAAGAGAGAAAGGGGAGAGAGACAGATGGAGATGAGGACAACATGATATTTCCATACTTCCATCATTATTAGCAACAGATGGAGCAACATTGGCACCTTCCGCTGTGGTCGTGACTGTTCCAGGGATGTGAGGAAGAATAGAGTCAATGTTTAACACAGATACGGGGATGACTGCACTTACTCCATTTCCATTTTTTTTAGTTTGGTCTGGGTGCTTTGCAGAGTGATGCTAATGTCTTCCTTCATCCTTTCTGCATCTAGACACCTCTGATGAAGGGCATCTATCTTTCTGTACTCTGGCTCTGCCCTGCCCTCCTTATACACCTAGGGAAAAAAGAAACATCACTGGGAGCATTCATTTATAAAATCAAATAATCTAATGCTATCAGAACTCCACAACTAACTCCAGTCACTTCTTTCATATTGTATTGCTGCCTTTCCCAAACTTAGGGTTGGGACTAAAACAGGGATTTTAGTGGGTGGTGAACTGTCAAAGTAATATACATAACAATAATATATTTTCTTAAGTAAAACAGAAGAAGAATGTTCTGTGGAAGAGTTTACAAAAAGAGTACACCAAAGCCAGGTGAAATGTAAAGGAGACGCCTTAGTCGTAAAATAGTAACTAGGCAAAAACAGCGCAAAAGTCGCAACAAGATGAAAACAACGTAAAAGACATGAAAACAGTGTAACAAGACAGAAATGATGTGAAAAAGATGCAACAAGATGGAGATGATGTAACGAGATGAAAATGTAAAAAAAATGACTTTGAGGCTCTGTTTTGGAAGTGGAAAAGTCAGTCAGTCATATGTTGGTTTGTGTGTGGTAGCCTTTGCATTTCTTCTTTCACGTGTCTGTTAGTTCGTGACAGCGTGTTACTGTCTATAGCTAACACTACTCATCAGTGTTAGAAGTGTGATTGTTGATGTTCTCTCGCTATCTGTGATAGACAGTCCCACACTCCAGCAAAGTGCATCTATTTAATATTGTTCTGACAATGGAAGAGTCCGCAAAATTCTACATTTATAGCAATTCATGATGTATTTTTGTAAATTTGGCTCCGGAGAAGACACCAAATGTATCTTTTGGGTCTTGAGCTGAGAAAGTTTGGGAACCACTGCTGTATTGGCTTTGTTCTCACTGATACCTTCTCCAGTTCCTCTTCCACAGCTTTTCTTTCACGCAGGGATCTTTCAATCTGAGACCCTTTGTCCGCACACTCCTAGAGTGAGGCAGAGAGAGAACACAAGTCTGAGTGATGATTATAGAGTGATGAATGGAATTTGTCCTCCCTGGCGGTGGTTCTTACCAGCTGTAATGCAGACAGCTCCTCGGCCATTCGGTGGATTTGAACGTTGCACTGCTTGCGCACGTTATCCACCTGTTCAAGACAAGGTTAAACAGTTTCATTATGGGCATTTACTGCTGAGGTCTGGGAGTGGACCCGTTATGAATCTGGCAGCCAGTTTTATTTGATAAAAAAAGAACCCTCTGTCCCAGAAAAAGTTGTGTATGTGTCATGAAGTCTAGATATTAGGGCTGGGAGATATGGCAAAATGTTAGCAAAACAAAGTGCTTTAACTGAAAATTGAAAGAAAATAAACCCTAAACACAAAAGAGAAACGCATATTGCGATAATGATCGCGATATACATTTATTTTATCAACCTACTAGAAATACACTTTAAGCGTATCAGCATTTTTTAAACCATTTATTGAACAAACAGTCCCTATGATGTGATACTACCTCAAGGTACTGTTGTGGCTCAGGGATTTAACACAATTTAAAATGTGTCCTTCCTCTCTTTGATCACATTTCTGTGACCTCTCGAATATCCAATATCAAAATAAAGGAAAATGCCCCAAAACAATCTTTTCAAACTGATACTGAAAGCTTGCAAAGAAACTGAAAATCATCAGAAAGTAAAACAAATAATTAAGACTGCCTTTGTTGCTGATTGCTGCTAATTCAGTCATTATCTGTGTTCTAGAAAGACAAAAAGGCCAAAAAAAACATACACAGTATATTAAAAAAAAAAATCACGTTTCTTAAGCATGTCTAATCCTGAAGAAAAGAATGCAAATATTATTTGACAGCAGCGTGGCAATGAACAAGAATGAGATGACTCTGTAATGAGAAATATATTGTATCTTTTTCTAACTGAATTCAGTTCCATCCGCAAGCAAATACTGGGTCGTTTTTTATCAACATACTGGGTCGTTTTTTTTCACTGGTGAGTCTGAGGTCTGATTCCTCCAGTCCTCATTACACATACTCATACTCAATACAACACAGACTGTGATTTAAAGGTCCCGTACTGTGAAAATGCACTTTCATTGGGTTTTTAGGTTTATATAAACTCGGTGAAGCTGTGAAAATATGAACTTGCTCAGTACTGTCAGTCCTCTAGTGTCCCCACCACAAGATGTCCTCCAGACAAAACAAGACAATCAGACACTCCTTTGCTTGTGATGTGGTAAGTAAGAACCATATCCGTAAGCAATCATATTCAAGTTTTTTTTTTCTTTTAATTTGTTAGCCCCACTCCCATCAGTTACTAGTAACAGAACTGTGTCCATGTTTCATCTATTA
>JAPQRN010000027.1:10789077-10801422 GCA_037367275.1 Coranthus polyacanthus
GACCTTTTTTTTTTTTTTTTTGGAGAGTTTTGGAGTTAGAAGCGGTTTTCATCACTGACACTGACCTAATATTTAATAATTAACAGCAAAAAAAAAAAGATTTATGTAGATTTTTATTGTGCATTATTTACTATTTTAGTTCCAATATTCATTTTAATGACCCTTTATGTACTAGCCTCTTGAATTCTGAATAAAACTCCTCCCCCTCTCAGGTGTTCAATCAGGTTGTATTGAGCTCACCTGTTACCATTATAAAACTCAACACTGGCACCCTGCAGCTTTTGGTCCGTTTTAGTTTGTCTGTGGCCGCGATGGGTGGATGTTTGTTTCTTTGTGTAGTGTTATTACAGCTGCTAGGGCCACTGCAAGGTGAGCCAGGTTGTGTCGAAACTGCTCAAAACGACGAAAAAATCTCGATTTTTACAAATTAGCGAATGCAACACACATTATCATCTGGATGTTTTACATTTGTAGTGCATGAATATTGCTTTGTTTTTTTTTTTTCTTTTCTGTCTTTCCATTTGATCTGAGCAGTTGTTTCAGCTGGAAGAAGTCCTTTGAGGTGCAAACTGGGCTCTAAACTGTGCAACGACGGCTCGGATTGTGTACTTTACAACCATGTGTGTGATGGAGAGTTTGACTGCAAGGACGGGTCTGACGAAGAGAACTGTGTATCATTATGCACTGAAGGTACCAGGCACTGCCCATGCTCAGGAGGCGGATGAAAACCACATCCTCAGATGACTTGATTTTGAATTTGTGTGATAAATTGAAGGGTTTAGTTTTAAAAACACACGTGAGGAGTTTATAGACTATGATGCATTGCTGTAGATTAAACCACCCAACAGCAAGACGTCGTTCAAATGAGCTCATCCTTAAACAACTACTGCAGTAAAATGCATCATATTCATTAACGCAGCTGAGAAAATGGGAAACCTTTTACTGCACAATGACTACTTTTGCTTTTCATACTTTAAGAACATTTTGCTGATAATACGACATACTTTATTTAAGTGGGGTTTTGAATGTTGTTGTTGTATTTTACTTAAGATCTGAATGCTTCTACTTGTGGCATAAATGGCTTGTTTGTGTCTCACGTCAAATATTTCCTGCATCTCAACAGACCAGTTCCAGTGTGCCCATGGGAAGAAGTGTATAGACAAGGACCAGGTTTGTGATGGTGTATCTCAATGTCAGGATCGCTCTGATGAGCTGGAGTGTTCAAAGAAACCAGAAGGCTGCATTCACCAGTGTGACAACAAGAGTCGCTGTCTGCCTGCAAACTTCCTCTGTGATGGAGAGAGGGACTGTTTAGATGGCACGGACGAAGCCAACTGTGGTACGTTGCAATGATCTAAGAATGTACATTTTTTACTGTAGGTAAACGCATAATACGAAATGCAGTCTTGAACCATAATGTTTGTCCTTTTTTTTTGTTTGGTTCCTGAATCAGAGGACCAAGAGGAGGACAAATATGAAAAAGAAGAAGGGATCCCTACAGTGTCTGTGCCTGCTACTCCTGCCTCCTTCCGCCCCGTCAAGTGTTCTTTCGGCTTCAAACCCTGCAAAGACAACACAGCATGTGTCCGCCACAACCATGTCTGTGATGGACAAGCCGACTGCAGCGATGGCTCAGATGAGGACGAGTGTTTAACTCAGTGTAACAAGGGTAAGTGTCTGTGCTGATGTTCTGTAAATGGCTCATCAGTGAAGTTACTGCCCTCTAGTGTGTGTAGTAATATCAGTTTAGCTTCATTCTCCAGCTCTGGGAAAAAGTAGCCACTGGTTTTACTACATAAAGGCATGTCTTTATTCTATTTTGGAGACTACATTTCTCCCAAATTAAAAAACATTGACTTTTAGAGCTTTTTATTTGCTGAAAATGACACAAAAACAACAAAACTGCACAGCGTTGTCTGACCTTGAATGACGTACAAACAAGAGAAGAAAAAAAAGTTCCCGTTCATTATGTCCTAACTTAGGATGGCTTCAGAAATCAATATTTCATGGAATAACCCTGATGTTAAATCACAGCTTCCACGCGTCTTGGTTTGAATCTAGTCTTTCACGTTGCAGTCTTTCAGCTTTGTCTGATGCTTTGTGACTATCCACCTGTCCCTTGATCACGTTCCAGAAGCTTTCGGTGAGGTTCAGGTCTGGAAATTTGGAGTATGCGCTGGCCTTACGTACTGACCTGAATGCAGCTGAAACACATGGGTCTAAAGCTGTCTGGGTTGTGTAGAAGCATGGCGTTGCCTAAATGATTAATGGGTAAAAATGGAAACCAGCGCCTTAAGTATAACATAACTCAAGAGCATTGACGTGTGTGTGCAGTTATTGCTGCAGTTAAATCCACTTAATTTATGTGCACATTTTGTATATTTTCAGCCATATGCATCATAACCTGAGTGAGGCGTTTGTGATTTCCTTTTCTAAAATTGTGCCGTGTGAACTGGTCTGTGCACCACCATGGGCAGTTTGTTTCTCATTTAGGATTCCCATCAGCTTCCTGGGTTAGTGCCATTAAATACACTCTATAAAAACATCCTCATAAAATGATGATGCATTTTAAAGAGTAATCAAAAACTAGTACTGTACCCTTTGTATCCCATTTAGTGGCAAATGTATGACTCTAAATTATGTTTTTTATTAACTGTACTGACACAAATGAGTTCTGGATCGTACAGTCTTCCGCATTGCAAGTAGAAGTGCAGCAGTCTTACTTTTCATCTTCAGTTTTTAACCAGCTAAGATAGAAATGTATACTGTACGGACACCGGAGAGCAAGACGTACTGCTTTGTTCTGAGCACCGTGGCAGAGCGTTTTATTATCACACACTGTACATATTGTTGGAGGGACAGGATTCAAATCTTCACGCTCACTCCCTGGCCACCATGGAGATCGTTTCTGTAAGATCTTGTCATCCACCTCCCGATGCGACGTGTTCTGCAGACCAGTTCCAGTGTGCACATGGGAAGAGGTGTATAGAGCAGAGCCAGGTGTGTGACGGTGTGCCCCAGTGTCAGGACCGCTCTGATGAACTCGGGTGTTCCAAGCCAATAGACGGCTGTGATCATCAATGTGATGACAAGAACCGCTGCCTTCCCAGAAGCTTCCTCTGCGATGGCGAGAGAGACTGTCAGGACGGCAGTGACGAGGCAAACTGTGGTAAGTTTTTCTAGAGCGTAATGCAGGAAATTGCTGCCGTCTATCAGGATCAATTGGATGTATTTGAATAAGGAAAGACACACCGGTATATCTAATCTGGATAGGTGATGAGGCCTGCGGTGCCAGTGACTTTAAATGCGCTAGTGGCCAGTGTGTGTCGGCTACAGTGCGTTGTGACGGCCACCCGGACTGCCAGGACCGCTCGGATGAGGAGAAATGCCCCAAACCGCCAGTGTGTACCACCAAGCAACGCTGCCCACAGAGCAAAGAGTGTCTGGTGCAAGAGTGGATTTGTGATGGAGATCAGGATTGCAAAGACGGCACAGACGAGAAGGTGAGGGTTCGTAGCCAAGGCCACAAAAATCCTGTTGGCAAGAGTGAACATTATTAAAGATCTGAGTATTCAACGGGAGAAAGACTTTGTTATCTAGATGTTTTCCTGGTCAGATGTATGTATTCAAGTTTACTTTTACAGTCCGTTGCATAATTTGTTTACTTTGATATTTGTACGGGATGTGAAAGTGCTTTAAAGAGAAAAAAAAAGTGGATTCCTCTCACAGGACTGCACTGTGGCTCAAATAAGCTGTGGCGAGTTCCAGTGGTCTTGTAAATCCAAGACCAAGTGTATCCCCACGGCGTGGAGGTGTGACGGCATGACGGACTGCGACGACGGCACTGATGAGGCTGAATGTGAGTAATTATACTGTTTAAAACATGGAAAAAAGACTTCTGTTTTGCAGACTGGGGAGAAGGAAATTTAAAAACGCTTCATCAAAACATCTGTTGTATTTCCTCTGTACTTTTAGATGACAGAAAAATCCCATGTAAGAGTAATGGAGGAGAGAAAAACAGGATGGTGTTACAGTTATATATTCTGACTTGCAGTTAATGTCTATTTCACTCACTTACTTTTACTTGTACTGAAAGCTGTCATTAATAAACAGACAAAATCTATCAGGTTCCATTGTTCCTCAACTGTCAGAAAGCGAAGTGGGTTTACTAACAATTTTACTTTCGATAAAACCTTCCCTTTTTGTCAGACTTCAGCTGAATATGCATTAAATTCTGTATTAAATATGAAAACCAGGTGAGATGGAGAGATGCCTCCCTCGCCAGTTCCAGTGCGGCAGTCGGGAGTGCCTGGACCCCGTCCTGGTGTGCAATGGGATTACAAACTGTGCCGACGGCTCAGACGAAGGAGGAAGCTGCCAGATTAAATGTACAGATGCAGATAACAAGCGCTGCTCTCAGACCTGCTACAGCACGCCACAGGGAGTGGTGAGGATCCCTGCTGTTTGTGTGTTCTTGAAGTTCACCTGGTGGTTGGTGGTAACTGGGCCTACATGAGAAGGAGCACTGTTAACGTTTAAAATCTCATTCTGCAAAAACAAGACTCTCGCTGCTCTCTGTGGCTTGCTGTGTAGTGCTGCGGCTGTGGACTCGGCTTCAGGCTCGCAGAAGACGGCCTCACCTGCGTTGACGTGGACGAGTGTGAAGGGCGGAGTCCAGGTGTGTGCAGTCAGCTCTGCACCAACACTCCTGGTTCCTATCAGTGCGACTGTCACCCTGGCTACACAACGGAGGCCGACGGACACCACTGCAAGATCACTGGTAACGTGCATCTGTGGAATGTAAAGACGTACATTTGCTCACGGAGTGTACTTGATTACAATTTGATCTACTTGGCACTGAACTACGTATATTCTATGTTTCTCGTCGGCTACATCTCAGAGCCACGTGCTGTATTTTTTTGCTCTACATTTTCTGACTTTTTATACGATGCTATATTACTAATCTAATGATGTACAAATCTCAACTGGCTCTACATTCTACTACATTTGTTAGTGATAGAAACAGTATTATAACATTTCTTTACAAACACTTTGAAAGGAGCCATTCGACATTTCTTTTGATACTTTGAAGATCATTTTGCTGCCAATATGTCTGTACTTTGACTTAAATTTTAAATTTGACAGGCTACAAGGGTGTAATTAAGTGACTGAATTAATATTGCTTTGAAGCTTCCTTCTACCTGCAGTGACTTTCCTTTCGTCGTCCTTCAGATGAACCCTTCCTCTTGACTTCAGTCCTAAATGATCTCTTCCTGATTGGCCTGCACAGCGGCAGTGTAGATGTGTTGTCCTCCTCTGCCGAGAAGGCCATCCTCTCTCTGGACTACGACTGGAAAGAGCAGAGGGTCTTCTGGGACAGTCTGGACACTGCGAGCATCGGGTGGTCGTCACTGGAGCAGAAGACCACAGGAACTCTGATTAGAGGTTGGTTCAACATATCTGAACAGGACGCTTTACTTAACATTCATCACTCTTCAATATAAAAGTACATTTAAAATTGTTTGCTTTTTCACATTGTTCTTATTTTTGAGATTGCACTTGTAGATGCCAGTGAATTGTCCTAAGAGGTCACATCGGTGTTTATTGTGTTGCATGAAAAATATATTGTCATGATATATAACTCCCACAGGTGTGCGAGCTGATTCTGTAGCTGTGGACTGGCTTGGGAGGAACCTGTACTGGATCGATGGGGTCAGTAGTGAAATTGTTGCCATCAAGATGCCCACAGACACCGTGAAGTCACTGGACCACAGCGTCATCCTGGATGAAGACCTGGATCAGCCCCGCTCTCTGGCACTGCTTCCACAAAAGGGGTACGATTTACATTTAGATCTGAAAACGTTTCATAATGTTAGTAAAAACGTACAAAGCCCTTTTTTGCGGAAACACAATATTGAACTCAAATTCTTATTCAATGCAGAGTACTTTTTGTGTCTTATAACATGACTTTATGGGGGACTTTAAAGAACCAATTTCAATCTTTAGTTTTTTCCCCCCCTTGCGACCAGGTTGATGTTCTGGACAGAAATTGGTAATGTAGTGAAGATAGAGCGCGCTGGTATGGACGGGTCGGAGAGGAGAGCGGTGGTGAACTCCAGTCTGGGTTGGCCAGGGGGCATAACCGTGGACCCCATGTCTGACAGAGTCTACTGGACTGATGTAAGGCTGAGAGCCATAGGATCTGCAACACTGGATGGAGATGACATCAAGGTGAACAATAACCCCTGGAATATCTCTGCTTGCTCAAAAGCAGAACTGCACTGTGCTCATTTTCCAAAAATGGCTTGTAAAGGTATAAACGTATCCCTTTTTTGTTCTGTCCCGTACAGATCCTGCAGATGAAAGAGATCACCAATCCGTTCTCCGTAGCGGTGTTCAACGACATGCTCTACTGGTCAGATTCCAAGAGGCGAGTGGTGCAGGCAGCTCATAAAATCACTGGCAAAAAACGACAGGTTCTCCTGAAAAGGCCGAGACAACCTTTTGCTGTGAAGGCGAGTAAGATATGAATTATGTCTGGTGCTTAGGCAGGAGGTGGAAATGATGTGAAGGAGTATAATCAGTGACATGTGGTCACTATAATTAGACCAGTTAACATGTGAAGTGCTCAGAGGGGCTTGATGAAGAGCGTACTTAACCAGCCATGGCCCTATGCCTCAAACGGGAGCATTTTTTGGTGAAATGCTAAATCCTCGGTTGTGGAAGAGCAGCTTTTGTTACTGGTTTTACAAAAAAAGCAGAATTAGAGTACTACAAACAAAGGCGGCCACCATTTATTTTTATTCCAATTATATCAGAACTGGAGTGTTTAATGTGCATGAAATTGCACAATCTCGTTCAAAATGAACTTCTCTTCCCTGCAGATAATCCACCCACGGCTCCAGATGGCAACTGAGAACCCCTGTGAGAACATGCACTGTTCCCACTTGTGTGTGTTGGCCCCGGGGCCGGTGGCTGTGTGCAAATGTCCCTCTGGTCTTTTACTGGCTGAGGACGGCCTGACCTGTTCCAGCCTGGTTAATTCGGCATTCCTGCTGATGCAGTCACCTTCCACCGTCACCCAGGTTCTGTCTGAATTTTAAACAGAATATCTGAATATGTTTCCTGCCACAGTTAAAACAGAGATGTGACTTGGAGTTGAGTCAGACTCAAGTCGTGTAATTAATGACTTCAGACTCAACTAGACGTGGACTTTACCAGTAGTGACAAAAAGCAAAGCAGAAGATTAAAAATGATAAGTGCACTGAAATAAGGTGAAATGTTCTCAGATCGTGGATGTATTGTCAGTTCAGTCATACAACAGCCTGTCGTCTTGGACTATTTTGGTCAAGTTTGCTGTAATGGAACTCTTGACGTAACCTGAACAGAACTGAACAGTGTTTTACCATTACTTTTAAACTAGACATTATGATCCATACAAGTTCATCCTATTTCATTTACCTCAGAAGTCAGAGCGGGGAATGAGAGCACGCCTGTCTAAAAATGAAGAGCAATACCAGATCTAGCCAAGTCAGTAACTGCAAAATACAACGTATTGTGTCTTCTACTGTGGCTGCTAACAAACACGCAACTGCTGTGTCTTACTTATTAAATGAGACACAAATAAGACACGTGGTCATTAATTAACAGTATAAATGTTCAGAAATGCTGACGCACAGAGCAGCCATGTTGACTTTTGAAGTCAGGGTTGGGGAAGTTGGTCTATGAGTCAGAACTTTGACTTCAGGGGTTCCTAGTTGAAATGTCCAACTAGGAACTCTGGCTTTGCAGTTCAACTGGAACGCACATTTACTTGTCTTCACTTGGACCATAAAGACCTGAGATGAGTTGCTCTTCTTGACCTGAGACTCCATAGCTCAGACGTGAGACTTGATAAATAATGACTTTGTCCCACATCTGGTTAAAGATGTTATTAGCTGTGTTTTTAATTGGTTTAACCCTCAGTGATCTCTGTAGATCTACCTGCAGTCCAGACACACAGCATCGGACCTGAAGGGCTGGCCTGAACACCTGGCCTTGCAGGTGCCCACCATCAAGGTGGCTATCCTGGACTACAACCTACATGACCACACCCTGTATTTAACGGACGATAGCACAACTTCACTCAGCAGCTTCAAACTGAAGGACTCGGACTTGACCTCCCACAGTGAGCTTCTCAAACTCTTGCGTGACCCCATCACTGCCATGGCTCTGGACTGGGTGACGCTCAACATCTACTGGAGCAGCAGCAAACAGCAGCGGCTGCAGGTCACGTCCTTCACAGATGCACATACTGCTGTTCTCATAAAGGACGGTACAGGTCGAATAGAGTCCATCGCCCTCCACCCTCCCAACGGGCGCGTCTGTTTCACCAACCTGGTCCTGAAGGGTGCAGACACCGTGGTTACCGTGGAGTGTTCAAACATGGACGGTGCGGAGCGGAGCATGGTGTGGAAGGATGCTGTACGACCCACATCTCTGGTCTTCTCCAACAGTGGAGACTCTATTTACTGGGCTGACACCAGTAAGAACCTCTTGTCTGTAGTTTTATGTTCATTTTGTTTGTTCACTTAGTTTTGAAATTTTCATCAGCTTTTATTTTTATTGAATCTCTCTAGTTGAGTCTAATTCAGTGTTGGAGAAAATACTTTTGCAATGTAATCGGTTACGTATCTTTTATATTTTTCCTTTTTAAAAAATGCAATAAGTAATGCAACATTTCTAAAACATGCAAAGTAACGATGAATGTTTTCTACATTTAAGCTTTTTACTAAGGAGATATTTGGTTGGAATCACTAATAAACACCAAACTTTAATGAGAACTTGATCATTAACTTTGATTACATTTATATTCTAATTTAATTATCTGGTGCCGTTGCATGTAACTAGTTCCTCCCCAACACTGGTTTTATGCATTTATAAGTATTTTTTTTTATTTTGAGTTCAGGTATTATGAGGAAAGCCCGGATTTATAGAAGCTAATAAAGGTAGGAAGAAAGACTGCATGACAGCCACTATTAAAGGTCCAACACTGAGCAAAACGTTGGTATGCTCGTACACCACGCAGTGCAACTCGAGGAGGAAAATGTTTCATATGTTTGTTACATTTATTCATTTTGTTTTTTTTTTTTGTTTTTTTTAAACTGGCTTTTTATTTCAGTTAAATTATTTCTGCTTACTGCTAGTTTTAGGCTTTTGTTTTTGTTAACTATAATAACGAAAATGAAATGTAAAAGATGCTGTAGTTTCTTTTAACAGCTTTGATTGTAATTTATGTATTTTTTTTCCTCCAGGTTTGGGAACCATCGGCTCCATCCACCTTGACGACTATAAATACAGTGAGTTGAAGGCTGGCGATGGCCTGGCTGCTGTGGCTCTAAGTGATGATCTGCTGCTCTGGATGACCGTCGGAGGTAATGGCTTTTATAACGCGTCCTCTACAAAACAACACTCGTGTTAGGTTGTGAGCACCAGGAACAACACGGAAAGGCCAAGCCGCGAGTTTCACTGCATACGTCTTCAAATATCCTCTTCAATTTTTAACGTGGCTGCATTGCGCTATGTTTTCCTACAGATAAGACGAGGCTCTGGTACAGAGATGAGCAGCAACACAACAAATTGTGGTTTGAGGTTGACACAGAAATGATCAGCTTGAAGGCGTTCAGCGAGTCCAGCCAGACCGGTACTTGTGAAAACCCACTACAGGTCAAATAGTGAAAGTGCTGTTGGCTGATGTGGTCCGCTTGGTGTTCATCTGTCCTTTGTTTTTGTTTTGACAGGTTCAAACTTATGTTCGGAAAACAACGGCAACTGTCAGCAGCTGTGCCTCGCCACGCCAGGAGGTCGGACGTGCAGGTGTGCCCACGACCACAGGCTTGTGAATGAAACGCACTGTGGCCCAGAGCAGCGCTGCCCGGCCGGAAGCAGGATGTGTCTGGATGAGCTCTCGTGTCAGCCCGTCGACAAGTTCTGTAACGGACACGTAGACTGCACTGACCACTCGGATGAGAACTGTAAGTCTTTAAACTACCCTTTAAAAAAACTTACGTTTACGAGGATCTAAAAGCAGAAATGGGATATAATATTTAGAATTACTGTGTGTTTCATTAGTGTATGATCACCATGTTTCTGCAGTGGCTCAGAAAAGACTTCCTCTTCTCCTTTTTGTTTTATATCAAGCTGCATCCAGGACTGAGGTGTATTATCATCACCTACTCTGTCTGAGTGTGGATCAGAGTCCATTTCCCCTTAACTAAAAAGCCCAGAACAAACAAAACAAATACTGGCCCTTACGAGGACTTTTGCGTTTTCAGCAGCCACCATAGGGGAGGGGGATTCAGCTGGTTGCAATCTGCAACTTCACCACTAGATGCTGCTAAATATCACAGACCGAACCTTTACAACAACCTCTGCATCTATGTACCTTTTCTTAGGTTTCATTGAGAAGCAGATGTCGGGAGAAGTCCCTGGTCCCACTCTGCCCCAAAGCTCTACTCCACCTCTTTACTCTCTGCCTTCTGTGTCCAAAGAAACTGGCCTGAACACGACCCTGAATATCAGCAGTGAACTCACGGACCTCGACGTCGAAGACTGCAGCGAGAGACGCTGCAGCGGCAGAGGACAATGCGTGGACGTCGATGGGAACCCGGCGTGTGTGTGTTCGCTGCTGTACAGCGGTGACTCCTGTCAGGACCATCTCCTGAAGACCATGAAGAGTCCCATCGTCTACGGGGCAGCGGCCTGTGTATTAGTGGTGGTTATTGCTGTGATAGCAGTGGTGTTTAAGAAGAAGAAGAAAGGCAACACGAGGTTTTTCTGATGAGTCTTATCCTCCTGTCAACAGCTTATAGCTTTAACTCCATAAAATGAACATCAAAAAAAGGCTAACAGTCTACAGCAACTTCATAATCCTTTAGAATCACTATCGCTGAGGCTTGTAAGAATTCGTTTTGCAGTTAACTGAGGTATTGGATGTAAATAAGTTTGTCTGGACGTCAACATACTCTTGGTCAGTGTCCTGCACTAGAAGGTGAAGTCAGAGCTCATCAAAATCTGAACATTCATCCATGAAATTTATGTACAAATTAACACTGCAATTCATCCAGTAGGTGTTTTAGATTGTCTGCTTTGAGACCGAGCGGCAGATGAAACTGATATTCAGAGAATAAGAGCTGAGATCGACATGCATGGGTTATGTCCAATACAACGATTTTAACAACGCGGCGTCAGGACTGACTTCACCTCCAGTGCACCTTCACCATCTGATGATTCACATACTGTAGGTGGCACCACGACATTTTTGCGTTTCCTTCCTGCAGGAGAGCTAACCCCGAGAAAGAAACGAGTATGACGGACCTGGAGAAGAAAGCGGAGTCCACCCCCGGTACGCAGACAGCCCCAGGAGACGCAGACAAGCCAGAGGTGGACCTCCCAAACACTACAAACCAGCAAATCCCAATTTGTCTAACTGTAATTAGTGGGATAAGAGTCTGACTTTTATTTCTCTTTCAGGAAGTGGTGTCTTCTGTCGACTGAAGCCGATTTATGGGCAAGCGGGGGTTTTAAATAAACTGTTGGCATTTTCCACTTGATCGTGTGAAGTTATTTAACCGTTGTTTAGATCTACGTGGTCGTAACACTACTCAGACACAACGATGCTTCCAAAAGGAGTGTTTTATCCAACACTGGGATCCCAGAATATGAATTATGAGCTCAATAAAACCACTGAATCTTTTGTGGCAAACGTAAATTAGACTGACATTAGGGCATCCTTGTATTTGTACTTGTATTGGGCAAAACAAGTACGTTGTGAGCCACTATGTAATGGTTTTTCTGTTGTTTTTTTTAAGTTTACTTTAGAAGCATTGTTTGCGAAGTAATGCTGTGTGCCGAGAAAAAGATGATCTATGTGATTCCCTAAAATCACTCCAAAACAAAGACGTGTTTGACACGGTACGTTATGAATGTAGTCTGAATTTTCACTTTGTGTCTGACTTTTGAAAGCGACGAAGGACGAGGCAGACGAGGAACATCTGTCTGCTCTGGGGTCTTATTTCCTGGTTTGACGGATGGGGAGACATTTTGTTTATGAAGTTGATTCAAAACACGCATCGTTTTCAGATATTTGTGGCGCAAATGACCAAATTATAGATAAGATAAAATATACGGTCATCAAGACGCAGGCTTTTTTTCAAAGCTACTCATCCTTGTACTTATCCAACATTAAGCCATATCAGATTTTATCTTATTACACATTCTTACTTTACATAATGTAAGTGACTAGGACTAGACCTGCCTTTCCCAAACTTGGCGTCGGGACATTTTTGTCCATTTTCTTGATTATTT
>JAPQRN010000027.1:10806537-10820519 GCA_037367275.1 Coranthus polyacanthus
GTGTTTTCTGAAGTTGTTACAAAACCCAATTCAATTCCCAAACCATGCACTTATAATATAGAGGTAAAAATGAATCATACTTATGTAGAAGATGGCCGCATGGAAGAACATGAGCTCCAATTCTAGAAGTGTGGATATCCTGTATTTGCAAAACAAATAATATTAAAGTGGTATGTGCACAGTCTTTGGTAAAAAAAATAAAAAAATTCTTCCCACCACATCCCCCAGTGTTTTCTAGTGTTTGTGGTTCATTACCTCCATACACACTGGACAGTTCTGCCTTGAAACGTTTTCAACACACTGAAAAATAAAGAAAACATAACTCAGAATGCTCATTTGCTTATCAGGCTGCACATATGTTGAAATCAGAGACGGGTACAAGATGATATTCACCTTGTGGTTTCCTCGCAGATCCTGGGCTAAACACAAATTGCACTTCTCACAGTGGAAATACTTCTCCCTGGGTCCGATCCTGTGGAGGTCAAAACCCGGCGTTACTGACACGGATGACAACAAACTCATGCATGATGAATAACATGTGAATGCACGTTAGATGACAACACTATTATGGGGGGGGGGGGCTAGTTCTTGACTTCATGATAAACTGAAACAAGGAAAATATCCATTGATTTAGAAAGATGCAATTCTCTACTACAACCGGTTACAACTTCCACGTAGCTTGTCCTTGTGCTCAAGCGTAAGTAAATGGGATCAATGGACCGATGTTATAGGCACTGGGTCACAACAAAGAATGTACTTTTTAAAGGGATTGTTGCCCTTCAATGTGCACAACACAAGGCTTCCGATGTTTCACTGTACTTAATCTACTTTCATTTGTCCCACAAGCCGACAGTGCTTGGTTTCTGCTCCACTTAAAAACAGAAACCAACCACAGTTCGTCTAATACTGTAAAACCTCTAGAACCACTATTTCCTCACCTTAAATATTTTAACATCCTCTAGCTTTACACAGTGTCTCTGCGGTTACACTTCACAGTTCAGACCGCCCAGCTGGTCTGGTCCTGTATACTCTGTTGTGAAGTTTGTGTGTCAGTATGTCTACTGGTGACTCTGTAATGCTGTGATAAAATGGCTTGTGAGGGTGTGGAAAACCTGTTTCCCCACAGGGCCAAATTTCATTTCACTCTAAAGGATTAGATTATGTAACTATTAACATTAAGTGGCTCACCTGCATATCCCGCATGGCTGACAGTGGTACTGCTTCTTATCTTTGTCAAACAAGTGGCAAATGTCACAGTAATACTCTCCAAACTGCACACTGCACTGCTGGCAGGTCTGCTGTGCCTAAAAAAGTGAGACAGCTATGATTACAATGGTTGTTATTTCTTAATGCAAGATGACTTAATTAATAGAATTTTAAAGCTGCTTCACAACAGATGCTACAACTCTCCAAAACTGAACTGGATGGACCCACTACTGCTACCGATTGACTCCATTTTCTCTTCTCAAAGTAACGTAGATAATTGCACCGGACTCCTGCGCACAGCTGTCATGCAGATTTTTCGTTTCCCTGCACTGTACGGGTGTGAAATGACTCCCGCGTTCTCCATCGGCACTGCTGGTGTAATGGTATCATGCAAGATTCCTGGGATGCACACGTATCTTTCTACAACAATGAATAATTAAACACTAAGAAAATATCTCAATGTAGCTCCGTAGTTATGAAACTGTAACAAACTACACTTACAGTTCTCAGGAGCTGATTTGTTATTATTAGTCTGTGGCTTATACACATTTCAAGATGTTTGTTTCGTTTAATGTTATTGCACAAACAAAAAAGCCATAAATTGAACGGTTGTTTTTTTTTTTTTTTTAATGTAAACTGTTGATGACATGATTTGTGGTATAAGGTCATGTATGGATTATTTTTTAACTCCACACCCCTCTTCCAAAGGTGCTGCAGTGCTTGAACCCCTTTTATACAGAAGTTTATATCCTGAGGAGTAAACACTTCTCAACAGAAGATACGACCCCTTCATCGCTTCCATATTTCTTTCCAGCCCAAAGTTATTAAAGCAGGCGCATCGTGTTTTAATGTGGAAATCACATCATCTTCACCAGGTACTTGATAATGCCACACTGCTTAATTATATCAACTTTTTACAAACACCAGCTACCACCAATGTTTAAAGTTATCTGTTAGCTATAAAACGCAACCTTATCTGGAGTCAAAAAGTACAACTATTTATACAAAGAGTTAAATGCATAAGAAGTTGACTCGGTCTGACATTCTTCATAATCAGTCCATCATCTACAAAGTCAAAAGGATCAAATGACATTCGTGCTGCTGCACATGGTTTTCTCTGGGTACCTGCTGAACCGTTTGACACTCAGAGCACTGCACCTCTCTGACTTTAAACCGATCCATCTGGTGATTCTCCTCCGCATCGTGACACAGCCTGCACACGTACAGTTTACCACAGCAAGGTGCCTGCAGAGCAAAGAAACGTGCTTACATGGGGCAGGGGAAGTGAATGACAGTGACAACCTCACAGACAGGCAGTACTCCATCAATACCCAGCCACCTCAGAGGCTTTTACAATGTCTTGCCGGTATCCAGCCAACACATAAAACACAAAGCGCTACTAAAATAATATGAAGGTAATACTAGTGCATTTAATCTGCCAGTTAGCATTTAAGAAAGTCGCTAGCTGTGAGTGCTAACAGAGCCAGAAGCACTTTTCACTATGGCGGAGTAACAACGTAGGTTTATGTGAACGGCAGTGAGTCTCCACCACACTGAGGTAGGACGGACATATTCTGTACACTTAAAAAAGTTTACTTACTTTCAATAAGCAGCTACGCACATAATGTTCACAACCAGCAGGTGAAGCCATTTTTATTACTCAAAAAAAAAAAAATCATCTTCTTTGATTTTACTGGCGGACTATTAAACCATCGTTGAAGGTGATGTCGCCACCTACCGTTCGGAGGTTGTAACATCATGCTTCCATAAAGAACTCATACACAGTACAGGCCTCCTTTTCTCTTCTTTCTGCTCACTTATCTTGGATTGGCATAATTTATATCAGTTTTAGTTAGTTACATGTCTGCATGTACATGTAGGTAGGTCTGATTGCATTTATTATGTAGTACATTTAAACATCTGTCTGGATGGTTCAGATACATGGTTGTATATGTGAACATGTGGTTTTTTTGTGCTTTTCTATGTGTCACCACAAACACACAAATAAAAATTGCAAGAATTTGAAAATATACTGGACATAAATTAGTGATGCTCAGACTGCAGGAAAAATAAGATCACAGAGGTCACAGGCGCTGCTATTTTTGAATGAGGAAAAAATATCTCTTTAAATAGTTTTTTATACAGATTTTATTATTATCCAGTAAGGGTGTCATGATTTTATTTAGCATGTGCAAGTCTGCTTTTGACAACCTCACCATCTCAGAGCAGAGAAAGCCTCACGGACCCCGTATGACCTTGGGTCTCCCACAATATGGGACACGTTACCAACACTGAGAGGTAGACTTAAATCTTGATATAATGTCTTTCACAACATTAAATCAAAATGAACAAAATAAACACTGAATCGTTAACATAAACAAAAAGGAACAAACTAAGCACCTCATCTGAACCCTTTGACGGAGCACAGTATCTCACATCTTATTTTCTTTTTATGCTGAAATAACTTGAAAATGGTGCAATTATCACATGAAAATCTAGAGAAGTCTCTGATGTTTTAAGATATTAACATTGCGTCAGTCCCACACGACATAAAAAGTACTTATTATATATTAATATGTAAATAAATAAAGTAGAAATGGAAACTAAAGTTTCACAGTTCTTTGTGTCTTTCCATTGTTTTTATGAACATTTTCAGTTTACACAAAACCCAGAGTGGAAACAGAGAAAACTGAAAAACAGGAGCTTGATAACTATGAGTTATTATTTCAGTCTTAGCCTGTTCACTCAAATACACAGTTAAAATAGGACACTACCGCTAATATGCACCCACTGCTTATCTCCAGCAAACAACTCCTAATATTCACACAACAATAGTGGATGTAAATGCACAGGAATTCACATGTGGATGTAAACCTGACTTTAATCTGATTGAACTCTTACGTCCTTCAAATCAAAATGTGGGACATGGTCTCAATGTGTGGGGCTGGGACCAGGGACCACAACTAAAGTGGGACACTTTGTCACCCCTATGTCTCCCCCTTTCTATGCAATTGTGAAGATCCATAATATTATAAAGAACCTGTATATTATGGAAGGGAGACTAATAGTTTTAACACTTCACGGGTGGAGATTGTTCCTTTGTTTACTCTGTGCCTTTTGACACTGCTGCTATCTTTCTACCAGTCATTTCACAGTATAATTCATTATCCCATAATGAATTGTCCGGTCGCTTGATAAAGCTTTACGTCTTTGTGGTTTGTATGGGCGCCGCTGGTGTAGTGGTATCATGCAAGATTCCCATTCTTGCGACCCGGGTTCGATTCCCGGGCGGCGCACGTGTTTTGCTGCAGTAACAATGGATCATTAAACATTCAGGAAAAAAAAAATGTTAGTGTAGCTCCGGAAGTAACGAAACTACAACAAACAACCCTTAACAACAGTTCCCAACGACTCGTTTGTGAGATGCTACAGATTTATTGTCATTAGTCCGCGGCTTGCTTGCATGTCCAGATGTGTGCAGCTTCTTCCTCCCGCACCTTTGAATAAAACCAAAAATAGGCCGGTGAACACATTATTGTTGCACAGGCCGACAAAGGTACCGGACACTCGGTGTGTTTGTGATTTATACCATACAGATGTGGAGGCACATCTTTGTGTGTGCGTGGGAGTCTGAGCGCTCGGTTTTGGCTTTCTTTCAGCGCGCAGGTTGACGCTGCTGACGCCGCTCCTCCTCCGCCATCTTCAACTTCCTATTGTTTGCATCAGACTGAGGCTGTCTGCGGTGTGAGTGAGAGCAGATCGGACCACCGACTCAACAGTAAATAGGAAATATAGCCTTTACGATCTCGGTCGCTCAAGTACAGCACAAACCATTTGTATGTTTTTGGATTAAAGACCTCTCAGGACGCGACCACTAAACCTTGATGATGGAGGACGATCAACCCAGAACCTTGTGAGTATCAGTGGCCATGTCTATGTCCTGGAAAGAGAAGGCTCTGTATAACGGCGGGTCCGAAATGTTTCCACGTTGTTGTTTCATTTAAAACCCTTGCAACTTATACAGAAATGGCCGTTTTGTTCAAATTATATTTTCACATCGACAACAGCTACTCTCTATGACCTAATAAGATGAATATAATTTTCGATGTAAACGTAAAGTTGTGATTGTTAAAGCTGTATAAATAGACGGAACGGTAACTGGTCTGAAAATGAAACTGTACGGCTAGTTAACCTTAGCTGTCGCTAGCTAGCATCCAGACCCGTCTCCTCTATTAAAATGCATGCGTATTTACGTCGGATCATAGCTTTGTTAACAAAGGTAGCTAATCATTTTTAATCTTCAATTAACAGCAAATCGCTAAACGGCCAGATGTGTTGCAATTTTATCAAATACCGTTAGCATCCAACCCATTTAGCTAGCATGAGGCCCGTTTAAACCGGCTAGCGTTATCTTTAGCTAGCTAGCTAGCTGGCAGACAAGCCACGTCAACGCTCGGGACGGGCCCGGGATAGCTCCGGTAAGGGGTGACCGTACTCGAGTTGTTTGTGTAAATTTGAGACTATCCACGTCAGTATTTTGTGCGGTATCACTGTTGTTTTTATGTCGATATAATGAATTGTTGTGGGTTAAAGCTAGCCCGGTTAACTAGCCTTTGTTTGCATGCTACTTCCTGTTTGACAAAGACTCAATTCCCCCATCTCTCTCCTTGTTTGCAGGTATGTGGGGAATCTGTCCAGGGATGTAACAGAGCCCCTCATTCTGCAGGTCTTCACACAGATCGGACCCTGCAAGAGCTGTAAAATGATAGTTGATGTGAGTGCAATTCCCACGGTATATGTTATTTGACTACGAAGTGATACTGTCCTGAAGGTTTGTGGTGTTCCTGATGAAAGTCTTCATCTGCTGATGTGCTTTGTTAATTTTCTTCACTGGGTCTATTATGTTAGGCCTCCATTTCTATATTATTAAAATTGTTATTTTTCCAGTTGAAAGTGTACAGAGCAGCGGTATAGTCATTCAGCCCACATCAGAAAGATTACAAATTACATTTATAAAGGAAAAATAAAAATACATTGGTAACGGTTTTTCTTTACAATTCCAAAATTCCATTTGCTCTGTCACCTTCTTTCCTCTGTTAAATTTTCTAATATTTTCTCATAAGCAGATCATTCATCCATTCATTCTTTCAGTTCTGGGGTTTTGGAGGATTTCCACTTTAGCAGAGTCAGTCACTTCCCACAATCCCAATGGTAAACTGATTGCTTGTTAGTTGTGGAATGCCTCCTGTCCCCAAGGAGACAGAGCAGAGGACTTGAAGACAGTGTGGAACCAAACCATTTTTTTTTAAAGTACTGCAGAACCGTGTGTCAAAATGGGTAAACATGAACATCCCCTCTATTATTTTTTTTTTTTTTAAACAAAGGTTCCTACCTCAACATCCTGTTAAACACTGATGGTGCCCATTAATATGTATTTACAATTTTGTATTAAATACTAATCACTGATTAGATTATAGAACAGAGGATTTATGAGCTAAATATGGTAATTACATCAGTTAGGAGGTAGCAGTTATTACTAACGCAGTGTCTCCGTTGTGAAAATTTCCCAAAGTTTGTTGCCTTCTAGATTATATTTCTCCATTAACTTTGATATAAATCTTTAAAAACAAAATGCCAGTTGTATTTATTCTCTTTTGAGGCCTAACACTCCCAACACTTTAAGAGCCTCTCGTCGCCTTCAATATTTGAAATTGTCACTTTTGCTGATGACTTAATATCAGTCTTGTTTTCCCGTTGACAGACGGCTGGAAATGATCCATACTGCTTTGTGGAGTTCTATGATCACAGGCATGCTGCTGCCTCATTGGCAGCTATGAATGGAAGGAAAATAATGGGTAAGGTAAGCTATCGTATCTACAGGGTGAGTGGGGACGGGTGGGCTTTGGGTGTGGGAGTTTTAAGGTTCAATATGAATAAGATTCACACATATTGTGTACTTAAGTGAAGTATGTGTTGGAGTCTCTGTTGTGCTGGGACCCGGTTGTTTAGTTGACATTAACATGTCTGTGGGAAACAGAGACAGTCGTTACTAAACTAACGGCTGTCTCCATTACCTGCATATATGATAGCAGGCCCGATACACGGATTTCTATGTAGAGGACTCTGGTTGTTTTGGGTTTTTTTTCAGAGAAAATCCTTTTGCTCAACTCATAATCTGCACAACTCAGATTCCAACATAAACTTCATGTAAGCACACAAGCACATGCAAATCTTCCATATTGAACCTTTAAAGGATGTGCGACAAAATACTGGACTGTAGGGCTGTGCGATATGACCAAAATCTCATATCCAGGTAACGATACATATCACGATTTCTATTAGTTCAATTCAGCGTTCAGTGTGTCACACTCACTCTCCTCCGTGTGTGTTTCTACTGCCATTCTACACATTTCTTGCCTGCATCCACGCTATGTGAAAGAACACCAAGTACCGTTCCGATGATTGGAAATATTGCTTTAAAGACTGTGATTAGCGACACAAAAAAAGAGCCTAATATGAAACGATGACCTCTTTCTATTGTCACACAATATGTATTGTCATATCGCACAGCCCTAGAGGCCTGCTAGCACTTATGCTCCAGTTATCTGATAAGGTTTTCTAATTGATGAGAAAAAGTCTGGTGCTGAAGTTCAACCTAGTCTCAAACACTTAAAGCTGTTACTATTACTAGTTATTGCCTTTTCTATTTTTAAAACGGTCTCCTGACCTCCTTAAATCATTGGATATGAAATATAATAGCATATGGACCAGCTCAACAGACCAGTATTGGAAAAAACTTAGAGTAGAAGGAAATTTTGCAGAACAAAAGGCTCGGGTGGAGCTGGAGAAACAGATCACATAATTAAGGTCTCAGTGTTAAACAGTTAAAGGTCCCCAGGGCCCAATTGATACTATTACAGTGATACTGGTTAATCCGGAGTTGAGTTCTTTGAGTCGACTACTATAAAATGACATTAGTAACTTTTACTGCTGTCAATCATGTTTATGCTTTATTCACTTAACACACCCTATTCAGTAAGACTGCAGTGACTCATTCTGCACCCCTTGTACTCTAGTTGTGTTTTCTTTAGTAGAAACATTCTCAAGGCCAGTTGTGACATTTTTTTAAGTCGCATACTTCTGGTTCTTTTCCTAGCCCTAATACTTACCTCATGTATTATAATAAATACATAATGACATAACCTTCCGCTCATAAGTGATCTGTGTATTTTAAAAACCTACCCTAGACTCAAGTAACAGTATCTCACATTCTTACTGCATATTTTCCATCTAGGTAATTTAGGTCTGAAGTGTAGATTCTCTTAAAATCGGCCTTTAAATCGTAGGCTCTTGCAGCGGAAATCCCAAGGTGTTAATGTAAATGATGTAAACGTACCCCACCTGGCCTGTTCTCTCTGTGCCCCTCTCTGCAGGAGGTCAAAGTCAACTGGGCCACGACGCCAACCAGCCAGAAAAAAGACACAAGTAGTGAGTACAAGTGCTTGTTGTTGATGCTTACAGGTCTTTTTTCCTAACTACAAAATGATTTAAGACGGTTGTGTTGTTTTCATTGAACGTATGCAGCGTCAGTCATTTTATACGTGATAATACAAAATGTTTTCTAGACTTGTCTGGAATGTTGTTTTGCAAACATGACGCATCTTTGGTTTTCCCCCGTTAACAAGACAGTTGTGTAGATTTGTAAATGCAGGCGCGTGGTCAAAGTGTTGACAGATAAATGCAAGATTAATCCGTATTATTTATTCTAACTTACATGATAGTACCAATATCAATCATCTGGCCATCAAATATCAATATCAATTATAAGTAAAAGTTGTTTTTTTTCCTGCTATAGATCACTTTCACGTCTTCGTTGGAGACCTCAGCCCAGAAATAACTACAGAAGACGTCAAAGCTGCCTTTGGTCCTTTTGGCAGGATATCGTAAGTTACTGACTTATGATATAAATTACTGATGGATTGAAGAATATGAAACTGTGTGGAAAAAAACTGGACGTAATGTTCTCCCCAGCCCTGCCATGTTCTAATAAAACACAGAGAGAGAGAGAAAACTGAGAAACCTCATCCATATACTCTTATAAAGGGACCGGACAATATAAAGCAGAATGAAAACTAAACCGTCCGTGTGTTGGTTATTTGTCCACAGAGATGCTCGTGTTGTGAAAGATATGGCTACAGGGAAATCTAAAGGCTATGGCTTTGTGTCTTTCTTTAACAAATGGGTAAGTGGACTCTCCAGTTTATTGTTTTTAGTGTCATTTTGCTGTTGTACTATTTTTATTGGTGGGCAGCGATCTCTAAAAATAAAACTGTCCTATAATTAAAAAAAAGAGAGAAAAAAAGCTCAAATGCATGTTGCTTTTTGGTTTGCATTCTGTGATTTTTATTTAAGATTTTATGTCATTAGACTGATGGAATGACCTGATCCTTTGTGTGTTCCAGGATGCTGAGAACGCCATTCAGCAGATGGGAGGTCAGTGGTTAGGAGGCAGACAGATCCGAACTAACTGGGCCACAAGAAAGCCCCCTGCCCCAAAGACCACCTATGAAAGTACGTTCTCATAACTGCGTACATTTTGCTGGTCTACACAGGATTTGGGGTTCATGAGGTAACGGTGAAGGTCTTTCTTTTCCAGATAACTCCAAGCACCTATCCTTTGATGAAGTAGTGAACCAGTCCAGCCCCAGCAACTGCACTGTGTATTGTGGTGGAGTCAGCACAGGACTGACAGGTAAGCAATACTATTAGCACCATTGTTATTATCTGACACTTGCAAATGTTGCAAAGGTTTCAAGGCGCTATGGGGACTAAATAAACAATCTCGAAGAGCACATACCGCCGCCAAAGGCCCCACGTTCCTGTGATGTCAGAAAATGACCATTCTCACAATGTTAGAAAAGGTGAAAACATTCCAGGAAATACGTCTCTCCCGACACTATTTTGCGGGAACTGCTGCCTTGGCTTGTGCTCAGCGGTGCCCGAGACAAATGGGATTCCAGAGCCAGAGAGCTTTTAACCCAATTCCGGAATGACAGTAGTGGGTGCCAGACCTATCTCCAGTGCTGGGATATCGCTAACGAAGTGTGGAGATACGTCTGGTCTGGCTGTGCGAGACTAGTCCAGCAGTCACCGTACAATAAGCCTCATTTTACACGTGCTTTGGAGTTGGAGATGTTTTCTGTTATTATGAGAAGTGTAAAATAATTTTAGTTCATTATTAGACTGCGGTGAGACAAATTACACTACGGTAGGCCGCCAAAGACTGGGTATTTAATAGGACGTTCTGGTAGGTGATACACTGTCCTGGCGATCTATATGCCTTCCTTAGTAGCATGAAGCGTTAACCAAGGATGCCATCGTGCCATGTTTCTTTCTGTTTTTGGCCTTTTCAGCCTCATAACCACGTTATCTGAGAATCTTTGTGTTCGACTTTCAGAGCAACTGATGAGACAGACCTTCTCTGCCTTTGGACCAATCATGGAAATCAGAGTTTTCCCAGACAAAGGCTATTCATTTGTGAGGTATGCGGAACGTTTACATAAACTGCACGGCACTTTTTCTGCTATATTTCTTTAATCTTAAATCTGATCAAGATATAAAAGGCTGATTTTCAACTCTAGTCCTCAGTAATTTTGCACCGGCAGATTTTAATTGTTTATTTGAGTTGGGTGTTTGCGGTTATAAAGGAATAACAGTTTACCCCATTACATTTGAATCTTTGCACTCTTTTATAGAATGAATCTGTTTATGTAAATGAAATGTGATTCAGCATTTCTTTGCTCTCTCTCTCCCTCTGCTTTTGTCCAGGTTTAATTCCCATGAGTCAGCAGCCCAAGCCATTGTGTCAGTGAATGGTTCTTCAATAGAGGGCCACATAGTCAAATGCTACTGGGGTAAAGAGACCCCAGACATGATGAACACAATGCAACAGATGCCTATGCCCCAGGTGAGGACATCATGTCCAGTGTAGACCGTTGGAGTGTACAGGCCTGAATTAAACAGTGATTTCATAGATTGGACATCATTCATTTTATACACAATATGCAACTGCATATTTTCTTTGTTCTTCATTTACTTGTATAGTCAGAAATCATTTGTTATATTGCTGTCCTGAATTAAACACATAAACAGAACGAGAACGATACAAATGAACAACACATTTAAGAAGGCATGGAAACCCTCCAAATACAGCTGCCTCACACGGTAGCGTGACTTCAGGAAGGCTCAGGGTGTTAAAAACAACATGAAAAAGTTGGTCTCATTGTATTGAAGCTGGAGTTACACAATTACCAGTCATTTGCACACTAGTTTATTTTGACAGTGTCATTGTTTTTACTTAAAACACTTTTCGTTTCGAGTGTCACGTGAGGCAGTTGTAGTTGTTTGTGTGAAAAATGCAGAAATACAAAACAAAATGATATATTTACTATATAGTTACATGCAGTTTATTAATGTTATCTCATTTTTCTGGTCTGGTCATTCTTTTGGCATTGTTTTAAACTTTGAGTCATGTAGTTCTAATATACACTTTTGTGCCTTACAGCAGAACAAGATGGGCTTCGCTGCAGCCCAGCCCTATGGCCAGTGGGGCCAGTGGTACGGAAATGGGCCCCAGATCAGCCAGTACGTCCCAAATGGGTGGCAGGTCCCCACCTACGGCGTTTATAGCCAGGCCTGGAACCAGCAGGGCTTCAAGTAAGTAGCACGGTGTGCACAGGGCTTCCCTTCACCGCCCCCTTCTACTCCAGCACCACCAGAGTCTCCCCCTTCAAGACCGGGGCAGCGTGAGCCACCTCTGGCAGCAGGAGGGAGCCATGACCTCCCTCTCAAACCCACCTCCTCCCTCCTCACCTTGCTCATCTTGAGAAGATTGAAAAAAAAAAAAAAAAAAAGAAAAAAAAGCACACACAGAACACAATCTGAACTTTTATTGTAGATCCTGGCTCAGTGTGCTCACTGTGCACATCCCAATAATCAAAGGGTTTTATTTCAAAATGGAGTTTCTTGTTCTGTCACTTGAATTACAGCACATAGTTCGAAACAAACCAAAAATTGTTAGAAAACTGTCATAAAGTAGCTGAGAAGCATCTTTCTTTGAAATGGGATGAAAGATAATTGACTAAATTGACTGAACAAATGAATGTTTAAGGGTCAAAACCAAGTTATGTGTGATGAGGAAGAATGCATGTCCCTATTTTGAACAATGCCCAGCGAGTCCGAGGACTGTGTTCTTAGAGGCTGTTTTGTGTGTAATGTTCAATAATGTCCAAGCTTTTTACATTATTTTCCTTTTGATTTCGTTCATTTATTTTTAAGTGCCTGAAGATTTGATCTGTATGAGAGTTAGTAGGACACACTTAATTTTTTGTTATCAAACTTGTTGTTTTTTTTTTGGTTTTTGTTTCTGTAGTTAGCCTATGTCCATGCAAGAAAAAAACAAAGGAAGGGCCAGACCGTATGTTAACAGTCTAAAACTCAGCTGTATAAACGGGCTTTGTACAAAGGTGTGAGGTAACTGAAGGCAGTGATAGTGTGTGTGATCAAATGTACAGTAAATGCACAAAACCTAAACCAGAGACGAGGCCTCTCTTGACTTGAAATTTGAAGATCATGTATAAGCTGTCAAACTCCACACTGAACTTAGGTTTTTGTTTTATTTCATCGAAGATAAAGTAAAACAAAATGTGAACTAGGTGAGAATTTACTTCTTTTGTTATATTTTTGTGGCCAAATGTAGAAGCGTTACTCAGATTCTCCACACCGTTGCGCTGTAGGCCGTGTGGTCTGTCTGTCTGCAGGCTGGTTACAGCTGTTTTATGCTCAGTATAGGGGGGGGTAGAGCAGAATATTTAGCCCGCCACGCTTAGCCTGTATGCTCTTTGTCTGCTTGTCCACCCATGTTTAATCAAATTACCCTCACCCTTAGCCCCTCCCAAGTGCCCTCCACTTTCTGTTTATTTTTTCCCTTTTTTTGCTAGCTTGATTTTTTTTTTTGTTTTGTTTGTTTTTGCCCAGCCTGCCTTACCCTCACACCCTCTGATAACTCTGTTTGCCTTCTTGTTCTCATTCTAGTCTGTCCAGATTCTAGTAGCTCTAATATAAACCGTCCCTTTTGCTCCCTTTCGCCTTGTCTCTTCTAACCTGCTGGCATTTTGTCTTTCTGTCTCTCTCTCTCTCTCTCTCTTTACCTCGTTTTTTGCAGTCACTTACCGGCCAGTGCTGGGTGGACTGGCATGAGCGCCATCAGTAACGGTGGGGTTATGGAGCCTACACAGGGATTGAATGGGAGTATGCTAGCCAACCAGCCTGGTATGGGAGCCGCAGGATACCCCACACACTGATAAGGGGGCAGGGTGGGAGATTTGTCAACCATCAGCCTCTTATTGGCTGTACGGTATAACACCGTATAACACCGCCTCCATTTGTGGCAGGACTAAGACTTTTACTGGGATGTGGAACCTAATGGGAAGGTTGACGTCTGTAGGAGATGTAAATGGGATTTCATGGGGGGGTTGAGGTAACAGGAGCCAGGGAGGAGCGATTTGACCCACACAGGTATTTACACCTTTTGTGGTAGGCAAGACTGGCCATGAACCAGGGCTCTTACCATTTTTAAGTTAACTGTAAATGAGTATAAAACTGTAAAGGAGAAACTTTTGGATTTTTTTTTTCTTTTCATCATTAAAACAAGATAAAAAAAAAAACGATGTAAAAGACATAAAACACATTCGAGACAAAAACACACCAGTTGTCGC
>JAPQRN010000027.1:10825228-10835327 GCA_037367275.1 Coranthus polyacanthus
ATGTCCTCACTGAAAGAAATATGAATATATATGAATATATCCTCTGATGACCATCACACTGCCAAGGCAGTTAGCTACACGCAGCTACAGGAGAGCTAACAGAACGACTGCATCCAGTGAAAATTTGATAAGAAAAAAAAAAAGACGTCACCAAGTTTAAATTGAAAAATGATCCATTATATTGTTGTATATTAATAATGTGGATCAGTGCAGAGACTAAAGCTGTCGGATAAATAGAATAGAGCAGAAAAGTACATTTCCCCCTGAGATGTGTGTATATAGTTATATATGTGAATGGTATCGATAGATAAGTATAGATCAAGCTACACAACAGTGCAGCAATTAGCCGGATAAAACCTAAACTAATTCTAAGAACTAAAGTCTCAGCTCAAACCAGTCAGTTCATCCAATGCCTACCATACACTAGAAGAGTTTGAAGAGACACATTGTAATGCAGTCATGTGTCACAGACTACAGCATTTTGCAAAGACTCGATCTTTCAGGGTCACAAATTACAAGACTGTAACTTTGTTTTGGGTTATGTTCATTCTTTTTGCTTTTTTCTTGATCTCCACATAACAGTAGACCATCAGATTTTAGATTTAGTTTGAGTTTACGTCATGTTCATTTGAGATTGGACTGGAAAATCCTCGTTACCCATACAGATCCTGATGTTTTAGTTTTATCTGAAACTGGGCTTTGAAGTACCGTGAATGGCACTGCGGTGGCTCTGGTCGGTTCGAACCTTTTTAGATCTGGCAGGCGTTCAAGGGGTAGCTACTGTATATATGCAAAGACATGTTTGAAAGTGTATATTTCACAAAATAATAATCTAATCGTGGTTGGATTGTATAGACCTTTAAAATAACATTACCTTTCAGTTCTTGGTGAACTATGTCCAGATGTTCATAAAATGTGGCTCAAGATTTCAAACAACACCTCATTTATTTCCTGGTATACTGGGATGAAACTAAGTACTTCCTGGTTAGTGTTGGAATGTAAGTGCTTTTACTCAAGTTCTGCGCCTAAGTACAAAGTTGAGGTACTTGTACGTCATTTTTACTTTTACTTTATACTTCTATTCCGCTACATCTCAGAGGCTTACTTTTCAGATTACAGTTTTTCACCCTCTATCCTCATTGTCTGTGCACTGAAAACCACATATTTCAATCTTTAAATCTTTTATTTAATCTTCTTACTTAAGCCAAATAAACTCTTTTAAAAACCCTCTTGGATTCCCTGGAAAATGCATCGTCACAAAGCTGAAAACAGGCCTGTTTTTCTGAGCTCATGAAAAGCTGTCTTTTCTCAGGACAAACACGCGATGATCTCACAGAATATGACGCGCCGCCGCTTACAAAGTAGTTTAAACGAGCCCAGCCTTAAACATGCACAGCAGTGAATGCATTTTACACAGTAATGCGGCAGCAAAACGAATCAAAAGCATCACATATTACAGTAAAACACTGACAGGGACCATTCTCCTGCACGACGGCTGCCTTAACTTCTCATACTTTAAGAACATTTAGCTCACAAGTATAATATACTTTTACTTCCAACATTTGAGTGCAGAACGTTTACTTGTACTGCATTATTTTCACAGTGTGGTATTATTACTTTCACTAAAGGAAAGGCCCTGAACGCCTCACCACCACTGATCCTGGTGGTACCAACCCACTCAAGACGGAACACCGCGATGGCTGGTTTGTGCACTAGATGGCGCCCTCAGTCCGTGTTTCCTGCGCCGTGCGGTGCAGCAGGTGGCTGGTTTTGCTGTCGTTTTGTTTTTTTTGCACAATGTCAAACAGACCGCCAGTCAGTCTGACAGCACACACTGAGGTGTGTTTGAGGGCACATATGGAAATTTTAGTTTCTGCCGCTTTTGTTAAATTTGAATTCAGTATTTTGACACTCACTGTCTGCCTCTCTCTTTGTCTCTCTCTATGTAAACACACACACACACACACGTATATAGTAAACATTGTCCATAAGCATGTGCGCCATTTAATAGTGCACGTCTCCTCACTCAGAGCACTGGACAGCAAAGCACTCTGACTGGTTGAAATAACAGGCAGCAAGAGTCGACAGGCTGATAAATGGTTTGTCTCTTCACAGCTGCTCAGCCAGGACCCGACTGGGCTTTAATGGACGGAGAGTCTGTTAGAGAGAGCGAGAGAGAGAGAGAGAGAGATGTCAGGAGATGAGTTAGTGAGCAGATTACAGCTGAAATCAATCAAAGCAGCCATGCTTTCCTTCTCTCTTTGTCTGCCCTGCTTCCTTTCCTCTGTTTTTTTGTGGAACCTCAACCCAAGCTTTAAACGCTGTCTTTTCCTCCGAATCATATTCTTTTCATGATTTAAAAGGTTCAAGTTTGTGAGACAGAGTGCGAATTAGACTTGATTTAACACGCGGGGAACTTTGCCAGTGCTATCTTACACACATATATATATATCATATGCAGAAATATGTCTGCATCTAGCTAATGTTGTGTAAATGTGCCAGGAGATTTATATCCGCAGTATGTGGCATTGTAATTCTCTGTTCATTTGGATGATTTTATGCATCTTTTTTTGTCCTTTACGGTCCATTTTGGTTTCAATTTCAGAAAACCTCAGCATTATCATCCTGGCAGTTTGACATCAACTAGCACATCTGTATTGTTTTGTTTGATTAAGTCTAAAGTAATGCAGAAAAATCAGTTAAACAGAAGGTTGTGTGTTAGTGTTTGACTGCATTCACTGCTTTTTAAACTGGAATTTGCCACTTAAAAAGTTTTTTTTTTTCCAGCCCAGCCACGTATGTCAAATGTTCTCTTTCTTTACAAATGTTACCGAGAGTGCCTCACAATTACGTATACATTTTTGCGTCACCCTGACAGAATATATTAAGCGCTTCATCAGAATATGACAACATCCACCACTTTGCCCGTGTTTGCTTTTGGACTGTAACTTGAGTTTCTTTTGGATGGAGGGGAACTGCTGGATCGCGGCGTGTTTGTATTTCAGGTGGATGACGGAGGACTGTACAACGTGTGCTCGAAACAGAAACAAAAGAGCTGAGGAAAATATTTAGGGCTTGAGGGACACGAGGTGCCCTGCGAATTGTTTGAGTGAACAGCCCCTGTGTGTGTTTGTCTGTGTTTCCATGCAAGTGACAGCTTGCGGCAGTGGCTGACAGCAAATAAACATGTTCCAGTAATTAACCTTGACAGGCCCAATGTGGTGCCAACAGCAGAAACCTGCTAATGACACAATTAATCCATAATTAAGGCATTCTGTCACACCGCACTCACACACATATTCAGTCTCCGAACATAGTGAGTGTGTGTGAGGGGCCTGACGCAGAAAAATACAGTAGGATTCATTAAGAAAAAAACAAATGTAAAAGCCAGACTGGATGTTAACACTTTTCTCCGCAAAATTTAAGCCGCTCTTGTGGATCTGCAACGACGTGGATATTCTCTGCGTATTCAGTCTTTAGATGTAAATGTATTGACAGTTAAGTACATCCCACAGCTGTATAAGTATTAAAACCTTGTTGACAGCATAAATACAGTCTTAAAGAGGTCTCGAGTGCATTTTACTCGGCCTTGTTTCTGTCCCGGATGGAGAAGACTCAGGATTTCATTTCGAGACCAGTCAAGACTACAGGTGCATTTTCTGGTGGATTTGTCAACATCATTAATGTGGTTTGAAAAAAAAAAAGTCTTTCAAACTTTTCTTTTAGGTGTAAAACTTTTTTTGTCAGCTCTTGATTCAGCTTCCCGCAGGCTGCCTCTTCTGCCTACTCGCTGACGAGTCACGCCTTGGCCTCGCTTTAGGTGGTCTCGTCTGCAACACTACCGGTAGTTTGTACTGTGGTAGACGGAAAGGGTCAGCAAAGAGTGCAGGTTGCTGTCTGTGAAGGTTCAGAAACACCAGCAAAAGACGTTGCGGTTTTCTTCAGCGTCTTGCACACAAGGTGTATTGTCCTCAGATTGATAAGGTGAAGAAAGGAGGCTGAGGAATGAATGAATAGCGCGGTGCCTTTTCCCATAACACTCAAGGACACGTCCTGTGAGAGTTAATTTCATAGGCATATCTCATCAATGGATTTTCAGTAACACTCCTTTAGTTTTACTATAACAGCGCTGAGGATGAAAACCTCATAATGTCTGGAGTTTAATAGTGACCTTTGCTTTAAGTAAGTTGTTAAAATCGGTTTTTACTTTTTTTTATTGCACTAATTATGTCTAAGACTAAGACTAATTATGTCCTAGTTACTCCCTGGAAGACAGCGGTGGAAGAAGTACTCAGATCTTTTACTTAAGTGTAAGTACTAATAGCACACTGTAAAAATACTCTATTAGAAGTAAACGTTTTGCTCTCAAAATCTTACTCAAGCAAAGGAATTATCAGCAAAATGTCCTTAAAGTATGAAAATTAAAAGTCTGTCAGTGTTTTGCTATTATATATGATGTGTATAGTTGCATTTTACTGCTGTAGATGTTTATGGTTGAGCTCATTTGATCAACTACTACTGATCTACAGTAATGCATTATATTCTATCAGATCATCATATGTTTGTAGCGTCACTGTCCCGTGAGAACCACCTTTCTCTAAAAAGTCAACTTTTCAGACAAAAAAACCCCCCATTTTCTGCTTTGGGACAATGCATTTTCCAATCAGTCCAAGAGGGGTTTGAAGAGTCTATTTGCATTAGGAAGCAGGAGGATTTTCTCAACCCACGAAGAAACATCTTCATCCTTCACTTTATCACAAATATTCAACAGCAACACATTTAGAGATACGCGTTTTCACTTGACAGGAAGGTTATGAAAAATCTGAAAAGTAACTAAAGCTGTCAGACAAATGTAGTGGAACGAATAGTACAATATTTGCCTCCAAGACGCAGTGGAGTAGAAGTATGAAGCTGCATAAAAGTACCTCAGTGAGTACTAAATAAAAGTGAGATTAAAAGTACTTAGTTACGTAATCCCTTTCTAAAAGTCTTGATGATATCTCCAGTGAGTTGCTGCTTTTTTTTTTTACTTAATCCTTGTCTATATAGTCATGTGACAACATTTTTTAATGGCCGCATCCAGGTAGATAATGGACAGATGAAGTAATTGCACATATTCTTTAGACTTTACCCAGTTTTATCACTTTACATTAGCACCATTTCTGCAAGTGTGAAGATATTTCGTTTTATCCGGGACAGTCCTGTGTGCTGTGATGTATAAAGTGACCAGTTACTTTAAGTTTGTGCAGGTGAGCAAAAGCTGCAGATGTTTTTAAAAAAGCTTTCCTCCTCATACACTTAATTTCTTCTGTCGCTTTTGCCCTATTTTCCACAGTTCCTCTGCCATCCCTCTACTGATGCAGCAAGTAATCTCCTTTTTTTCTTGCCCGCTGAGTAAGCAAACAAACAAAGCAAACATTCATACATCTATTTAGAAGCTGGGTCTGAAATCAATTACATCTTGTCAGCATTCGTGTTCGATGATCCCTCCAAGAGGAAATTGACCTACAGTATGGCTATTCCTCACACTCACCACAGGAAAATAATACGTTGTCAGTCAGCGGTTATTGCTTTGTCGTATCCCAGAGGTATTGTAGGTATTGGCTGGTTAGAGAGGTTTTCGTGATAGTTGATATTAGAAGAGCCTTTGCTGAATTAATGTTCCACTTAGATATTCCAGCACAATCTATCCACCGTATCCCAAGGACGTTTTTAAGTATCATACCATGCATCCAGTATAAATAGAGATTCACATCAGCGGTAAGAGCTTCTAGCTTTAAATAAACTAATACACAGCTCCACAGATAAAAATGAGTTCCAACCAAAATTGAATCAGCTTCTGTGACTAAAAGCAGTGAGCCAGGAGCAGTGAAACATTATTACGCACAAATATTTCTAGCCATAATCATCTGAAAAGTACGTTGATGTCTCCTCGGATGGAGTCTAATGAAGGAGGTTGACAGTAGGAGCCAAACTCTGAGAGACGAATGTCTGCAAACCAGGCGCGTAGATAAAAGTGAAGAAGACTGGAGGCATGTTATCAGGTCTTTACAGAATGGGGGCCCGGAATCTGGGCACTGCTGGAGGCGACGCATCAGTTCAATGGCTGACTACTTTCACATGTTTTCAGAGCCGTCCAGCAATCCAATCCTAAGAGATGGTAACGCAAAATCAATAGTGGGGTTTGAGGTTGATAGCAGTTTTGGCACTATATACTTAGGTAATATGCCAATCTAATTCTCAGGACAAACACCGTCTTAAAGCACTACTTGTTGCTTACAAAAAAGCAGGGAGCAACAAACACACACAAGGAAACCAACCAACAAAAGGAGAGTAGATAGTGATTGTAAAGGAAATGTACGATATCGAGAAACCTAACCTTTCTCCGTACATTTTGTATGTAGTAAGTGACATATGAGCATAGGAAGCATGCATATGAGCATTTGAATTATTTGTTTCATGCGTCTGTTTGTTAACTAACATTACTTGTTAGAAGCGACTGCTGATGTTTTCGTGTTATCTGTGATCGACGATCCGACAAGAGAGTCAGTTAAAAACGTAGACATTATCGCAGTTCACGGCGTATTTTCGTAAATTTGGGTCCCGAGGAGCCGCTGAACTGATCATTTGGGCCTCGAGCTCAAAAAGTTTGCTCTAAACAATATTCCGGACGTACACTTGTGTTGTAATTGTTTGTGAAACATTAATCATTTTAATTTCCTCTGGGGACGAGATGGACTGAGGAGACTGTGGAATTGGAAATTGTGTCCGTACCTGAAAGAAAATTCAAAATATGAAAACAATGAACGTGACAAGTTCTCTTAAATCACTCACATGTGTCGTTTAAGAACACAATTGTTAGTTGTTCTTGCATGAGGCTCATTGACTGTCATTATGGAGTCACATAAATGAGACATATATGTCTTTCGGAAATACTTTTAACGGAAGAATAGTCCACGATCAGTCCCTTTTATGCTGTATTTCTTGTGATATAGGGGAGGTGCAGTGACTGATATGCGAAAATCTAGGCAAATAAGACTAAATCTACCTGCACGGATACAATTTTAAGGTCAGAAAATACGTTTTTATGGTGATTCGGGTGATGAAACTGGGCCAGCAGCTTTTTAAAGCACGTGTCATTGTACATTTTGCAGGCTGTCAAGGCTGTTGAGTAAGAAAAGGAGAAACATTTATCATATCAGACTGGCTCAAATCCAAAATAAAACGCCAACACTGGCTCGACATTTTGGCATTATATTAGTCCAACTCCGAAACTGATAGTACACAAACTTTACTGTGCCAACTCTCGTTCAGTTCTCTGCCACCCTGTTTATAACTTTGACAGCTTTATTATGTACTTTGTATACTGCTTCAGCTGCAAGTCAAATTCCTGGCATGTGTAAATAGACTTACAGGTGATTTTGTGGCTGTCAGGGTGTTAGTGAGACAGTCGTGACTGATTTATAGGCAGCACGTCAAACACAACCTGAATAATCCAGCAGGCAAATAAAGATGAGACTGTGCTCTCAGGTACACGCCAGCTGCAGCCGCTTCCAATATAAACATGCGTGTAAATACACACACACAGCACTGCTGTTCCACAATATGGCAACGTATTACTGACCGTCCGGATTAAAACAAATGGATCAGTATCACATTATAACATGAAAAGTTTAATGTTATAACTCGATGTGTTTCGGAAGATATTTTCAGGTGCAGTAATAATGGCATACGCACATATGTTTTACAACAAGAAACTTTTCTTTTTATTACTATATACTATTTTAACATAATTTATATCAAAAATTTCTTGTTATGACGCAAGTTGTAATAACATGAAAACGTCTTAATATCTTGTTATAACATGGAAATATTGTGTTAGAATTTAAAAGTATTTTGTTACAAGTGAAAAGATGTTATAAGTGGAATATCTTGTTATAATGTTAAAGTATCTTGTTATATCATGAAAATATAAAAAATCCCCAAATATCTTTTATGATGATGATGTTTCTGATGAAAATCATCTTGTTATAACAATAATCTTTTCACATTATAACATGATACTGATCGTTTTTTTTGTTTTCTCGCCTGGCATCAGTTCGCTTTCATACTATATGATATTATAAGTGTGTGTTTTTATATGGACGCCTGTATTTGTCCGTGCACTGTTCACCCACTGACTGTGTGTGTGAGTGTCAGGCTCAGCACCGACAGGTGTGTGTCACCTCATCATTCAAGCTGTCAGCGCTGCCGACGGGTAGGAGGAGACGAGACGCAGATGAAGGACACCGGTTGGCTGACGCTCAGCCCGAGTCACTTCCTGTGAGCACAAACGCACAGTTCAGATGCAGTCTTAGAGAAGTCCTATGTAGGACAAAGGCAGCCTGCGGCTAACTCCCCCCATTACCACTGTCTGTAACGCTCCAAATGAAAAAAAATCCCCCATCTGACTTGACTCATCGCTCATCACCAGCACTGAGAGAGTAAGAGAGAGCTCCATGGATCAAAGACTGTATGTCATTTCCCCTCCCTTCCCCTAAATTCATCCAAAAAGCCTGAGTTAGGGCTGTATATATATGTGTGTGTCGGAGGCGAGCAGCCTGCCAAACTCCTCCACTTGAAGCGTGTGTTTATGTACTTTGTCACTCAGGAAAATGAGATGTGTAAATCCAAATGTCAGCAAAGAAGAGGAGATTTCTGACAGTGCTGTGCATCATGTTCCAGATTCCCCCACCCCCCACCCCCGCCTTTTTCCTTCTCCTCTGTTCTCTCACTTTTGGCCTGCTGGACAAACTGCTGACAGCGACGTGGCTGACAAGCAGAGCGGAGAAGGTCTGAACGCTAACAGAACGAAAAGGGAGTGGGGAGAGATGATGGTAGATGATGTTTCTTGAATAGATACACACATAAAACAGGGACCGTATAAAAGCCAAGGTCAGTGTTGCACATCTGTGTTTGACAGTAAGTATTTGCTTCTTATGGGTGGTTTGTGTATGTGTGGAGTACAAATTAAACCGAGGCCTCTGCAGTACTGATGACACAGTAATGGAGGGTAGGATATGTGTGTGTGTGTGTGCGTCTGTCGCAGGCATTCAGTGGCTCTACCATTCAGTGTTACGTACACAGAGTTGACAGCTCCCGCTTAAATGTGTCACTCGATATTACCCATAAAACAGCACCAGAGAGGAGGAGGAAGGGTGGGTAGAGAAGAGGCCGGTGTGTGTGTGTGTTAATGGCAAGGAAACAGAAATACAGAGCTAAAATGCGTCATCTTTCTCTTTTTCTACTAATCTGTATATTCTAATGCTGCAGCTTGGTTCTGGTTTCTCCGATTTAGTGGGAGAGATACCCAAGGGCCCTTCAGGGAAGTCCTGCGCCCCCTCATGCAAAAATGAGAACAATTCCTTTCTCAGAGACAATATGTCTTAAATATGTCTTAGAGACAAACTGCCACTGAAGGCGGCCACCTGCAAATAGTTGAAATGTCAGTTAACGTTTATGTAATGACAGTGATTGTCGAATGCCTGCAATGTTGTTATGTTAAAGGAACTACATGCATGGCTATAGGTGCGTTATGTTCCACCGTAAAGAAGAAAAAGTGCATTTCTGTCTAGAATTGAAAGATAGACGAAACTGTCAAAAAGACTTTCACTCCCACAGAGAGTGAAAGAAAGAGAAAAATGGACACAGTGACAGCTCCCTAAAAGTGAAGCCAAAACGTCTTGCTCTGCCCCTGGTGGATGGCTGCAGAATGGGTCGTAAATCCCACCCGCTCCGTGTTATTTCATGGGACTTCGGCCAAATCTTTACCAAAGGCGATTTCTGTCTCTTTAGGTACATTTCATGAGACTGATAACAACATATAACAACGAGTTGCGCCAGCTCCTGTGTTCGCCGGATTTTGAATTCATTTTTACACAACAGGTGAAATTGCAGCGTCCGTCTTTATACAAAGTGTATGGTGTTAATATGTATTACCATCACTTACTATGTTTGAGTGTGGATCAGCATTAACATCCCCTTAGCCAAAAAGCCCAGAATTGACAAAACAAACACTGGCTCTAATGAGGACATTTCATGTTTTTAGCGGCCGCCATAG